>OX359283.1:42162072-42762072 GCA_947179155.2 Hedera helix | reverse complement strand
ATGACTGAGCATGAGTTAGCATGCAATGTGGTTTCTTCGTGTTGTGTGTCTTCTCAAATTTAACAGCATTGATGGCGTTAATTACAATAGCTAGGTGGCTTAAAATGAGAATCGATCAGTTTCTAAAAGTTAATGCATTTAATTTTACGAAAAGTATCAAAATTTCATTGAATCTCTTTGCTTTTTTAAAGGAATTAATATTTTTATAAGAGAAATAGATATTTTAACAAAATTCTTTTCACATGAATAATAAATAGAATTTATTTTATATATTTATTTTATATAAGTAAAATTTTATAAAAATATTAATTATTTTTATAAAAATATCATTTTCTTTTTTTTAATGCTTAAACAACAACAACATGGATTGAAATTAAATGAAAGTTAATAAGCTTTACCAACTTTATATTGGGGATAGAGGGATATTGGAGCGGACTTTTCAAATAGGAGATGGACTCAATCTGATACAATAAAAAGAATTAATTAAGATTCTATCACTAAATTATAGTAGTACCTTAGATGTATGCAAGTTAGCAGCCATCATTAATTTCAAATGAAAATGGTCAAAGGGTATACAGATTTAGTCCAAATTCAGCCAAGATTGACTACAATTTACAGCCAATTGACAATTCAACGTGCATGAACAATTCACTTCAATACATTGAACTGAAAACAATAGCTTACCAGTCAAACTAGTACTGTGGGAGTTTGCTGGCCAACTGTGTCAGATCAGATCGATGCGAATCAATTTCGAAGCATGTAAAAGGGTTGAGCAACTAATAATTTATGTATAATATTGAAATCATATATTGACAGAATTAGTTGATCGTGACAACAATAAAAATGATATAGTATATTTTTTTTAACTATTGATAATTTTATCATTTTATCAATTTCACAAATAACACTTTTATAATTCACGAACTTATTAATTGAAATACAAGTGCCACAACCAACAACAATCTTTTTTACTTTAAAAAAATAAATAAAAGATCTATCAAATAAATTTACATTTATTTTAAAAGTATTTAAAATCAAAAGAACATTCACTTTTAGTATAGAAAAACTTTTGAAATTCATATTTTTCATAAATACTCTATTTGTTTCAAAATTAGAGATAATTTTTTTTATTCCATTTGAAAATTATAGATACATTTTTATTTTAGGACTATAAAATGACACGATATTCTTAATTTGTTTTATTATTTTTTTACTATTATTTTTAATATCAAGCCACCGTAGCTAAATTGCTAGTTAAAGCTTAAGGCTATATATAAGAACATAAAATTATCTTTAAAATAATTATTTTACAAATATATCTCTAAGAGGGAGTTTAATAAAGTAGTGCAAAGTTTCGATGTTGATAGAACTCAATAATTCCCAGGCCATGGAAGCCAATTAAATTTCAATTGAATTCTGCCAACTAAGCCTTGGGCCCAATGGTTACGCCCTGCTCTTGGATGGGCTCAAAATAGAACGCAAGTGGTGCAACCCAGGCCAGCATGGCAAAGCCGGCGGGCCTTCATGAATAAAAGTAAATTGCTTAATTAGCTCTCTACGACCAACAGAGGACGCAGTGTGGCCTTGGACATTGGTAGGAGTAACTAATAAACAGGTCGACTCAGGTTGCCCATAATGCTGCCTATAGGTTTTTCTTTAGGCAGGTCGGTCGACTCAGGTTCCCATAAGCAGGTCGACCTTCAATTCAATTTATTATTGTTTGTTTTTCTCTATTATTTGTCCAAAAACATTTTTTTCTCTTTTTGTCTTCATAAATATAATTAAAATTTTATTTTATTTATGCACTAATTACGCATACAAAACTTATAGTAATTATTATAGTATCCGGAACTTTGTTTGCTTACTTTTTCTGCGTCTTGTAGGTGGTGGGTACGTCAGTTTTGTAACTAAGCTTTGCATAGCCAACTAAGCCAAGTGGTTTTTAGTTCCGTTAGATACTTTATACTAGATAAATGAAAGGGGGAAATACAAATAGTAGAATCTAATGTTGTTGGGTTTAGTTTTAGCAGTCAAATTCAATTGGTGCACCGCACACGGTTTTTATATTAGTGGAGTAAATATGGAGTATTTCTTAGTAGTACGTATGCATGTACGTATACGTACGCATACCAATCGGCGGCAGAGTGTTAAAAACACAAAATTAGCAGAGCATCTTAGGTAGAGCTATATGCATGTTCTTATATAATTCGGAGTCATTTTTGACATAAAAGTTTAGTAATATAGAATTCAGGAAAAGAAAAGATAAAAAGATGAATAGTGCGCGGTAGGTAGTGTTGGTGCAGGTGGTGCGAGAAAAAAGCATGGATAAGTGGCAGGCAGCAAGCATTAGATGGAGCTAGCTGGCGGAAGAGGCATTGAAAGATCAACTACGCCTGCAGGCTTCTGTCGATCGATGGAATTAATTACGCCCTCAGATCAGGTCAGGTCAGGTCGATACACCAACATGCCAAGACCCCATAAAACGTGCGTAGTACTTTCACCAAAACTTTTAATATATATTTCTGCTACTCCACACATTTGAATTTGGTTTGCGCGAACATCTTGAATTTGGCCAAAATTCACAGGAGTAATTTAGCAATCCCACATAAAACAAATATCAGCAGTAGTCCTCCTGTTCGTTATCTCGATCGTGCAATAAGTATATATATATATATATATATATATATATTAGAAACTACATAAAACATCGTTTTCTCAGCGATAATATTTTTAAATTTTTAAACCGTTGAAAAATCTGTTTCAAGTTTCTCTTGTTATTTATTTTATTAATTATTAATATTTAAAAATAATTAACACTCGTGCAAGTATGTATCAGGACACTAGTGCTAGTGTTATATAAATAGTATTTTCTACTTTAAAATATTTAAGTAGGGTCTACTGTTTTAAAGAAAATAATAAATTATTATATATTTATGTAGGATAATTTTGAAACTTATTGCTGAATATTCTCTCATCTACTTTATTTTTAAATTTTTTGTACAATAGATGTATTTATGATATTTTTTACAGTATACCTGAGAGAGGAGATTGTTTATTTGAATAAGATAAAATAATTAGAGCCAAACCGCATAATTAAGGAGTAGGTAGTTCACACTGATAGCGGGTTGGGTGGTTCAATAGGGAATGTTATAAGTATCTACTAACTACCTAGTTAAATTAAATTTAATTTAATTTCCTATCAACCCCAATTATGAACCATCCAACAACCGGGCCCAGCCGACAACAACAATTGCCCGTATTGTACGCACTCTCTTAGCAAGAGTTCGAGTTCGAGTTCGATTTAAAATATAAATAATTTAAATATAAATAAAATTTAAAATATAATAAATTATTTAAAAAAATTTAAATTATAATTTTATATTAATATTCAGATTATATTTATATTTATTCTATTCAATATCTATTCCGGTCGTCTTTGTCAACGCGTGTCGTGTTCCCCGGTGGTTCGTTTACCCTTACTCCCAGCTAATCACCTCGTCAATCATAATTACTCGTAGTACGTACAGTTGTAACAATATTGTTCAAGGATTTTTTTAGAATATACACATTCTAAACGCTGAAAATAATATATAATAATATTTATTTATATATTTGTACTGAATTTAATACATAAAAAAATAATATACTAGTAGACCCTATATATTGAATTCCGTGCAAATATATAAATAAATAAAATTTATCTTTATTTTTCGCGCTAAGCATGTGTCTTAAGGACATATGTTAAGAGGACCCATTATTTAATATCTATTCCACTTGTCTTTATCAACGCGTGTCGTGTTCCCCGCTCCGGCCGCCATCTCCATCCCATCCCGCACAGCACATTGGCCCCACACTGATTGGGGGCGACTCGTACCAAACAAAACTTGTTAATAGAATCGTTGTGAATTTATTCCGTCGCATGGTTGTCCCTTGGATATTTTAATTAGAGTTTATGAATTTAATTCTCTAAGTAGAAAAATAGGATTTTCTTTTATTATATATGGCCTGGACTCCTTTTACCTTAGAGGAAAACTGATGGGTATTTTGACTTGATATTGTATTCCAAAAAATTCCCCTCCCCACTCCCTAGTTGTATTTTTTTAGGACTAAATTTATAATAATAAAAGAGGAACACCGAGGGGAAAACTATATTCTAAGTATAGTAAATACAACCACCACTATTGTTAAAAGTACTTTTCTTATTGTTAGACGAAATGGTGGTGTATTAGAAATCTATTTCTAAAAGTGTAAATAAAAATAATCTTTTAGTAATGATTTTCCAATTAAATAACATAATTTTTAAAGGAAAACATTGGAAATACGTGTTAGTTTTGTAGGGTCATTGTTGTAATAGCAACAAATTTTTTAATACCATTTGAAACTTCTTTTTAGAGAAAAGGAAAATTTATTTAAAGAACCTATACGACTAGTAAAAGTTGTTTTTCCTTATGACCAAGTAAAAACATATTTTTGTGATTACTTTATGTTTCGAAAGGGTTTTATTATTATTATTATACATCATTAAAATTGTTCACACAATACCATTTTCCTTCAATAACGAGCATTTTAAATTTATTTTTTCAAGGTTATTATTATAATTATTTATTTATTCTTAGTTAATTTTTACATATTGATAAAACAAAGATTTAATATTTCTTTACCAAAAAAAGGAGCTAGTTATGTATGCATTAGTACAACCATCAAATAAAAGTATAAATGATGATTGTTTATTGATCAAATTTTGCTGGGCTCATACAAACCTTTTTTTTTTTAAATATTCAAAAATTAATAAAGTAAATTTTAAGATAATTAATTGAGTGTGTTTTAAAAGAGTTTAAATCTATTACGCTGATAATTTATACACAAATGATGTTAAAATTATGATAAATTATTAAAACTAATATTTATGGCACACGTTTTGCGTGTACAATTAAAATAAATAAATAAATTTTAATTTTTTTTTGTAAAACACGAGTTGCAAAATATAAAAGAAGTTTTAGGAATAAAATGGGAGAAAAAGAAGATAGTTATAATTTAGATGTGACAAAGTTTTAAGGGACGCAATCACAAATAATACTATGTACAAAAATTATGTATAAAAATTTATACACAAAGAATAGAACCTATATGCATACCAGTTAAAATATGTAAAACATGTAATGGTAGGTCTTGTTTCTTAATTTTTTTACTTATTTTTATACTATTTATGCACAAAATTTATGTATAATTTGTGTCCTCCTATTTTCACTATTATTTTTTTATAAAATAAATAGATAAAAATATTTTGTATGATATAAATATTTCAATAATAATATTTTATTAATATATGGCATATCACGATCCTATTAATGCTTATACATACGTCGTGGATGTATTAAATTTAAAATAATGTTTAAATGAGTATGAAAATTCAAAACATTACAAGGTACAAGTACAACCACAGTCCACAGAGAGCGAGTTTACGAGATTTCATGAATAACAGCTACTAAACATAAAAAAAAAGGGCGAGTAACTGACGCGGACGTCAATTCCGAGTCAATTGCATTTAAGCAATCTTTTGAACTCCGACCTCCGTTCCCATATGCATATTCCCGTCGTAGCTACTGAAGTACTCCTGAAGTTTCCACACAGAAAAAGAGTCTTCTTAAATTCCATCGAACGCAACGACCAAAAGGGAAAAAATCAAAATTCAATCTCAGAACCCTAATTTCATACCTGAAACCTCTCTAAAAAGGGAATTGTGTGTTTAATTCCGGCGAGACCATCAAATTCATGGCAATCGCCGACGATCACACTTCTCACTCAGAAGGAAAACTCTGGAATCTTTGTACTTTCTGGCAGTCTGGAAATGCTTCTTCCTCCTCCTCCTCTACGCATAACCTCACTCCGACCCAGCACAGCAGCGTCGAATTGAACCCTCGACCTTCCGGTAATAAAGTTTCTTCAGTTGCGAGGTCGCTCCTTCCGGCCAGGCGTAGGCTCCGGTTTGATCCTGCTAATACTCTCTACTTTCCCTGTGCGTACTTTTTGGTCGACGTCAGTTTATTTGACCATCTTCTCTCTCGGTTTGCAGTCAATAATTTGTTGTATTAATTAAAGATGAATATAATTCAGTTCAATGTTTCTCCCTTCTCCCTAATTTAAGCCGACTGATTGTTTGTTTCTTTGCTTGTGTTGTGCGTTGGGTGTTGAAGATGAACCAGGTAAACAGGTGAGAAGTGCTGTTAGGATTAAGAACGCGAGCAGGTCTCATGTTGCTTTTAAGGTATTCGCTATTTTAATCCATTTCTCTCCCTTGTGCTAATTATGTTTGCATATCCGGTAGCAAGCCTGAAACGAAGACTGGTGACACTTTATATGGTTCATTTGACTGATGCAGTAAGCTTCGTAGTGTGCAATCTATGGATATTGGATAGTATGTATACACACTCGTTATACATGGGGTAAAATTGAGATAATAAATCATAACATCTATTATAATTTGAGCATATACGCTGGCTATAAAATTGAACATAAATGGGGAGCTGAAATATAATATGTGGATCAAAGAAAGGATATTGAATGGCAAAGAAAGTTACTTCTTAGTGAAAACAAATGCAGATATTTTAAAGTAAACAAAAAAAACCAAAACAATATGCTTGGTATAAAATATAAATGGCCTTTGGCAAGAATTTTGTCTTCTTCATCCCCCCCCCCCCCCCCCCATCATTATATTTATTATTCAAAGCTCATGTTAATGAACACACTCCAATTATACATATTTTGCCAAAGCTTTTATATCCTCTATGATGCTAAAATTAAGTGATTATGAATTTTCAAAAAAAGTTCTAATTCTAATTCTTTACTTTTTATTTATTTTATTTTTCTTTTATTTCCTGTCTATTCAGCTCCAAACAAAGTGCAAGAGTTTCTGCAACATTTTTTCCTTTCTATTGTGATCCTTGATATTAACAATATTTATTGATAAAATGTATACAATGTTAAGTGAATCACATTTTAGTTAACTGTTGATCATAGAAGCTAATCAACTCCTGTCTTATCATCAAATAATTGCAAAATTTCTTCACTAAAACTTCGTTCACTGTGCTATAGTTTCAAACTACAGCACCAAAGAGCTGTTACATGCGACCTCCAGGCGGAATTCTTGCACCCGGTGAAAGCCTCATTGCTACAGGTAAATATCACGAACTTAATCGATTACATATTTGTGTCATCTAGTTTCGTATTTTGGTACATAATATGGTGTAATCATGTTGAGGTTATTAAACATCCAGGTTATGCTTCATTTTGTCTCTTTCTTATCCTAGTCCCATTCAATTGAATGTGCTCTGCAGTGTTCAAGTTTGTGGAGCTGCCTGAAAAAAATGAAAAACAATCAGATCGGAAGAGCAAGGTGAAGTTCAAGATCATGAGTCTGAAGGTGAAAGCAGGAGTGGATTATGTACCTGAGTTGGTGAGTTTTCTGGTTTTTTATGTTTTCGATACGATGGTGATCATGGCTAAAAGTTAATATGAAATTATTTACTGTCCTGTACTTCTGTATATATTATTGTGGTAGCTATATGTATGGTTACCCTCACAAGTAGTTTTCTCTAAGTTTCTAGTTAGATATCATACATTGCTTCAATGGGATTTGATACCTTTTGCTTCCTAAATCTTCTATTAATACCATGTATGAGGTTTAGGATAACAGTGTTGGAGTTTAACGAGCGGGATGAATGACACAGGGTCATTTTATTTATTGAAGGCCCCCTGACAAAGAACTTGTGTACTGAAGTAATGTGGATATCTTTAAAATAGAAGCATTACAGAAGAGTAATGATACAAGTTCTCACATTGCTGTTCAGTTTTGGGACTGGTAGAAGGATAGAATGAGATATCTGAAGCGTGTGGGAATAAAAATTTATGTTATCATAAATTCATGTCCATGTGATGCCAATTTAAAAGTACAACTACGAGTTTGAGAGGTTTACAAACTCATCTTATAGCAAACTTTTTCCTACTGCTCAATGTAGTTAATATCTCTGGTCATACTTTGCTTCATAAGTTTGTTGAAGCTTTGACAACACTTAAGTATCTGTTGTATTGCTGTTATATTGCTTATATATATATATGGTTAGTTTTAATAGGATAGTACGAGAATTTTCGTATGGGATACTTCATTTGATGCTAAAGGGCCAGGAAAGAATATTGGATGATTTTTAATTTCTGAATGCCTTAGTTCTTTTGCAACTTGGAAGATATCTCTCGTTATTTTCTCTTGGAGTATGCGGTTCGTGCTTCTGACAGAAACATGTTATGGAGCCGTTGGCCTTATGGCACTTGAGGGCCAAATTTGGAGCTTTCTGAGGGGAAATGTTTATTCATCGATATTATTGGTATCACACTATCACTGATCTCAACACTAATAGCACGTGCTTCCTTGTGTTACAAATGAAGTTTGTTAGCTACATAGACTCTTTGTGCCACTGTGTATATGGATTTGTTTGCTGCAATATTTCTGGATTTTTTGTTTAAAAATTACATAATATGGAAAATCTTATTATTTGCCTTTGGTTCATTGCTTGTGAATATTATAGTTGTATCTAATGGTAGTCAGGGTGTTTGATAAGTGCAGACGTAATTATTTCTTTCATTTTTTCACAGTTTGATGAACAAAAGGAACAGGTAGTTGATGAGCGGGTGTTGCGTGTTGTTTTCTTGGATGCAGAGCGCTCTACTCCTGTAAGTCAGAAACCAATTGTTTTTTTTTTTGAATCATGAAATGAATTGTGGCTGCCTGTAATAAGTCCATTCCATGATATTTATTGTTAGTGTACCATGTTTGCGATGGACAACATTCAGGCACTGGAAAAACTAAAACGCCAGTTGGCCGAAGCTGAGGCTGCTGTGGAAACACGCAAGAAACCGCCAGCCGATACTGGCCCGCGAGTTGTTGGGGAAGGTCTTGTCATAGACGAATGGGTAAGTGATCTTATATATACTAGAAGGGTGTCAATGCATTCTCATGTTTGTTATAGAGCCATACCTTTTGTACTTTATAATGTGAAGGCAATATTGAAGGCCTGCTACAAATTTCTTTAGAAGTTACTATCTGCCAATTTTGAGGGAAAAAATTAGACCTCACAAATTAATGTTTAAACACGTAATTATTTGAAATGAGAAAGACGGGGAAGAACAAAGTGGATAATATATGAATAAATAATTGCCCCGTGTCAGTTGAAGATCTTATACCAAGTCATAATGAACTCTGCTTTAGATTCATTTTCAGCGTACCCCAACTAGTTTGAGATATAAGGCGTATTTGAGTTGAGTTGAGTATTTGAAATGGTTGATCTTTGTAATATCCTCCACTCACCTAGTTACCTTCCGCTAATTATTAATTACTTCATTTTTCTTTTCAGAAAGAAAGACGGGAAAAATATCTTGCTCGGCAACAGGTTGATGCAGTAGATTCAGTGTAAAGAACGTTTTGCTTCTGTTGTAAGTGCTTCTTTTGCCCGAGTTGAAATCTTGGTTCACATCCCTCCACTATATACTTGTGTTCCTTCTGTGGGGTGGAGAAAGAGGGGAGGTCACTGTAGAGAACAGTAGTGTAATCTTTTGTCACTGTTTGTGAGATAATCACACATTGACAAATAGGGTAGTTTTTGGAACCCTTGTAGATATTTGAGTTTGTTTATAAATGAAAATAATGTGTAGCGTTGTAAGCAGCAGCTAAATCAATGTGCCCGTGGGAGTGTGTTTGTCCATGCTAATTTTACATAATTACTGCAGCACTGCCTCAGGATTGGCGATGAGGCCTTGGTCGTATATGGTTGTAATTCATGTTATGTTGTTTTTGGGAAAGAATCAGCGCGACTCACAGGCAGAAGTGTATTTTGTGCCATGGTTAAAGTAGATACTGTTATTTTTTATTACCGAAGATGTATTCTTTGTAAGATTAGCTTAATGAATTGTGCAAATAAAACTTGCTTTAGCTATCTGATTTCGTCTACCTAGTAAATGGTTCGTGTCCAACTCAAAATCATATTACCTGAAATGAAATCGTTGCAGGGCAAGAGTATTGTGAGGGGGGGCATTATTTTCATGTGTATATTTTTGATATTTTTATATAATTTTCTCTTATATGAAGGTGAAATTAATTTTATGATCATGTAAGATAATGTGAAAATATAAAAACATGCGAAAATATAAATTTCCTATTTCCTTGTGAAGGATGTACTGCTACATAGGCGTCTTGTTCATACGTGGTAAAAGACTATAGTAGCTACCCGGATGCTTTCTCACTTGGTCGGTCAAACAACGCGTTTTGCAAATTTCAGGATTACAAAATTACTGTCTTCGCCATGTTAAGGCAACTCAAAAAGTATTTCTCCTCGTGTCCAAAATAAAAAAGGTAAGAACTCCCGAGTATTTGGGTACTGCTCTATTTGGATTTTGGTAGGAAATCCTGTAAAAACAATTCATTTACTTGTGAAAGTATTAATTCTTATATTTTTAATAAATAGAAATCCAACCATATAATGGTATATATTACCCCTTATTAAGAAAAAAAGAAAAAGAGTACAATCTTCTAACAAATGGAAGTACAACAATTCGTATTCAAGAGTCCATCACACCACATTTTAATATTTGATATTGAACTTTTTAAAAATATATTTAATTAAAAACGTGTTCATTAGGAGGGATTTTGGTTCTTTAAGTTAATACTCCATTGTTTTTTTCTTCCCTTTCCTTCACGTTCTCCAAAAGGTCCAGACATAGCCTTACTAATTTCGTGACAGTTGAGGATTATATAGAAAGTGACACAAAACCAAGGACAAAGATACAAGAGCATGGTGGCAGTCTGGTAGCTCTGATCAGAAGAAAGAGAGAGAGACAGGTTCATGAACTACAACATTCATTCCCTAACTCGAAGACGACATGTGATGATGGAGAAAACTAAGGCTAGACGTCCATTGTTTCACTTTATCACCCCTTGTTTTATGACTACCTTTGCCTATTTATTACGACATAAGCATATAATTATAAATAAAGCCTTTTACTTAGTTGAAGGCTCATTGTACGCTTATCAAATGGAAAAGATGAAGCATATCAATAAAGCTTGCATTGTCGTTGAGATCATATGTTCATATCTAAATTGTCTGTGGTTAGGCAGAACTCTGCCTACTTCCGGGTGGTTGGTTCATCAATCACTCAAGTAGGAGTTTTTTTGAGTGCATTACGGGGGTGAATGTTTATGAAACGAGTTTCGAGAAAAATAGGGTTAAAGAGGAATCCTTGAGGATGGTTGCCTTTCTGAGTTCTTGGGGACCTTATCAAGGGCGACCTGAATGCAGCAGGAAGCAGCTCTGTCGTGCATGTATATATGGTTTATGTTCTTCTTGAAGAAGTTACTTCTTCTGTATGTCTGCTCTCATTCAATGAAAATCCTTTAATTTTATTCTAAACCTTGAAGTTGGATTCAGTTCAGTCGGAGAAACAGAAGTGCATGTTTTAATTTTATTCTAAACACATGACCTGTACATAACATAAAAGGCCGGAATCATGGTCCAGAATTTGATCGATCAATTAATTAAACATACAAAGATTTCCAAGCCGCAAGCTTAAAACCATTGGAAGCAAACCAAAGTTATAAAAAAAAAAAAAAAAAAAAAACTTAAAGATTATCCGGCAACTGAATGTTCTGTGAACCAAATATATGATGAGAGGCATTCTCAACAAAGACGGCAACGCCACATTTGGTGCTATCAAAGGATTCCCACAGAGGGAAGTTGAGGGTTCCTGAGACCGTCTTCTTGGCAGATATGTCTTTGACTGTGCTGAGCTTTTGGAGCCTCCTAACCACGAAGTCGTTTGCAAGGACGCGCCCTTTGTTGGCTCCATTTGGGCAGTTGGTCACCAAGCCGCTCTCAAAAAGTGCAACCATTATATCCGCACCATGATTGTCCACCTTACTCCTTAAAGCTCCTGTTAGAGAGACTTGCAGGGAATCTGGTGATGGCCTTTGGAATGTTGCCTATATCACACATTATGTCAATTTTCTTAAACAAAATTACGGAATCAATAAGAAAACAATATATTTTTTTTGGAGTGTCACAGTAGTTTAGTTCTTATGGAGCCAAAATGGAGAAAGCCCATTTCGTTTTTGTTTGGGTGGTGAGAGAGTAAATAGAAGTTTATTATATTATAATTACCATATGAATATAAAAACATTAGTGTGATTAAACTTAAAAGTACTTCTAATACAAATAAATTATAATAATATTAATTTTAAAAAGTAGGTACATAATGTGATCCGTCACATTCAGAAATATATAAGTATTGCTGCTTCTTTTATTTATTTATACAAATATTACTTGATGTTCTTACAACTTATATGCTGTCTCCTACTATTTTTTAGACTCCTATTTTTTCAATGTAAAAAAAGACAAATTTTATTTAGATAAAATTTGTAACTTTAGTTGATAAAAATGAGTTATGTATTGAGAATTATTTTTTGCGATTGCAACGTATCTCAATATATAAAATTGGATAAGATTATAAAGTCACTATATTAAATATATCGTCAAAATATTATTAACTATAGTCAATGTAAGCCGTAACAACAAAATCGATATATAAAATGATAAGATATATCATTTGGACAAAATTGGAAAGATTTTGTATGAGGACCTTTCTTATGTTATTAATATGTATAGCAAAATCATGAAAATTATCTACAAGATTTCGAAAGGGATGTTAAAAAATGAATCCAATCAAATATTCAAAAGATGCTATCCTAAATACAGAATTAAACGGATCCAAACATTTAGTAGGAGCATCTAGGATTCTAGGTACTAACCTGAAACGTGGGAGCAGCGTATCTAGGTGCGGATGCGATGCAGGATAAGAAAGCATCTTGTTCATTGGCCACGCATTGAGCTTGACCTTGGACCACCACTTGAGGCGTGAACATGGTATCTAGATTTAGGGCCTCCACATAGGCCTTTTGCCTAACCGTCCACTGGCTGCTCCCAAACGGGTCTTTCCAACCCATATAATCCCAATAGTCCACATGGTACGCCAACAAGATCACCGGCACCTCCAGGTTGAAGTCGCCCCTCCCCAGCCTAGAGAATAGCAACTCCGCCTCAGGCGAGGTGGCGCAGCCCTGAGACGAGAAGAGCTCCACCACCACGGCTCCTCCCCTCCTCTGCTCCTCCGATGAGAGGTCGGCGGTGGCGTTCTCGTAGGAGCTGTCGTCGTGGGAGGAGTATGAGGAGCGTTTGCCGAAGCAGGAAAAGAGACCACGCCCCATTACGACGCGTCGTCTCTGCCGGTGAACTCAACGGTGAAGAGGAGAGAAAATTACAGGCGTCGGGTGTTTGTTCTACGTTACTCTCTTTCGGTTGAAACAAAGCATGGAGGAGGAGAGAGAGGAAGAAAGAGGAGTACAGTATATCAGCTAAGGGATGGGAGACAGGTGGAGAGAGGGAGGTGGCGTAGGAAACGCTTACAACGATTGTTTCTTACTTTATAACTCGATCGATGTCATACTCGAAATCAATTATTAGTATGTGAATGAAATATCACTCATATATAACCGGTTTCAATTTTTAGAATCTCATAATTAATATTTTATTTTTTTATAAAATTATTCACTTTAATTAATTTTGATCAAAATAGATGAATCATATACACGGTATATAAATTTTTAAAAGGTAAAATAATCTATTTATACACTAAAAATATATAAGAATAAAATATGAAACTAAAATGCTCTTTTGGTAAAATATAAATATTAGTTATTTATCTTTCTCTATTGATACAAAATAAATACACATAAAAATAATACTTGATTTTTTAGAAAAATTATTTTGTGGTTCTGAAGGTGTCTCAAGTTAATTATATTTCTCTATTTCAATAATATTTTATTGTTTGTACTTTAAAGTCCACTAAAATAAAAAAATATAATTAATTTAAAATATCACATAACAATATTTTAAAACCACCGAATAATTATTCGATCTTTTATTATAGCTAGTCTAATGACATCCAAAGTAGTAGATATCTTTACCAGCACGTCGGTATGTAGTGTTAGGTGGCCTGTTAGATTTATGAATCTGATTGCCATCACAATCTGCAAGGTGGGTATGCATAACTTCGCATGCACGGAATATTAACTATAAAATAAACAATACCAGAAAATAACGTACCGACCTAACCCACCTATATTTTATACGATTTTGTGACTCATCCTAGGTACTTTTATTCTTCTCCGTTCAAAATACAAGACTTATTTATTAAAAATTAATATAACAGATTGCGACAGTTACTTGTGTGTATTTAAATTATTATGTTTATTATTATTATTATTTATAAATAAAACCAAAATTTGGGAACGAGCATTGTAATTGTTGCATTAACTTTTCCCTTTATCAAAAACGAGAAATGAGGGTATATTTATTTTTTGTTACTTTTTTTTTTGAATTTTAGTATTTGCATGATTAAGTACACCGTGTAATTTTCAGTATTAAACTCTAATTAAATAATAAAATTTAGTATCCTTTTTGTTCTATAAAAATAATTTTATTTGTAAATTCTTTGAATACATAGGATATAATTAATAATTTATTAGTTGTGCCGAATGATAATGAAATTATTATTATAAATTTGAGAATATTTTGTCATTTTATACTGTTTGTTACTAAAAAGAATTGGACTATTTGTTTGGAAAAAAAATTATTTACTTAAAACACTATCTTTAATTAAACATGTCAAATGAAAATCTAGTGTGAGAAGAAAGAAAAACAAAGTTCAAAAGAGTAAGGCCCTGGTTTGGTTTGAGAAAACTCGTCAATTTTCTGTTTTGACTTTTTAAGAGGATAAGTATATACATTCTTACGATTAACCTAAACGACTGTATTTTGTACAAAAGATAAAAAATTGTCAAAAAAAATTAAAAAAAAAATTAATTTAACACAACTACCCATGCACGATTTTGTACAAAATAAAGCCATTCAGGGATATTGTAGGGATGTATATATTTATCATTTCTAAAAATTAGAGAAATGGACGAAAACTTGTTTGGTTAATATATAAAGTGAAAAAAATTCAGAAAATTGAAAACAAGCACAGCAGAATTCGGAAAACGCAGAAAACTGGCTTTCAATCAAACTCATCTTAATTCTTCCCAAACAGGAATTAAGAACCCTAGCCAGCCCCAACAATATAAGAAAACCATTCACCTACCTTCCGAAAATAGCAATGGTATAATTTTACATTCAGAAAGAGGGTTTGGATATATAAAAAGAATGTCGTGATTTATTTTAATTTGTAGATACATTGGTACCCAAAAATAGTTACTTTAGGTTGAATTTGTTTCTTGGTCTATATAATTATTTCCATTATTTTGTAATTGGCTTCATTTTGAATTATACGTCGCTACGGTTTCCTTCCTCTTGCTACTGCTGCTCTGCTCCAAGTGTGGAGAAGATGTAGTAGATTCTGTTATTATTATATCGTTCTCTTGGTACCGTAGTTGATGGATTGTTCTGTTAGCATAATTAATACATTAAACTTGTCACAAATTTTATCAAATATAATTAGTATCCCTTATATAATTATTATTTTATATAATTAAATTCAATGCTGTTATTTGTGAATATGAAATTATCTGAAAGCAAGCAGGCCCAATGTATTTTAAACCTACATGAGAGGATGAGAATCAGCATATAGCTCTGTTGTTTCGAAGGATGTATGTGACTGATCTTGTCTGGTTAATTGCATGTGACGGACGATATGCCAGAGTCTGTACTAATTAACTAGATGTTTTTTCTGTCCATCTCAAATTAACAAATAACAAAAATTTATGGATAAGTTACAACCAGCCAATAGAGTAGCGTGTCTTAATTACCGTTTTGTAGAAAGGTAAAATAGATTACAATTTTGTTCTTCTTATTATTTCATTTTTATTCTTAAAATTTGATAAAATTCTTATTATATCATCACAGTAATTTCACATATAGTACCGCCAAAACTAATTTAAAATAAAAGTAGTTATTTTGGTGAGATTCCATCACAAAATAAAAACATGATCGTAATTTCCTTCTTTTTTTTACTTTCTCTCATCTCTAACTTCCACTCTTTCATATTTTCCCTACTATATATCCTTCATTTTTAATTTATTGTTTATTTTTCATCAATTTTTTTTCACACACATTATTGGACCTATCCTTTTCAACATCTGCTGATGGCCGGGGTTCTCATTAAACAAGTTGGAGAAGGGGGAGTGGGCTTCTGCCGCTCCCAATTTATCTCAAAACAAACATATCCATATTCTTTGCAGAAGCTTCTGAATTCATTCACAAATCTGGGCAAGTATCTGTACAATTTGGCCTAATTTTAGAAGGCTTGCACATCAAATTACTACTCTGTAGCAGCTAAGAATAATGCAGCTCAGTGGTTGAGGAGTGGCCAAGGATAGATGTAACAATGCCTTTCCTAAAAGAATTGAAGGTTGAATTATGTCAAAAGCTCATGCATTTTCCCACTTTTATGTATCAAGAAAAGGAGCAAGAGGGACGACAAGTGGGCACAGCTCAAGTGGAAAACAACAGTCATCTGATTATGTTCTTGTAAGTTACCAGTAAGTAATTTCAGTCAATAATCTCAGTCAGTTTGTTAGATAAGTCTCATACTATATATCTCATCTCCAATTTATGAATTAATTTTTTTTCCTTGCATTCGCCAGTCAGTGTTTAGCCATTTGTTCTATCTCTCAAGACTTTTACTGAAATTCCTACGAAATATAGGAATAACATTGTGATGCTTGTATTGACCCGGGGAAATGTTATGGTCTCAGTCACTAAATCACAGAGCAAAAGAGCTTTATTTCTAGCACTTTTATTATTTTTTATTTTTTTTATTTTTGTGGTTCAAGTTATCTCAAGCAACCTACTTTCTGATGATTCTAATTATTGATGGTTTTTATTGTTATGTATAATCTCAAACTATGTAAATTTACTCCATGAGCCTTTTGAGTCATTGTGCTTGCTGTCCACTTTCTCAAGTACGGTAACCTACAGGTTAGATACATTTCAGATTTTGCTCTTTCCAGTCTAATTAGATGCCAATGTGGTGTAGCCTCCAGTTTCCTCTTGGAAACTCAGGAAATCTGTCTTGTCGGTCTTATGCGTGGTAGGGGATGCTAGAATTATTGTGGTTAATAGCGATGCACTGATTGTTGAATTTCTTTAATCACTCACTTTCCTTCCACTTCTTCTGGATTCCCAAGGGAATATAAAACTCAGTAGTAGAAACTGACAAAATATGATACCCTACCGTCCAACACATGGCAAAATCTAACTGCTAAGATTAAGCTGGTCCTGGAATTTCTAGTATTCATTCTATGATTTCCCATAGCATTCTACCGTACGTTTCCATGTGCTGCTCTATCATAAGTGCAGCAAAGCTTGAGCCCACTTTGGTCGTCTCTATTATCTGATACCAAAGCAACATGGTGAAAACTATGGTGGCCACAACATAGGGATCTGTATAAACGTGGCTGATGCACTAGCACCAGCCCCTATATTTACAACTCATATATAATCCCTTGACTACCTCCACAATCATATCCAATACTACTCTATAATCTATACCTGCTCTCTTCTTTCTTACTTTCTATCCCCGCCCCTCAACCATTATCATTATCATTGCACTGAACTCTCTTGTATATTCACTATGTTGGAAGGCAAAGCAGTGATTGGTGAGACAGATATGCTTCAAGCCACTCAACAAGATGCGCTTAATCTAGCTGCAAAAGCCCTTGATATATTTGATGTCACTGATGCCACAGAGATAGCCCGTTTCATAAAAAAGGTATATTAATGTCTATCCAAGTTTTTGTGCACAATTTTGACAGCTACTACATATGTAGAACTACCTCTTAGTTTGTTACAACTAAGTGAAATTTTGATCAAAGCCTTGTCCCAGATTCCATAACATGTGATTTGGTTTCCTGTTCACTAGTTCATGAGGTTCCACGGATTGCATATTGCCCTCGAAATCTTTTTATATTGATTATGTGGATGATGCTTGATGCAGGAGTTTGACAAAGCATATGGACCTGGTTGGCAATGCATCGTAGGCACAGATTTTGGTTCATTCGTGACTCACTGCTATGGCAGTTTCATCCATTTCCACATTGGTAGCCTTGCAATTTTGCTCTTCAGGGGTTCAGCAGGCCCCAAGGCCCAAGCTGATCAATTTGAAGCCTCGGAGAAGGTGAAAGCATGAAATTTTCTTCAAGTTCATTGTACTTTACTTCAATTGTGTTGAGTAGAAAGAAGAAGGAAATTCAATTCTGGAAGTCGTTTTTTGGGGGTTTGATTTAAGCTACAAAGCCAAAAATCTTTGTCTTCAATTTTCTGAACGTGTAAAATTGAGAGCAGTTGGAGATACTAAGAATTTGTTAATGGTCAATATGTGGTCAAATGCAGCTGAATAAGTGCAGCATTCGACTGAAAAAAAAATTCTGGTAGTTCACAAAAGAAAATTTTCTGTTAAGAAACTTCTTTTCCCCTTAGCTCTGCCGGGAGAAATTGTATAAAAATGTATTGTCTGAAAATGATTATACTGATTATCGAAAATGAGACCTATCTAATATTCACAATAAAGGAAATTAAGAGGGTAAGACGTCAAATTTATCAACTTTCCTTCTTACGGGTCTTCATCAACTCAGTTTTTTTTTTTTTTTTCCCTCTCTCTCTCTATCTATTTTATTTTTATGGAAAAAATAAAGAAATCTATAAGTACTGAACAAATCTCGTACATCTTGTTAACAAGCACTTAAATATTTTGGATGAAAAGCAAGGCCAACTCATACCATTGCTTGTGTTTTGTTGTTTTATATATGGACAACACTATATACACAATAACCACACATAACATTCATCTTAACTATTAAAAAGTGAAAATTCGCATTAAATTTTATTTTTTAAAAAGTGAAAATCCGCACTAAATTCTATTTTTTAATAGTTAAAATTGATATTGTGTTTGGTATTTGTGTTTTGTTAGTAAACTTATTCTTTATATATAAAATAAAATAAGTGTAAATGATAGAAGATTAGTCTCAATCAACCGTCGGCAAATAGTTATTAAAATTTCAAACACTGGTTCCCAAGAATTGACCAAGAAAAACGTATTCATTTTCAAGAAAAAGTTTAAATAAGTAGGGAGATAAATTATTGTATACATTACAATATCAAGTCTACTCTTCCAATAAATAGGAAAATGAAAAAAGGAACAAAAGAACACCATTAACCATATCTAATAAACTTATTTAGAAATCGAAATCATCTTGATTGGGCTTTGGTGAAGTTAACAAAGCAGTATAAAGCCTCAGCCTGTCCTCCCCGAGCGATGAACACCGCGATAAGGGTCGCCTCGGCCTAATGAATGATAAAGAGGTGAGGGTCAAGCGGTGCCTATACCTCCGCCAAGCCAGCTGAATAGCAACCGCTGCCCATGTTCTCCATCCAGGGGAGTAATATCTGGCGCTCCTCTTAACTTTCTCGTTCACAAATGTGTATCGAAAATGTTGCGTTACATACTTGACATCTTCGGCTTCTAGTCCAAAAGCTTCTGTGGTTTCAAGAGTCACTAGTGTCGATGAAGATGGCGGGAGTCTTTCTACAAAAGGTCTTCTAAGGCACCACGATAAGAGCTCGTCCCCGCTGAAGTTTCCGGGGCCTAACATGCAGCAACTTTTTACACCATCTCTAAGTACTTGGCTGCTTTGGAGATGACCTCTTACAATAAATAGCATTCTCTGAACTGGATCACCCTCTCTGGTTATCTACATATATACATGTAATTCAAATTAATTAATTAATTACTTGTACACAGCTAGCTAGCTAGCCTTTTAAATTAATTAATTAATTAATTGTACACAGCTAGCTAGCTAGCCTTTTTCTTTCTCCAGCTTACACGTACGTACGTACATATTCGTTAAAAGAAAAATATACTCAAAAATTTCTTCTCATGTCTAGAAATAATTGCAAGTATATACTCACTGTTTCTCCTTTGGTGAATATGAGGGATTTTACGCGATCGCAGATGTTCTCTAGGACTAAACTGTCCATATGTTGAAACAAAGGTACCTGAAACATTTACGAGATCAATTTATCATATTGGAACTTCTTTAGCAGACATGATTGATTTATAATTAGCACCAAACTTGACTTTTGAACATGAAATATATATTTTGTGTTAACAAATTATGTCACAACCAAAACAGAAAATAATCATGCATGTTATTAAATCTGGGTCGATCATGCTTGCTAATGTAAAATTGCATAGTTTATAAGGTCAAGTTGATATGTTGTTTATATATATATATATACCTGCCTAACCAAGTCCAAGCACAGATGGTACTTGATGTCCCTCCTAAGTCCCTCCGGAAGGTTTCGAATCATGTCACATTCGTCAACGCCTCGCATTGCAGCCCAACGCTGCCGCTCGTAGTTGCGCACTCTCTGACGGAACTCTAGTGGCAAGTGCCTTCTCCTCATCCACCACTCCACGTTTCTCATCTTTAATTGCATTGCTTGTTTCTTTGATGTAGTTGCATGCAAGAACACCTGTACGTATATTTGTATATAATTAAGCCAAATTAATCTAAATGTACACAGGTTTTATCGCCAGAAAACACTAGAACAAAAATGTACTCAATTAAGCATTTACCTTGATGTTACCAATCAACATGGTTACGAGAAGAAGGCCGGTAGTAAGAACGATGATGATAAACACTACTTCTAACCAATCTGTTGTGCTCTCCAAGTTCCCAAAGGTACTGCACATACGGTCCATTTAATTAAAAACACTATAAAAATACAAATATCTCTGTCCCACAAAACAGTCTAATTTTTAAAATTTACAAGTTTATATATAGATATAGATATGTGATGTTTACTGCTCTAAATATATTGAGTTTTTAGCTTAGCAAATAACCGTCTGAAAATAAATATTGCTATTATCAGGAAAATAAATTAATATTTACTGAGATAAATGAGATTTTTATTGTAAAACAGATATAGTATATATCTAGTATATAAAGAAAGAGAAAAGGTATTAATTAAGAGAATTAATATTTTTACAAGTTAATTTGATATTTTTACAAATGGGTCTTATTTGATATTGTAAAAATATCAAATTAACTTGTGAAAATATCAATTCCCTTAATTAATAATAGAACTGCAATATATATATATATTGGAATCTTTCCATAACAACCGGTTAATTGTTAGAAATACTATTCTAACAATTATATCTTACACCCTACGTCCATCATAATATCCAAAAATTTGGATTAATTGAATATATAATGACTCTACTGCTAGAGCGGCAATGACTTCCATCATCAAATTACAAAAATTAGTCATGTCGCTAAAGCTTCTGGTGGTAGTGACTTCACTACTGCTAGAAACTCTAGCGGCATGATCAATTTTTACAATTAATAAAAGCCTTTGGATAGTATGATGGACGGTGTAAAATATATTTGTTAGAATAATACTTATAGCAATCGGCTGGTTGTTATGGATAAGTGTCATATATATATATATATATATATATATATATATATATATATATATAGGGGGGAAGATGATTCATAACAAATACTTACTATGAACAAAATTTGAGCAAATAGTATCTAAACCACACATTTTTAGAAGCAACGGATGATATCCAAAATAACAAATTGCCGTCTACCAGTCGTGGTTTAGATACTATTTGTCCAATTTTTGTCTATAACAAATATTGCTATGAATCGCCCCCCTCCCCCCAACCCTATATATATATATGTAGTGATGTAGAAAATTAAGTTACTAACCTGAGAGTCATGAGGCCCCAAAAGATGGGAAAAAGTATTTTCTCCAAACGGCTTTCATTGGTAACAAGTTGAACAGTCCATTTGTAAGCTCCATAATCAAACTTATCGTCACCAATTACACAAGTAGACCTAGCTTCTTTGTTCTCTCCCCAAAGCAGCCGCGCCCAGTCTTTCACCAGGTGTGTTGTTCCGCTGTATTTCACCGGGTGTGTTGTTCCATAAAAGATGGAGTTTTCACAGGCCAGCGTTTTGAGGCCGCAACCCTGCGTTTTCATGCATTGCTCCGTCAAGCATTTTGTAGCTCTCTGGATTCCTAGCAAGTACCAACAAGCTCCCACCGCCTACAATAGGTACGTACTCATTATTTTGGTTCCATATTAATTTGAGTAATGTTAGGAGTTCTAATTTTTTTGTCTCAAATAATTTGCCATTCAATATTTTAATGATAATTTATAATATAACCAATTTGATGAGATCTATCCTCCCAAATTTTGCTCTACCATTTTTATGATGACATATCATTTGAAACATTTTTTAAAATTAAAAATTTTAAACCCCTAATATCACCATATTAATTTATATATGCTCAAGGGAATTGACCGAGAAAAACATATATCTAATGCACTTTGATGTTAAGTAACATTTTAGCAAACTTTAATTTTAAAATATTGATGAAATACGACTTCGTGCTGTTTTCTTTTGTTAGAAAGATACAAATCCATTTTTCTATAGCACTTAATTGAGGTGGCTGGACCATCCACGCACAACGAGCCTTTATTATAGACTATAGAGATACGATAATTCCGTCAAACTAGCTATCCGTTACAACATCACACCAATTCACAACAAGAAACATCATTTAGAGTGACTTAATACAGAAGAATCATCATTAATTACACGTAAATGGAGTTGTAGATTGAGATTTTGCTTTAACCAAAATACGCGTACATGAGATTTTTTTAATTCAAAATACTCCTATATATTATGCAATCCCTTTAATATATTTAAAAGTAAGAGGATGTGGAAAACATAAATGTGATAAAATTATTTTTTGATCAAATAAAAGTGGCAAATATTATAAAACTATAAATTTTAGCTTCCTAAAATACTAATTTTTCAGTTCAATTTTGGGTACGGTATAAACTGAAAAATGAATTAAGGTTTTGTAATTACCTATATAGGAGTACGTATAAATTCATCTAGGGATTGAATACCTTATTTTAAAAGGTTCCGGACCACATGGATACTTCTTTATTCAAAATTTTGTAATTAATCCCAAAAGTAACTAAACAAGTATGTATGTTAACCATATTAAGGATTTACATATATACTTGTATTCTTTGAGATGATAATGAATAGTCGTGAACTTACATGTGAGGCGACAAAATATGCAATCATATTAAGGGCGATCCCCCACCAAACAGTTCCAAAAATGTATCCGGAGAGATTTTGCATACGGCGCAAGAGGCACACAGAGTGATAGATCTTTGGGAGATATTGGAAGATGAACATGATTAGGAACAGTGTCATCACAGCAGTGCTTTCACCTTTCTCCAACAAAGCTGGGATTGCTATCCATAGTACAACCTGCACAAAGGATATATACTACTATATGTTATGCTCTGCTTTACAAATTCATATATATGATCATTTAATATTTTCAAGAAACCAGATCAATGTCATGAGATTGATCCAAAGCCTAATCATCTGTAACAGTACTATTTGGGTGGAAAATTATAAGGTCTTAATGGCATGCATTAAATGCCACTTTTCCATTTTCAAGTTTTCTCACATAAAAAAATGTCTAAGAATTAAAGGCCGAAATAAAACAAAAGAATTCCAAATATTAAGAATTATGATATTTATATTATTAAAAAATGTAATTAAGAATATCAAAGTTTTAAAAAAATTACTTGAAAGAATTCTGAAGCGTTAAAAAATAAATATGAACAACATATAATTTCATAGTCGATCACCCCTTCGGATCTTGTTAATTGTGCTCGTGTCAAGTTTTAATCTGCTACATTCAATTTTGACAAGCTTTAAACAATCGGAATAGTACCAAAAAAAATAATTCTGACCTACGTTACGATGTACAAATGAAATAAGATGCAATTAATAAAAGGGTCCCTGAATATAAACTAGATATATATAAATGGAATAAAGGGGTCACTAGATATTAGTTTCATTTTATACCATGTGGATCCTAGTCTTGTAATCCAACTTACTGACATGAAAATTGAAAAATCAATTTCATCCCAACTTACTAACATAAAAATTTTTAAAATCAATTTCATTCCGTAAATCCTCATTTTACCCCTTGAAAGATATACGCTTTGCATCACATGGTCACATTGTCGTCTGTCGTACTACAGTATACTGGTATGATCAATACTGCATGCATAAAACAACCGATGACATGCATGAATTTTGTCGTCTCTCCAACGGCTTGCTAGTCTACAAAAAGCCGTAACCATCATATCCCCATGTATATATGCTACTAATAAATATTCCAAGCTTAAATAAAATTATATGCAATTAAAAAAGTTAATTAAATGAACAGTTGAAAAAAAATGAAAAATTCTGGGATGACCAGAAAAGACGACCGGTTATCCCGACAGTGTAAAACCCCCCTTGTTTTACTAGAATTATATATATATATATATATATATATATAGATCACCTGGGGAATAGGGAGGATTACGAAGAGATCAAAAAAGAAACCCTTCTTGGCCTTCAAGTAGTGTAGCGCCACGGTGCGGGAGCTGTGGTCGTGTAGGCGGCTTCTTTCGTCAGCATTGACGGCATGAGGCCGCTTGTTTATCTTAAAGTGCAGCCACATGTTCCATACGTGTAAGGCATCCGTCATGGAGCGGAGCACCGTGACGGTGATCGCAAACCAACCGTCCACGAACAGGCACATGCAGGATTCGCTTATGGAAAGTGCATAGAAGAAGAGTGGATCCACAAACAAGCCCGTGGCGCATACCAAAAGGAACACCCGGTTCCATTCTTGAATCCCTGAGGCCCTAGGGTCCAATACTTTCCCTAGGAACCATAATTTGCCACGAGGACCGCACGTGCCACGCCTTACGGTTCTCCGGTCTCCAGAGCCTTCTTCTTCTTCTTCTTCTTCATCTTCATATTCATCTTCATCGGTAGTCGTGTCATCGTACAAGTGTGAAATTTCATGCTCATGATGACTGGCCATTTGCACTTAGCTAACTAGCTCAATGTGTGTGTTTTTGAGTGAGAGAGAGATGGAAAGAGAAAGGGTAGGGGCAAGGTAAGCAAGAGAAGTGGGTTGGGTTAGGCCTGAAGAGGGAATATATGCACAGATTTTTCGAGGTTGGATTGGAAGGATGTCTGGAAGAAGACAAAATAATTGGCAGGGGTGGAGATTGGAAGAGATGCTGATAAAACTGAGCATCATTAACAAACAAATGCTGTGTGAATATACCATATTGTCCTTTTAAATGTTCTCTCTCTCTATATATGAAAGCTAATATTTCCGCATGAGATTTTGATATTTTTATATGTAAGACTCATATATAGAGTCTATAACAATGGTTTAACCATTGTTATATATTTATGACAATACTTTTGGTGAAACTTATATATGAAAATATCAATTTCTATTTTTATATAAAAATATCAAAGATTATAGATAAAGAGTGTATCATTAGTTTGATATTGTCTTTTTAAGGGTTCTTATTTTTATTTTAGTATCTTGAATAATGCTATGATCACAAATTATAAAAAAAAAAAATTATGTACAAATGATATAAAAAATAAGAAGCGGGACCTACCATAAGATATTTTTATATATTTTTATTGTTATGAATATGGGTCCTACTTTGCATATAAATTGTACAAATAGTAGTATAATATCTTTTCATAATTATATATTGTTAATCAAAATAAAAAGTGAACATATATATTATTTTCATTCCAAAATTAGATATATAATTTGACTTTTGAGGTCAAACGATGACATATTAAATTTTAAAATTAATATGACTCATAAAAGTTTAGAATAAAATAAATTTTGTAATTAATAATTTTTATTATATACTATACAATTATAATAATTGTATCAATTAAAATTAATTAAATTCACATCAATTTAAAATTTAACATACTCTCATTTAACCTCAAAAAATTAAATTATATCTCTAATTTTGAAATAGAGAGAGTACTTAAAGAAAGTATTTTTCAAAAGGTACATATGTTTATATGGTGGAGTACACAATTATTAAGGGTATATAGGGAATATAATATATAATGTTTGAAATTTGAAGAAATACAACGAATGGTAAAAAGGAATTGTTCGGGGAAAGTAGTGGAAGGGGAGATAATAGCCAGATAAATAGCAGAGGGGGGGTATATCACAGATATAACAATAATTCTAATAAGTTTGAGCGACACAGGTTCTGCGCAGCTTCCCAACTTCTGTTCTTTTCTTAATCAATTTCATACCTATGACTATGATGCATTTATATTGCACACGTTTCCTGCCAGGTGGATATCCTTGGGCACATAGGATTATTGTTAGTTTTGCCTAAATAACATCTTCATGCAACTTAATTTCATTCATACAAGCTAACTAATCTGGTGTGAAACACATACAGTACGAATAATGATTTGTTCTGTTAATAATTAAAATAATTAATCAAATATAGAGTAAATGCATAATTAGGATTTTATGAAGATAGTTGTAGTTATTAAATTATTTAATATTTATTTATATAATAATTTGTGAAATTATATATTATAGGTTATTTACGGAGCCAAAGGTTAGTTCCGCAAGTTGTAGTCATGTCCAAAAAAAAATATATCATCTCTTTTTAAGAATTATAGTTCTGAATTTTTGGCATTATAATATTATTAGTCTGTCCCAATTAAAATTTATGGCTCCGCCACTGTTTCAATCAACTATTAACCTAAACATTTAAATGAAATGCAGATTTATTTAGTTATAATTATAAGAAAATAATTATTTTAATTTTAATTAAGTTTATAATGGGTTTATAGATTAACGTTTATATTGATAAAAATTTCTTGAACTCTAATGTGAAAAAACCTATGAAAATCAAGGTTTAATAAATTTTAATTTTGTTATTTCAATTAATTAGTAATGTGTCCACTATAATTTTCAACTAATTTTACAGTTAATAAGTTTTAAAAAACTCATGTATATTATTAATGCATTTATATAATAAAATTTTAAATTTTAATTTAATTAGGACACTAATTTAATAATTAAATTTACAATTAATTTGTAAAATTAAATTTATACTTTTAATTATATAATTAATGTGTAATTAATAAGACTTTATTTGTTGTGTGAGTTGAAAATTTTTTTTATACGTTTTTAATCAATAATAACTCGTAGTTTTGAATATTATTCACAAAGCGGCGCATCTAACTATTTTTTTTTTAAAAGTTAATTTTACATTTATATGATTTCAAAAGTTGAGTCATCATTTATTTATACTAATTGATAACCCGTGCATGGTACATCATTTTTATAAAATTTATTTTTTTAAATTATACTTTATATGAAAATTAATATAAATAAATGAATTATGTTAAAATTTTGAATTCTTATTTTAATGTATTGTATGCATTTTTATATTGATCAATAAATATTATAATGCTAATTTAGAATTGTTATTAATCACTTCAATGTATAATTTTATTCCATTTTAATGGTAAATAATTAGTTTTTTTAATTTAAACTATTTTTTATAAAAGTCATGTGCACTACACACATAGATAATATGCCAAATACATTATTTATTTTTATATATCGAATAATTTGAACCTATCATGAGTTGTAATACATGCATGCATGTATACATAAAATTATTGTATTTATTTTGTGAAATATGAATAATTTATACATTATATTAAAAAAATTGAGAGTTTAAAATGAATGATTAAATATTAACTTAATTATAACAAACTAAAATAATTCAACAAAATTTAAAATTTATTGAATAAAACCTCTTAATGAACGTGTCATATATAGTTATCGATTAAGACTATGATTTCTATTCTTTGTTTAATATATGTACAGTTCTTTTAGATATTTTATTATTTAGTCAATATTCAAATGTCACTCCTTAATTCAGACATGTATTCAACAATTAGACCTTATCACCGACTGCATTTCCCTTCCAGTCTTTTTATTAATTATGCATAGTTTGTGTTTATAAAACTCGGAAACATGAACAGAAAAAGACGGAAAATAAATAAATTTGAAACATTAGACGGGAATTAAAAGAGAATTCAAACAAATAAAGTACTAAACATTGTACTTGATGCCATTATTTTAGAGAGTATATAAAATTATAACATTCTTTTTTAATTTATAATTTACATATTATACATGATGCATGCGGCTAAAAACTTGTAGAAACCAACCAATGGAGTTTGGAAAATTTTGCTCATGTATACATATATACACACACGGACTACAGACTCTATAACTAACTTATTTTGAGCGTTACGTTGAAGATCAATAATAGATATATTATTAGTGACATAATTATTTCTCTTCTTCACAAATACATATGGGTGTTAGGCCCATGTTGTTGTATACCCTTTCGATCAGTCCTTTGTCGCTTAAGGTAACAATTAACAAACAAGATTCTTGTAGCTAGCTAGCCTGATGATAAGATATGCAGAAATGGTGGCCATCCCTTGTTTATCGTCATGCTAAGATACGGAAATCCTTTTGATAGACAAGAAGACTGTTGACAATCAATTTTGTCCCTGATAAACCACTAAAAGAACAGTTTAAAAATTAAATAAATTAAATTCAAAATATAAAAACACAAAAATTAATGTGAAAATTCAAATTGAAAAAAATCAAGGGAAAAATATTTTCGAAATTCACTAAAAAGATATTAGAAGCGTTACAAAGTTTTGATAGAAAAAATATTCATTTGTACACAGACTGACGTATACCGATATATAATGATTTGTAACGAGTTACAATAATATTTTTTCATACACGTGGCGTATATCACTACCCTTTGATATACACACATGATGTATATCACTACCCTTCGATATTTATCGACGTGTATAAATGGTGTTTGTTGTTTACGCTGTATATCACTATAACTCTGTATATATCGGTGTGTGTCGGATAATGATCAAGATAAAATATTTAGATTGAACTATATATTTTGGGTTTAGTGTTTATGTATTGTTTGTGTTATAATATTTTGTTGTGATCTTTCTCTCTCCTCTCTCCTCTCTCCTGATAATAGTAATCATAATAATCTTTTGTATTGTTGCATGTTCACCCTTTTAAATAAAACACTTTCACTAACCGCCTCTCTTAAATATAATATTTAAGTAATGTGAAAATATCTTTAATAATTCTCTACCGTCCAAAATTTCATAAAATAAATTTATTCTTTTTTTTATTAACTCAATTCTATAAAATATTTATGATGAGTCATTATTTCAAATATTTACACTATTATAACCCCGAAATCCACTCTTTTATTATAAAAATTTTATAATAAGAGACTAATACAAAGTTTTACCAAATTTGCCGACCTATACCCACTGTCACGAATTTTCTTCTTCCTTTATATATAGATTTTTTACTTTCTCCCGCCAAGTTCCTCTCTCATCTTTTATTCTTTTCTCTCCCTTCCCAAGGCATTTATCACAATATCTCTCTTTTTTCTTACTTCGTCACTCGCCCATTTCATCAATTTTTTTCTCTCTCCTCACCCACCAACTTTTCTTTAACTCATTACTCCATCCGCCAACATCCTCTCTTTTTATTTTCTAATTCATTCTCTTTCCTTCTCTTACTCTCTCTTTCCTCCTATTTCTTTAGAATGTCAACTCCACACCACCGAGCAGACCCCCGCACCGTCCAGACCACTCAAACTGCCAATCAGACCCCGGAACGCCGAGCCCACACCATCGACCCGACGAGCAGCCAAGCTAATCGCTGCTGAGCTGCCAGCTGCCGGGCCATCCCCTGCCGGCCGACCCACGCACCACCAAGCCGACCCCCTGTCGCCGAGCTACTGCACCCGCCAAGCAAGTTGTCGAGTATACACCGCCCCAACCACCGAATTTGCCACTGCCGAGCTTGAACACCCAACTGCCGAGCTACCGAGTTGCCAAACTCCTTCCGAGCCCCATCCTCCCAACCGCTGAGCACCGAGCTGCTGCTACTGCACCCTCCCTCGGAGCCACACCCAGCTACCGAGGACCGTCCACCACCGAGCACCCCCCACCACCGCCCCAACCATTCCTTCACCAGCTCAACCCGCCGAGGATAGAGAAAATATATACCACAAGAATTTATTTTTCTCTTTTAAAACAAAAACTCATCACTGGAACTGAACCAATTAAAGTAAACAACATGCATAAAATAAATATACAAATATTATAATTATATTATAATATTTAATAAATAGAAACAACTTAGCCTTTGGATATAACATACTCCTTCGATCGGAATTTGAAATTGGTGATTTGAAACTGATGCGACTGTACACCCTTCCTTTCAGCGTTAACGTTATGCTGAAAATATAAATTATATTATAAATAAATCAAACTCAAAATGTAAAAACACAATAATTAACGTAGAAACCCAAATTAAAAAAAAATCACAAGGAAAAGATTTTCAAAATTCACTAAAAAGATATTAGAAGCGTTACAAAGTTCTCACAAGAAAAATAATCATATGTATACGGACCGACGTATACCGATATATGTCAATATATAATATTTTTTCATACACGTGGTGTATATCACTACCCGAAATATACACGCGGCATATATCATTACCCTTCGATGTTTACCGACGTGTATAAATGGTGTTTGTTGTTCACGCTATATATCATTATAACTCTATGTATATCGGTGTGTATCGAAGAATGATCAATATGAAATATTTGGGTTGAACTGTATCTTCTAGGTTTAATGTTTGTGTAATAATGCTCCGTTGTAGTGTTTCTCTCTCCTCCCTTATTTCTCATGATAATAGTAACCATAATAATCTCTTGTGTTGTTGTATGTTCACCCCTTTATATAAAGCACCTTCAGTGACTGCATCTCCCAAATATAATATTTAATTAATGTGAAGATATCCTTCGTAATGTTCTACCGCCCAAAATCTCATAAAGTTAATTTGTCATTATCTCTCCACTAGCTCAACTTTATAAAATAATAATGGTGAGTCATCACCTCAAATATTTACACCACAACAAAGACAATAATTTGACCTGATGATTTTGGTTCTTCATGAGTTTAACCAAGAGTACGTATTGCCATAGTCTTAAAAACACATAAGAGAGTTGGATAAATTGATTTCAGTTGGCAACCTTTTTTACAAGAGTACTTTTACTTGTTGATATGAGTAAAAATAACCTATTAATAATTAATTGTCACATACTATCTCTAGTACTTTACTAATAAAGGATAATATATAATAATCGCTCACTTAGTATTCTAGAAGCTTATTAAATCCAATAAATAATAGAACTCCTAAAAAGTTTAACTAAATAAGGATTGACAACCTAAAAAGTCTCTAAAGTCATAAAGGATTCTAATTTCTAATTTCTGAGATAAAGAACTCTCATGTTATAAATAAGAAGTGTTCTATCACACATTAAAGGTACATTGTTTTTCTCCCATAACAATTTCAGTATCGAAGAATTCTCTTAGAGCCCCTAACTCTGAAAAAGTTTATGAGTTAGACCAAAGTTTGCGAGTTGGCCAAGTTGTGAGTTAACCAAAATTATGAGTGGACCAAAACTCTAATTTGAAGGTTGATAGATGACACATGTCTTCTGATCTTCAAATTTAACTATTACAAGTTAAAAAATTAATAATAAGGCTTGCACAATGCACTTAAATAATATTTTTTCCAATTAATTTTATATAATAATATAATATTAATTACAAAGAATCATCTTGTGTATTAAATAAGTTTAATATCTTTTTTTTATATAAATAAAAGTTATATGGACAAAAGGTGTATAATACATAAATTTATTTTTAGAGAAATGATATATGGTGCAAATAAATTGACCTTCATATGACTCACAATATGAGCTGATTAGTTAAGGTTAATTAATTAAGAGAATTTATACAAACAAAAATGATAATTCAAAAAGTTTTTTTTCATATGAATAATAACTAGGGCCTACTTTTGTGTGAGATAAGAGGTTCTTGTGGAATTAACACTTTTACTGGTAGAAATATCAATTCCCTCAATCAAATGAATACCTAAATACTTATATATAAAATTCGATCAACGATCTACTTCATGACCACCAAAATTAACTCATTTTAATTGACAACTAATTAATGAGTGTTGGCCCAAGTATAAATTAGGGGCACATGTTGAGAAAAAACCTACATAAACTGTGCGTGACCCCAAGAATTAAATGAAAAACGAGAAAACCAAGAAAATGACAAAAAAGTGAAGACACGAGTTTGGCCCATAAGGTGGTTCGACCACCCCTTGGGTTTGGCCTCCTAGGTTTCATCCTCTAGGGTTTAACCTCTCTAATGATTCTGATAAATGATCATTTCTTGATATGAAAGAAGTTGAACAAAAGAAAAAGAGAAACATGAGGGTGCCTCCCATAGGGTTCGGTCCCCTATAGAGGAATACATGAAGGTTTTGGTAGGCGTAACGAAAAATTGAAGAGATTGAAGCCAAGGAAAGAGGCAAGGAATACTTGAAGATTTAGGAATTATCTTCCTCAAATCCTTCATGACATGGAAGGCTACACAAAAGGTCAAGAACCGTGGCAATACGAGCCTAAGGCTCCCCCCCCCCCCCCCCCCCCAAGGAGCTTCTTCAATAAATCTTTAGATCGGAGCATAAAGATGGCACAAAAAGAAAAAATAAATTGAGCCACATAAGTAATGATTAAATTGAAACATTGAAAGGGCCTCAATAAGTTTTTAGACAAAAGACTTAGGGAAGGAACTTCAAATAGGAAATGGTTGAGAGATTTAAATTAGTGGCAAGAAAAAAAGGGATGATCTAGGCATCATTTTTGGCAACAAGGGGCATTTTTGGTATCTGTCTTAAAGTACAGGTCAGGCACATCACCCAATCATATGCCAGACACGAGACCATTTATTAGACATACTATATCTATAAATAGTCCCCTTATTTTAGAGAGCATGACTTTGCATTCTCTCCACACTCTAATACACACAAGAAGGCTTTCTCGAGTTATGTCGCGTGTTGCCTTGGTGGCCTACCCGCTCTTTTCCCCTCTACAAACCCTCGATCATTTTCATACTCTTTGTGAATTCCTTCATTCTTAGCTAATTTGAAACCCTAATTGAGTAAAGTATGATTTCCTTGCCTACAATGGCTCGGGTGGTCATGATCTATTCGGATGGTCATTATTATTTTTAATGCAATAACTAATAATTACAATTAATTTAACTTGAATCGGGGAAGAAGAATATAAAAAGTTTCTTCTTGAAATACTAAAAGTTATATGTACTTTAATTTATAATTTTCAATCACTAAAAAATAAAAATAATTCAATTTCATTTAATTATGTTTGAATATGAAACGCTCCTTTTTGTTAATCTGTACCATAAATACACATCTGAAAACAGTCATGACTTTTACTTATTTATTTTTGTTTAATATATTATATAATTGTAAATATAATGCTGGTCCAAATTATATATCTTTAATGTTATATATGTATTATGTCAATAAAAGATGATAAATATATATTAATAAAATATTATCAAATATTTGTGAAAAAAATGGTATATGACCAATTAAGGAATATGAATATCTTGTGATTTTATAGGTCTGTCTTTTTTTTGCAAGTTAAGTTAAGCGAATAATTATAATTAATAATTCCTGAGCGATGTATTAAATATAATGAGTTAACTTTATAATTTTATTTAATTTTATGTATACGTTATAAAAATAATTCGACAGTGAGTAAAGCATGTCAATGGCGCTCACTAAAATGTGCCGAAACATTACCTATCATAGAGAAAGACTGTTCGACTGACATATGAACGAACTATTATTGAGTTTCACGGGAGACCAATCACGTAATCTTTAAAGAGGTCCACAAGAAAGTCCCCACATGATTTTCCTCTGCAAATTTAAGCTACGTTGTTTGGCTGCATCTTCTTGATGTTTTCCGTGGAAAAGCTTGGTTTCTTCTTATATATATATTTGGGAGCATTTCGGATTATTAATAGGAGTTGCTGTGGTCTCCAATGGTTACAAGGTAAAGCTGTCATGTAGCACTCAATTCGACCACTTTTGTGGCTAAGATGCGTTATATGTATATAATAAGTCAGTTATGGAGTATTGACCCTATTTGCTATAACTGGTTTAATTTTCGTTAATCTAATTGTCATAATTAGATTGTATTTCCGTACTTATAAATAATTCATGAAAAATAGTGTCATTCCATTGCATCCCGCAAGTAATCTTATTTAGTTTTATTTAAATTGAGTTTGGAAGAAAAAGTTAATTTTTTAAGTCATATCAAATTATCACATTAATAAATAATGATTACTATTTTAACTTCCAGCTAATGACTTATAATGTCATTTTAATTTTTACATATAATTAAATAGGTGATATTAGAAGTTTTAAATTTTTGATCTAAAAAAATATCTCAAATAATATATCACCATAATAATAGTTAAGTAAATCTTATGTGATTAGTTATGTCATAAATTATTATTAAAATATTTAATATCGTGTCATTTAAGACCAATAATTAAAAATCCCTCGCATTATTCTAATTAACTTGATTAAATTAATATAAGAAGATTCCATAATACTTGCATTCCAATATGGTGAGAAAACCAAACACAATAAAGTTATGTTTGAAAAATCAATTTAAAATCTTGAATTGGAATTGAGCAATAATTAAATTTCAGTTTTATAAATTTGGAATTGAGTTGTTAAATATAATATCACTTAAAAAATGATTTATTGGATTGTCATCTGGGCTATATGGAAAAGGATGAAATACGACGACATGATTCCTTTCAGGCATTTGAAGAGATATGTTCAATAGCAGAGCAAAAGAAGGTGATAGTGTTATACTTTATTTCTTCATAACATTGTTTTCTCTTTTCACGTCTCTTTATCCACTCAATGCATAGCCAACTCAACTGGAAAACATCTTTTATCCCAAAATTAGTAGATGGGATAAGTATAAAATTAAAGCATAATAATAGACCGGCAATGAGAATAAAGAATAAAACATATGAAAAATGAAAAAGAAATAGAAATAAAGAGAGAATAAAATAAAATTTATGAAAAATCACCCACATAATATATATATATATATATGTATATGTATATATATATATATATATGTATATATATATAGAAGAAAAAAAAGTGAGGGAAAATAATGAAAGATAACAATAAGATGTAAACATATGTACATTCCTCCACATGCACCTATTACATGCTTTGACCTCGGTTATATTCTGATCCTGCAAATCTCTTTGTACCACTTTTTTCCCCAAGTAAAATTGGGTCTACCTCTCCCTCTTCTTATATCTTTCTATAGATATAAGGCTACTCTTCTCAATGGTGAATGTATAGGCCAACGTTGAATGTAACTAAACCATCTACCTGATGTTCCTTCATCTTCTCCGTAAATGGTGTTACCCCAACTTTCTTTTGAATATCCTCATTTTTTATTTGATCCAATTTTATATGGTCCCCATCCACCTTAACATTCTCATTTCAACCTCTCTCATCTTATACTCAATATATACATAGCCAATGTTATTTCAATATTTGATGTTTGTTGTTCCAAATTGGCTTGCTCTTGCCTGTGCATGCATCCATGCATCTTCTTCATTCTCTATTTTTGATAATTTTTAGCATTTTTCTTTTGGGGATGATTCTGTTAATTATTTGCTTCTCTTTTTGCTCCTAGGTTGTGGTGTTGCTCTTCTTTTTGTTAGTTTCTCTAAAGTATTCAAGTCAAAGACCCTGGATATTACATTGATCAATTTTCTTACAATTGTGAATTACTGTATAGTTAACTTGACCAATTGTCCGCTTATAATATGGGTGTAGTGGTTCTCATCGACTTCAGTGTAGCATCAGGTGGATTTTGTACTTTTAGGTGGTGATCTTTTTCATGAGAACAAGCCATCAAGGTCAACATTAGTGAAGGCAATAGAGATTCTCCGTCGTTACTGTCTCAATGATCAACCAGTACAATTTCAAGTTGTCAGTGATCAGACCGTCAACTTTGCAAACATGTAATGAGACTAATGACTTACTTCTGTGCTTTCTGTTCTGCATGCATTTAAAATATTTTCATATTTCTTCTTTTTGGTAAGTTTAAACTTTAGTAGAAATAATCAAACATAAAGGAAAGGAGTCCGAAACTAACAGACAAATAGCTTCTGCAACTCAACCCTAAGCTACAAAACTGAAAAACACATCCTGTAATCAACAGGATTTGTACTAAAATAGGAAAAGGGAAAGTGGGAAACTCGATTTTCGAAGGTAAGTTTCCCATGGTTATATATGACTGTCTGCAGCTTTCAAAGGCTTATCCTTTGAAAAAAAAAAAAAAGGCTTATCCTTATCCAGCTCTCAAAGGTTTTCTTTATTATTTATTACATTGTTGTGTTAACTTGCCCAATACATCCTCTTCCCCCCCCCCCCCCCCCCCCCCCCCCCCCCCCCCCCCGGGGCCCCCATCCCCAACCCCCCGCTCCCACCTCAACCCAAAAAAATAAAGTAAGCAAAAGAATAAAATGGGTAGCAGAATCATCTTTGCAATGGTTCTTTTAGTTATTATATCTACAAATGTGCATATGTTAAATTTATACTATAGAAGTTTAAGTCTGCTTTCTTCTTGGTTTAGGGGGACTTTGGAGTGAGCATAATGCTAGATAGTTAGAGGCAGCTACTAATCTTTTAGTTTTTTCGGGGGTAAAGCTATTTTTATTGCTCCCTTTAGGGTTAACTTTGTGACTGATCCATGTATAGTTTAAAGGCATGCATTTTTATATGTGTAATTTTTTTCTTTTATCGGTGGGTTTATTCTATTCTCTTCCTTATTTTAATGTATCCTTTGTTCTCTAATTAATAATAAAAAAGCTAATCAAGAAAATGATGAACATATACTCCCTCATACCTAAGTTAGGGCAGTTTCCGGCGGTAGCCTAATATAAGTTCAACTTTCTGAGTTACAGCCAAATAATTCAATATTTCTTATTCATAACCTCAAAGCCAATTTGATTGGCGTTGGAGCTTAATTGCAAATTCCAACGTCATTTGAAGTGGCGTCGGATGATTAACTATTAATTAATTAGTTCACTTATCTTAACCTATTTTTGGTAAAAAAAAAATTATAAATAAAAACAAAATGTTTAATTTATTTTAAAAAAAATAATTTGTTTTTTTTAAATAAATTAATTCTGTAAACAAAATTTAAAAAAAAATACACTTCAACGCCAATATCAATGGCGTTAAACCAAAAAAGTAAGATGATTTCAAAGCCATTTAAAATGGTGTCCAACCAAAAAAACTATGCTCCACTTGTTTTATGTTTCAAAGTCAATCAAAATGGCTTCCACTTTTTTTTATTTTTATTTTTTTTTTAAAAATGTTCATTCAATGCGTAAATTTGTTATTTAAAAACAATCAAAGCCAATCAAAATAAATGGCGTTCAATTCTTCTTGTTGTTTTTTTTTTAAATACTCATTCAACACCTAAATTTTTATTTTTTATTTTTTAAAAATGAATTGTTTATTTTTTTTAAAGTGAAACTTTTTTTTAAAAAAAAACGCATACTCCAACACCAATATAAATGGCGTTGAATGTCATTTTTCTGCTTTAAATTTTAGTTAACTTTTTTTCAAAAAATTAAAAAAGTAATATATAATAGATGTGACTAATGCATGTTGCTTTCTTACCCAACGCACATGGTCCGCAAAAAGCCAAAGTCTTGGTGTCCAAATTTAGGAAAAAAATAGTGAATGAAGTACAAAAAAAAAGTTGAAAAGCCAATTCAATTGATTGGTGTCCAAAACTGCACAACTTTAAAGGGGGGAATACTGAATCAATTACGGAAAAAAAAGTTGAGAAGTCAATTCAATTGAATGAAGTACAGGAAAAAAAAAAGTTGAAAAGCCAATTCAATGGAATAAAATATGAAAAAAATAAATGGAGTCCAGTTGTTGTTTTTTTTTTTTTTAAAAATGTTCATTCAACGCCTAGCTATTAATTAATTAGTTTACTTATCTTAACTTATTTTTTGTAAAAAAAAATTTATAAATAAAAACTAAATGTTTAATTTATTTAAAAAAAAGGTAATTTGTTTTTTTAAAAATAAATTTATTCTTTAAACAAAATTTCAAAAAAAAAAACACTTCAACGCCAATATCAATGGCGTTGAACAAAAAAAGAAAGTTGTTTTATGTAAGCCAATCAAAATGGCGTTCAACCAAAAAAAGTAAGTTTCAAAGCCAATCAAAATGGCATCCACTTTTATTTTTTTTAAATGCTCATTCAAAGCCTAAAATTTTAATTTTTAATTTTTTAAAACAAATTGTTTATTTTTTTTTTTAAAAAAATGAATTTATTTTTTAAATAAATTAAAAAATTCAATTGAATAAAATACGAAAAAAATAAATGAAAAAACATTAAATCAAGTACCAATACAATCACCTGTTTAAACAAACAAAAAAAATTGAAAAAAGTATTGCATTAACTACCAATACAATCAGTAAAAAAAGTTGAATCAAATACAAACAAAAAATAAATCGAAAAAGGCAATTGAAATAGCAATGCATTATTTTAATGGAAAATATGCTTGAACAGACACCACTACTACCAACCTTATTAAATAGCTTTTCTTCCATTCTTACTTTCTTCTATGCCTTCTCTCTTTTCCTTCCTTCATTTTTTCGTTGTTACCCTCCGCTTCCCTCCAACTATATTTTTCTCCATTAATTTTCTTCAAAGCATCCATAAAGGTATGTACATTAGTCTACATTAATTTTAATTATTGTAAAATCAAGTATTGATATTTAAATGTTTGTCTACTTTTTTTGTTCTCCATATTATTGTTGTGTTGACCTCACTCACTCTTTTTCTATAAAAAGTTTAATATAAACACCCAGTACATGATATTTTTAACCATTGTGGCCACAAGTTACAAAACCTCCACAACACCTAGTACATGCTATTTTTAATTATTGTGGCCACGAAAAGCTATTGTGGTTTGTGGTTACAACTTACAATTAAGTAACCATCATGCATGCAGAAAATATTAGGATTTAATTTAGTTTTTAACTCTTATTATTAAAATATTTAGATTTATTAAAGTTATATTTTGTGGCGTTCTAATCTCATTCTGAGTTTTTGAAATTAATTTGTAAAATTTTAAAATTTAGAATTAATATGAATTGATTCATTTGATTTTAAATCAATACTGTTGTGAATATTAATTATAAACTACTATATATACATCTAAAAGTCATTACTAATTCACATTAATTTTAAAATTTTGTAATTTTTTAATATCAAAACAAGACTCTTTCTATATATTCAATCGAAGGGAATTATATTTTAAATGGGATTTTGATCGTGTTTCATTATTCTATATTAAAAAAAATAAAATAAAAAGAAGAAGATAGCATTACTGGTCGCTCGCATACAAACTGGGAGGCACAACACCATTACTTCATATCGTTGTGGGGTACTAGGGGAACTCTTGTGGTTATTGAAGAGGATACACATGAGCGTCCAGAGTGTGACCCTGATTACATGCCTTGGTATCGAAGCGTTACACGACGTCAGATGTTGAATCCTAGGCTGGCTCAGCAAACGACGGGAGAGTTCGAGGGGACACATGGAGCTACAACTTATTTGGTATGGTAGAAAATAATTAATTTCTTGTTACACTGTTATTTTTTAAATAATTATTTAAAAAATAAATTCATTTTTTTTTTAAAATAAACAATTTGTTTTAAAAAATTAAAAATTAAAAATTTAGGCGTTGAATGAGCATTTAAAAAATAAAAAAAAGTGGATGCCATTTTGATTGGCTTTGAAACTTACTTTTTTTGGTTGGACGCCATTTTGATTGGCTTACATAAAACAACTTTCTTTTTTTGTTCAACGCCATTGATATTGGCGTTGAAGTGTTTATTTTTTTGAAATTTTGTTTAAAGAATAAATTTATTTAAAAAAAAAACAAATTACCTTTTTTTTTAAATAAATTAAACATTTAGTTTTTATTTATAAATTTTTTTTTACAAAAAATAAGTTAAGATAAGTAAACTAATTAATTAATAGCTACGCGTTGAATGAACATTTAAAAAAAAAAAACAACAACTGGACTCCATTTATTTTTTTCATATTTTATTCCATTTAATTGGCTTTTCAACTTTTTTTTTCCTGTACTTCATTCAATTGAATTGACTTCTCAACTTCTTTTTTCCCGTAATTGATTCAGTATTCCCCCTTTAAAGTTGTGCAGTTTTGGACATCAATCAATTGAATTGGCTTTTCAACTTTTTTTTTTGTACTTCATTCACTATTTTTTTCCTAAATTTGGACACCAAGACTTTGGCTTTTTGCGGACCATGTGCGTTGGGTAAGAAAGCAACATGCATTAGTCACATCTATTATATATTACTTTTTTAATTTTTTTGAAAAAAAGTTAACTAAAATTTAAAGCAGAAAAATGACATTCAACGTCATTTATATTGGCGTTGGAGTATGCGTTTTTTTTAAAAAAAAAGTTTCGCTTTAAAAAAAATAAACAATTCATTTTTAAAAAATAAAAATTAAAAATTTAGGCGTTGAATGAGCATTTTAAAAAAAAACAACAAGAAGAATTGAACGCCATTTATTTTGATTGACTTTGATTGTTTTTAAATAAAAAAATTTACGCATTGAATGAACATTTAAAAAAAAAAAAAAAAGAAAAGTGGAAGCCATTTTGATTGGTTTTGAAACATAAAACAAGTGGAGCCTAGTTTTTTGGACGCCATTTTAAATGGCTTTGAAATCATCTTACTTTTTTGGTTCAACGCCATTGATATTGGCGTTGAAGTGTATTTTTTTTTTATTTTGTTTACAGAATTAATTTATTTTAAAAAAACAAATTATTTTTTTAAAATAAATTAAACATTTTGTTTTTATTTATAATTTTTTTTTATACAAAAAATAGGTTAAGATAAGTGAACTAATTAATTAATAGCTAATCATCCAACGCCACTTCAAATGGCGTTGGAATTTGCAGTTAAGCTCCAACGCCAATTAAATTGACTTTGAGGCTATGAATAAGAAACATTGAACTATTTGGCTGTAACTCATAAAATTAAACTTATATTAGGCTACGGCCGGAAATTGCCCCTCCCTCGTACCTAAGTTAGGTGTAATCTTGCAAGGATTTTAAAGGCGTTAAAATGATAAATATAAAGGTAATATGTTATATAATTTTTATGAAATTATACTTTAATCTAAAGTGCAAACTTAAAAGAAGAAATTTTGAAATATATATATTTAAATGTGTGGCTGGTCTTAAAATCCATGCCAGATACATGATTTTGTGACATGATACTCAAATTGAGACAGACAGACAGAGGAGTATTATCATATAAGTTATTGCTATTTTAGTCATCACTTTCATATGGTATCTTTCTTCGAAACAGAATTTTTCTTAATCTTAACAGATTGGGTCATGTGAATTACGAAGACCCTCATTTCAACGTAGGCTTGCCAGTTTTCAGTATTCATGGAAATCACGATGACCCTGCTGGAGTGGTACAGCTTGTACAATATAGTTCTGTAATTATTTTTTAATTGTACATTGTTCATACAAGTTCTTCAAAGGTTGTGTTTCTGCTTCTCTGTTGAATGTTTTATTTATCTAATAGTTGACCAACAATTAACATCTTATTGCTTGCAAAAAATTTTAAAAAAAAATTAACTAATAGACTAATGGCTGCAATCAACGTAATATTCTAATTTGTGTTTTCCTCTATGCACACGGGCATCATTTGTGCAAGAGTCAAACTAGCTACCATATAGTTTGGCTCATAAGTTGGAATATCTAGCTTGCTTATGTTTTCAGTACAGACCACAGCCATTGAATCATTGTAATGTGGTTTGAAGGATATCTTCAATTAAGAGATTCTTAGTTCCAGTTGTGCTGAACATGCCTATTGATGAAGGGCATGCAGAAAATATAAGGAGGATTATGCACATGCTTTGGAGATTCAAACTACGTGTGTTGGGTTGAATTGAGTCATAATTTATCTGTTTTTGTTAAGTACCAGTTACTCTAAAAGTTTAGGCTATTAGCCTATTAGAGAAAGGACCTAGCAATGTACATCATGCTTTTAATTGAGATTTGCTTTTGCAAGTACAGAGGCAAACTAAGGTGCGCCATAATGCACACAACACTAACGCCAATGGGAGAATCAAATGCATGCAATAAGCTTGAACCTAAAACTTTGTGAAACTAGAGGTCTTTGACTTACTTATTAGTTTAGTAGTTTAAGCTTTTAGAGAATGATCCCAACAATGTATAGCAGGCTTAGTGATCTTGAGGAAACATGGTGTTATATTGACTTTGAGTTCAGAAGTTTCAGATTTACTGGATATTGGTGCTACAGTTGTAGCCCTTTGGTAAGATGTAGTGGTACATGTTTGATTGGTGTGGCTTAATCTTGCCGGGCTGCTTAATGGTCCTTGGTGAGGTTACTAAATTCTTATGCTTTTTGTTGCTTTTCATCCTTTTTCTTCACTTACACTTTTTACCGCCATAGGCCCATAGACGCAGAACAAGGTTAATTTCAACCCAAGTTATACCATACTGATACCAATTAGCCCTAAATAACTCTAATATATATCCTTCTTTTATATGTTCTCTTATCCATATTAATTTTTTTTGGATCCTTTGCTTTACGTATTTCTACGGTGAAGCCAATAGTCTTTTTCTACGTCATAAATATTAAATCCAAAAATTTGACATATTGGATACTGATACTTGTTTTGCACTTCATTGGGGTTGGAAGTTTCTATATCATATTGAATAACAGTTTATGTTGTAAACTTTTCTAGGTCTCAAATGAAGAACTTATCATCAAATATGGAATGTCTAAATTTGGAATTATAGTTTAGTTCTCTAATTTGGAAAGATTAATTTTTTTTTTCTTTCTATTGTAACATAAAATACAGTGGTTCTATGAGTACGCGTATTACATAGTTTCTTATTCCTGTTTACGTTCTTTGCTTTCGGCTTCAAATTTGAAGCATTATTTCTTAAACTATGTGCCACCTTGTTAGGATCAAATACAGAGGGACAGTGGAAGTTCATTATTTCATGAGTAAAAAAATAATGCTTATATATTCTTAAGACTTGATGATAATTTTCTATTGGACTTACTTTTTTGAGCCTTTATTTTTCTTCTGTTGTGATAGGACAACCTTTCTGCAGTGGATATCCTTTCAGCCTGCAATCTTGTGAACAATTTTGGGAAAATGATTCTCGGAGGTTCTGGTGTTGGGCAGATCACACTCTACCCCATTCTTATCAGGAAGGTCAGTTAAATATCTTGATTAGAGGCTATAAAGCATAAAAGCATTTGTAGATTTCTTGGCGGAATGCTTAAATAGTTTATAAATTTCAGGGTTCAACTTCGACAGCTCTCTACGGCCTTGGAAACATTAGAGATGAACGCTTGAACAGAATGTTTCAGGTACACTTGTTTGAACCTGTTTTCTATAATAACTTTTGATTATTGTTTTTTTCACAGTTCTCTCGTGTTAGTTGGGTTTACTTTTGTGTTTCCATAGACACCACATGCTGTACAATAGATGCGACCTGAAGCTCAAGAAGAGTGTCAAGTGGCGGACTGGTTCAATATTCTGGTGCTTCATCAAAACAGGTTTTACTTATTTCTAGTATGCATTAGTCAAGTGTTATAAGAAAATCATTTATAGCTAAACACTAAATTAGGTGTCTACACATTTATGTAGCAATCTTTCTTTTTTACTGGGCTTTACAGAGTGAAGACAAATCCTAAGAACGCCATAAATGAGCATTTTCTACCGCGGTTCCTGGACTTCATAGTTTGGGGGCATGAACATGAATGTCTTGTTGACCCTCAGGTACCATCGGATTGGAGATTCTTCTTTTAACTAGCTGATCTTTTTATGTATCCTAACTAAAATAAAACTTGGATCTTAGTAGGAAGTTCCAGGTATGGGTTTCCACATTACTCAACCAGGTTCTTCTGTTGCAACATCATTAATTGATGGAGAATCAAAGCCTAAACACGTACTACTTATAGAGATTAAGGTTGTTTTGGAAATTCATACTTGATTCATTCTTTCTGCCACAATCTTCTTTTTGAATCAAGTTTGCTTTAGTTTTTCATTATAGATTTGCTACATTAATCAGGCGTGTCTAATGAATGATCAATTTTATATAGGGGAATCAATATCGACCAACGAAGATACCTTTAAACACAGTGAGGCCATTTGAATACACTGAGGTATGTTCGTGTCTGTTTATGCAAATATATACTCCCTATGTCCCATTTTATATGGCAAAATTTTGAGTAGCTCAAAGTTTAATAAAATGACATTTTATGGATTAAGATTTTAATTTTCCAACTTTACACATTAAATTTAGAGTATTATCTTCAATTTTAGCTTGGGAATGGAGTGTTTGTGTTGGGATATGATGCAAGTCAAATGAAATATGAATATCTTGTCATATTTTTTGAAAAACAAAGTGAGGAACCCATTATAATTTTCATGTTATGTGCATTTAATAAGAGGTTATTTGGTATTTTACACTCTGCACTAATTATGTATTGTGCAACTTTGTCATCATTTGGGACATCCCGAAAAGGAAATTTCGCCTTATAAAATGGTACCGAGGGAGTATTGTAATTCAAGTTAAAAATTAAACTACTCAATGTTCATGATACAGATAGTGTTGAAGGATGAACCTGACATTGATCCCAATGACCAAAATTCAATTCTTGAACATTTGGACAAAGTGGTAAAAATTCTGTTCTTTAGTTTTCACATTGGCGAACTGCTATCATAACTTATGTATAATTGACATGTTTTGGAGGCATTGTATAACTTTTATATTTAAATGTTATCAAAGGAATTTTCTAACTTTTGATTGCTGCAGGTTAGAAATCTAATAGACAAGTCTAGCCAAAAGGCTGTAAATAAATCAGAGCTCAAGCTTCCATTAGTGCGAGTAAAGGTATTAAATTCCCACTTAGATTGATACCAGCACTAAAGTCTATTGTACACTTACATTTCTGTTTTCCCCCTTTTAGGTTCTTCACTAGCTTTTGTATGCATTCCTAAATTTCTATACTTGTTTGATTTGACAGGTAGATTACTCTGGATTCATGACAATAAATCCTCAAAAGTTTGGGCAAAAGTATGTGGGAAAGGTACTTTCTCAATTTCTCCCATCTTTCACTAATGTTAATATTAAAGGCAAATGACTAGTTTAAAATCTTTAGGTTGCAAATCCCCAGGACATTCTCATATTCTCGAAGGCTTCTAAAAAAGGTCACAATATATGTAAGTTCACCCCTATAGTGCTCAGTTTTTCTTTCTATAACTTCCCTATCAAGATTTAGTAGATTGTACAATACCTCTAACTGAGGCCCCTAATTCTTCTCATCCATTTACTTGCATGATGGATAGTTTAGTGTTCGGTTGATCTCTCTTCCTAAGATTTTTTTGTTCTTGATGAAAAGCTTGATCTGCTTTTTGTAGATTATCATGGTAATCTGGCAACGTGTCAAACTTTTGTATTTGATTTATTATTGCCTAGATTCTGGTTTAGGTGTTGGTGTATTATCTTGGTCTTTAACTTTCTCACATTAGTATAAAATAGAGCTCAAGAGTTTAAAACTTGTAAAACACAATAATTTTTAGAGAAATGTACCTTTTGTTTGTTTCCCCACTCGGTTCTTTCATTCTTTGGAGGATTGGTATCATAATTCTGTGACCCAAATACCAATTTAAGAACTCTCTGATGGTAACTGTTGGATGCGAATGACTATGAATTATGGATATTAAATTAGAGATGGGAGATTCCTCAACTCGACAGAACTATGATACCCTAGCATTCTTGCCCTAGGTGGAGTGTATTTCTACCCCAAGTGGAGTGTGGAAATCATTGCCATGATTTCACACTGCTTCTCCATACCTTAAGCCCTGGTGGTGGTGCTTTGACATCCATCCAATTACCACTACAAAAACTTGAACACTTATCCATTCCATGTAGCTTGTTGCTTAAGTAGCAACTCACATTTTATAACAATTGCAGTGTTTATCTTCTCAGTAGTTTTTTGAACCTCTTAAATTGTGGCCATTGAGTTTTGAGAAAATTTGAACGTAGAAAATCATTCATTTTATGTGATATCTCCCTGTAACTACCTTTTTGTTATTTGACACAGGCAGGGCTCTAACAGTGTTGAACACCAACACCTTTCTTTCCTTTTAGATATCCTCTCTGATGATACCTGGTTTCACTGGTTATGATGATGGAAATTATTTTTTCTTTTTACTTAAGCAAAAATTGATGATTCTGAGCGGCTTCGACCAGAAGAACTGAATCAGCAAAATATTGAGGCTTTAGTTGCTGAGAGGAATCTGGTAAGCAATTACATCACGAATTTTATGTCCTTTCTAGTTATAAGATTATGCACTTCAGTTCTCAGTTTACATGATAAAAGTCTTTAGAAATTTAGACTTCTAGGATTCTTAAAAGGTACTTCCTTACTAGTTTTTTTGTAATTACATAAAGTTGGAACAATATATTCTTCTTGTAGACAAGGTTGTATTTTTATAATAGGAAACTATCAGATTGCCTTATATGGTTCATACTAGAAGTTTTCGCCTGATGAGTTTTTCTTTATTGAATTTCTTTCTTTACATTCTAGATCCAGTTGAATTTAATTACGTATCAAATGAATTCACAGTTACAAAGTTAATTTATGCAATTATGTACTATATATACCCATTCTGATCCCCTCTACACAATTACTGATCTTACAGAAAATGGAGATCCTTCCGGTCAATGATTTGGATGTTGCATTACATAATTTTGTCAACAAGGATGACAAGATGGCTTTCTACTCTTGTCTGCAGTATAACCTCCAAGAAACTCGTGTATGTATTTAATTTCTGTTTTCCCATTTCTTAAAGAAACTTGCTGATGGTTTTCTATATATATCGTTGTTTCTGTTGTTTTTGCATTCACATATACCATAATATTTTGTGAATACTATGATAACATTTTTCTCTATCAGAATAAAATTGCTCGAGATTCTGATACTCTGAAGTTTGTTGAGGAAGATCTAATTCTCAAAGTTGGAGAGTGCTTAGAGGCAAGTAGCTGAAATTCTTAATAATATTTAGTATGGCATCTGAGGTTAGGTAATGTTTTTCGAAGTATCAAGTAGTTTGACATCCTTGGCCTGCAAAAGAAAATAGTGTTTGCATCATGATTACCTTGGCTGCAAAGCATCTAAATCTGTGTGTTGCAGATGCACGTGAATGACTCTTGTGAGTTTTGGACCCTTGGCTAATTCTTCACCCTTCCATTTCTATTCATTATCATTTCAAGTTCTGCTGTGTAATTGGATGAAACATGTGACGTGAGAGGCAATGCTTTCATTTTTTCAAATAAAAGAGAATATCAAGGTTAAGGTTTCTTTGGAAAATGGAAGGTATGATCATGATTTATGATTTCGTTGTTGGGTGAGACCGTTCTTTCTCCCTCCATCTATCTGTACATCTCCCTTCAATATAAGCCTATTTTTGTTTGGATTTTTCATGCATTATTATTTTGTCTAAACTCAACTTGGTGAACATTCTTCTGCTTCCCTGGTGTTTTCTAAAATCCATATGGCACATAGGAAAGATTTACTGCCTAGATACATTACATTGTGATGCTGATATATGCATGTGCAGGAACAAGTGAAGGAAAGGTCACACTCTAAAGACGCCACACAATTCACATCTAATGCACATTCCTTGGAGGTAGTTTCTTCCAACTTTAGCCTGCAGTGAAAATTTTGCATTTCTGATTTTTATCCCTGTGGAAGAAGTCCATTCTTTTAGTTGTTGCACGTGTATCCTCCGTATTCAGAACTCTGTATTGAATTTTACAAAGGATATCAGAAGTAAAAATGCCAGAGTTGAAAGTGCAGTATCTTTTAGTGATGATGAGGACACCACTGAAATCTCCTGTTCAAAGTCTGCCACTAGAGGCAGGAAAGGGTCATCACAATCTTTTAGGTCGTCCCATGATGCTTCTGAAGTTAAGAAGACTTGTTCTAGAGGAAGGGGTAGGGCTAGGGGAAGGGGCAGAGGTACTAACTTGAAGCAGACAACCCTTGATGCAGCTATGGGTTTCCGCCATTCACAGAGGTATGCTCTTATAGCCAATAATTCCTATGCTGATATTCTACCAGGGTTGTTTTACAAAGCACTGCTGCTGTACATCTGAATATACATTTGCATGTGTTAGGTTGAAATATGTGAGCTTTCTTGAAAAGTTGATAGATAACTTCATTATTGCAGATCTGCATCAGTTGCTGCAACAGCTTCAGTAAGAAGTATTGCTGCTGATGAGGAAAACGTTGATTCTGCCTTGGGTGATGAAGATGTGCAATTAAAGATAAATGAGGTTGATAACAGTTTGGTATGGATCACTATCTAGCTCTGTTCTTTCCTGCACCATTTAGATATCGGTTCTCTGTTCACTGTCTACTGACTAAAATACCACAAAAGAACATCAATGAACAAGTTTATGCTTAAATACGTCTCTCACATTCATTTTCTACTTTAGTTTGTCAGTATTGGGTAGCTTTAGTTGAGTTTGCTTCCTTAGTTATCCTTGTTTCTCTCTGCACTTCAAATTTATTTACAAAACAGAAGATTTATCTGACAAGGAAATAAAAGCTGAATAAAGGACAAATCTCTTTGAATTTATACCCAGGACAGAAAATCTAGAAAACAGGATAAAATTGCCTTAATTTATTATTCATCTGATAAAGACCGTATGGATGCTTTAACTCTGAAGGCTCATGAAATAATATTTTGCTTTTAAATAGCTACATTAACACATTGAACTGCTGTTGAATGCTGCCGATTGTTGCAATGTGTTACAGTTATTGACTATTGAGTCGGATTGTATTTTTTCTATTCAAGGATGATGATGAAAGTCTTCGAGGCAACAGCTGCAAAATATCTGCTCCAATAGGAAGAGGTAAAGGTTCCATATCTTCCTCCAAGAGGGGAAGGAGAGCAGATAACTCCTCATCATCAACTCATCAAATGCTTATGAACAGAGACGATGATGACGACGATGATGATGTGACAAAGAAAGCAAATAAGCGTCAAGCTCGGGTAAGTAATACTGTAAAGCATAGTTTCAGTAGATGTTTCTCTTTCCAAAGAGATTTAGTTACGCCCTATAGTTGTTTTTTTTCCTCATAATATTGGTACAAAGTTAATTTGAAAAAGTTATGATGCCTGTGCCATCACTTCAGAAATCTGCTAAAGGAATTTAATTTAAATGTTTGTATAGTATTTCTAAGCTTCAACCAGAGATGATATGCCAGTATTTTTCTAATGCACAAAAGCATTGATTGAGACCTACAACCATTTTTCAGTTGCAATATGATAAACTACACACGCTTCCAATCGACATATTTGAAGAGTAGTAGTTTTGTCCACTTATTTCATCTTTCGCTGCAGTAAAGTAATAGATATACATTAACAGAATATAATGATATTTTCGTATGTAAAAGGTGCGTATGGATTTTCTCCAGAGTAGACAAATGTAATTAAGAATCCAGTGCTCCCTCCGTCCTATTTTATCTGGCCATTTCCTTTTTAGGTGTTGGCACTGATCTTACAATGTACCAAAAAACATTTACACAATCTTTCTCATGTGTTTTTAAGTTCTGAAGATGTTTACATATTAAGAAAGGTACTCTCCGTCCCACTTTAGTTGCATCCTTTAATTTTTGCACACATTTTAAGAAAGTTGGAATATTGTGTATATAACATTGTGCATTTCTGTATTCGATAAGTTTCCATTTCTGATATGCTCTATTTACATAGTTGGAACAGTTTTACTCTAGTAAAATGCCTGGAATCGGACCTGACAACCACCATGTTTGTATGTAACAAGGAACTATGTTGCGTTAAGAAGGTGAAAGATCATTGCCACATCCCTTCTTCAGATGCTGGCCAGTCTTGTGTTTTTTAAAATCATACCAGTTTGTAATCACTTGATGTGTAAGATCATGGTAGAGTTATATAATGAAATCCATGCTTTTAGCATAGGAAACAAAAGGTCCATAGTTGTTTCTACTCGCCAAAAGAAGCACAAGGGGTCTGCTAGTATGTAGATTTTCTGAGTGTATACTGAGAGCTTCTCTCCTGGAAGCATTTTTCATGTGATGATGAGAACCTTGTATAATTTGGATTTAAGCTTGTATTATTTATCTGCAGCAAAAGAGGGGGAGTAGGCACCGTTATTGTTTTGCTCTGGGAAAAGTGGGGACTCTGAATATTCGATGAGCTAGGGGTTTTCATGCCCCTCCCCTCTGTTTTTCCCTTTTTCCTCCTTTTTAATTTTTTTTTTCTTGATATTTAGTCAAAAAGAGGTTCGAGTTGAATATCCTTGAGTTTGAGGAGTCAAAATTTTAAGTTCTCGTTTAGGCTTGCTAATTAATTGCTATGTTGACTTGGCCTTTTCATTCTCAAATGTCACGATTGCGTTGAGGAATTTTATAAATGTCCAAGGGGCTAAGAGAATATTCTTTGAGCATATTTTCTTTTACGCTACCATTTTTTAGATCAACAATGAAAGAAAAGACGATAATAGAGATGCAGAAGAGACGCCGATGGATTATCCCATTTAAGGCTCTCATTGCTTGCTCTTATGCTCCTTGGGAAGAAACTCCTGAAAAATATTAAAATACATGCAAATTATTGTGACTTAAGCCGTGAAATACAATTAATATCAGAATTGCATTTCCAGTTTTTTTAAGTTATCAGAATGTACAACAATAGTTATACTCGTTACGTCCGACCAACCCTTTTCTAGAACGAGACTGAAACATATAACTATGACGAAAGTTCGGAATGACTTTTTAAAAGTACAAATTTGGAATGACTAGAAAAGAAAGAGTGTGTACTTGGCTGGTCCAAATTTGCCGAATTCGGTGTTCTACACTTAATTCTCCTCTTGACTTAACCATGGACTACAACTAAAATCGCGGGTATAGCTAAGTTGGGTGAGCGTCAGACTGAAGGAGATCTGAAGGTCGCGTGTTTGTTCTCCATGCTCACCGCATTATTTGTCATGGTCCAGTCAGACGACTCTTTTTCCTTCTGTTTTGGTCGTCAAGGAAATCATCAATAATCTTCTTCTAAACAGCAGCGATTAGGTATCAGAAAACACCCAATCGGCCCGATTAATTCTCTATGCTTGCTCAAGTGTCAAGATTAACCAAACCCCCATTAATCACAAATCTCATTGATTTAATGTCCTATTGAATTTTTAATCTGGCCCAAGGGGTTTCAAAATTATTGACTCAGAACATGCCATACTCCGTTGATGGACGTGGCCCAAGTTAGTTTTGGAGCCAAGTTGTCAATTGATCTTGGGTTGGGCTCCAAACAAGAAAAAGCTTAGTGGATAATTTTGTGGATGCTGAAAATCTTTTTAAGCATTCTGATTGGTCGAAGTGGAAACTTGCTAACAACTATCAGCAGCCACAATTTCGTCGTAAAACTCCATCCACAAAGAATTGGTTCTCAATTGCCTACATAAATAGTAAGCTTCCAGCAATGGATTTCATATTGCACTTGTTGTCTGTCATACTCTCCTTCCAAAACCAGATCTCAAAGAAAGAGAAATACTAGCAAGTAATCTTCAAAAAAACATGGCAATGGCAGCAACTGCAAGCTCCAGCACTGTTGTTAGAGCGACCCCATTTTTGGGACAAACTAAAGGCTCAAATGCCAACCCCCTTAGAGATGTTGTCTCAATGGGCACCGGCAAATTCATAATGGTACTCTTGTTCTTTTTTTCTATGTATATGTGTGTTGGTCATAATTAATGTTAGTTAAATAAGAGTCTAAAACTGTGGTGGGTATATATTTGCATTGTAAATCAAACAGGGAAATGAGTTATGGTACGGACCAGACCGTGTCAAGTACTTGGGACCATTTTCAGCTCAGACTCCATCCTACTTGAATGGTGAATTTCCCGGTGATTATGGTTGGGATACTGCTGGTTTATCTGCTGACCCTGAAGCCTTTGCCAAGAACAGAGCTCTGGAGGTAATTATTTTTCCTAGTAAAAAATTGCAAATTGGCAAAGCAATCTTGTTCTAGAAAATGATGCTACCCTATATATAGTATCTTTCTTGCAAAGTGATGCATCAGCCAATTGGATTACGCTGATCTAAACTACAGTATTTCAGTTAACAGTAATGCAAACTGACACTGGTGTGTGTGTGTGTGTATATGATCAGGTGATCCATGGGCGATGGGCAATGCTTGGAGCACTGGGCTGCATCACCCCAGAAGTCCTGGAGAAATGGGTAAAAGTGGACTTCAAGGAACCAGTTTGGTTCAAAGCCGGAGCCCAAATCTTCACAGAAGGCGGCCTAGACTATTTGGGCAATCCTAATCTTGTCCATGCTCAGAGCATTTTGGCAGTACTGGGCTTCCAAGTGGTTCTAATGGGACTTGTTGAGGGTTTCCGCATTAACGGCCTTCCTGGAGTCGGAGAGGGCAACGACCTCTACCCGGGAGGCCAATATTTTGACCCACTGGGTCTTGCTGATGATCCAGTTACCTTTGCTGAGCTCAAGGTCAAAGAAATCAAGAATGGAAGACTGGCCATGTTCTCTATGTTTGGTTTCTTTGTCCAAGCAATTGTCACTGGCAAAGGGCCTCTTGAGAACCTCTTGGACCACCTTGACAGCCCTGTTGCTAACAATGCATGGGTCTATGCCACCAAGTTTGTTCCCGGATCATAACTTCATCTTAACCTAATTCCCCAGTCTTATTCAACTTGTGATGGAGGTGAAACTTTGTAATTAATTAAAGTAATTAATGTGTTTATTAATTTTTCGATAATTGAGTTTACTTTCATTGACTGAATATAACTGTATGTATACAACGAGCATGTATCAGATCAATTAATACATCAAACTAGCACAAACAAACCAAGTAAGAATTGTCTCCTGACCTGAGCTAAAAGACCCACACGCCTATTTAAATTTACATAGATCTACCATCTACTATGTATTAACTAACTCTTATCAATTGTAGAGTTCCAAGTTACAAACAGTCCTAACAAAATACAGTCCAAAGAAATCACATCGGTAACTTAAAATTTAGTTTCAGTGTTAATTGTTATTTAAACTAAAGAAGAACACCAGCAACAAAAATGGAAGCAAGCTGCTTTAAGAAAATCTTGAAAATCAATCTAAACTTTTAAGTGGTTACACAAAGCGCAAAGGATGAGAAGTGTGATATCCCTCTCCCACGTCGAAATGTGACAACACGAGACTTAAATATTAACTACCAAATTTATTAACATTACGATTTTTTTAGTAGAACTGTGGTGGGTCGAGCTAGTCACGAATGCAACAAATAATGGAACTCACGTCGACAGATTATAGAGAAACTGAAGAAATAAATCGCTCGGTGGCACTTGTAACAAGTTTCAAATGTCCTCATAATGTCATTCTGTCAAACAAGGCACTGTAATTTTAGAAAATTGATATTTCTACAAAAGAATTTGATAGTTGCATGAGACTCTCCTCACATAATTAATAAATATAACCCAGCCTAGTAGAAATATCAAATTTTCCTTGTGAAAATAATAATTTCTTAATTTTCTGGTCAAATTCACACCAAGAAGTGATTTTTCCTAATTTTATGGTCAAATTCACACATTAGTAATTCTTTCTTCAAAATATGAACATTGAAGCAGGCAAATGAACTAGAAAGTACTGATGCTTCTTTAAGTCAATTATATGGACACAAGTTTAATACAAAAGGAGAGGCAATATGAACATTTATCTTCCATATCCCTCAGCACTAACTACTAAATACAACAGATTTTGCACTATTACATCAATAAGAACAAACATATTCACAAGCACGCTCAGAACTGCAGGGGGGAAGAGAACAAAGCAGAAGGATATATACCTGCTTGTTCCTTTTTGGCTATAAGCAGCTTTCTGAATCTCATCTTCGACCAAGTAACAAAAATATGTATATATATAAGCCATACCACTCGTAACACACAGGATACATGTTGTTGTGAGTCTCGTGACCAACCAGATTGCTCCTGGGGACAAAGCTGTTGAGTTTGACAGTAACTCTTTCTAAGAAGATGACTCCAGATACTTCTGTCTGCACACAAACTTAGATAACACACACAATCCAATACTAGAATTTTTTACTTTTCCCTCCCCACCATTTGTGGCGATGCTTTTCAGCTTCTGACAAACCAAGCTTCCGAAGCTTTGCCCTTGTCTCCCGCAACCGAACCTTGTAGTTTTTCTTCCAAGTCTCGAACTTGTGTTTCAGGCTTCGAATTTCTTCATTGGCATTTGCAGGAGGAGCATGCCCTGAATTGACCGGGATAATGGCTTTGGCCTCCTCGTCAAAATTATGTTTCCGTTGCTCAAACTCATTCGCCAGATGATTAACTGCATTCAGGTTACAATTGGACTGTCGTCCTCCAAATTCTGGAACAGAGTTAGCAAATCTGATGGGAGTGCTGCCACCAGGGGTTTCAGTTCCCAAGGAATTTCTATCATCTGAATCGTAATAGAGTGGTGATGGTGAACCATCTTGCCTTCCAGGTTGACCTGAAGTATTTTCAGCAACAAGACTTTTTTTTACTGCAGCCAGGCCCATCTGCATTTGCCATATATTACATATACTTGGGCAGGTCAGAAGTTAACTGTGTCGTATAAAACATACCAATAAAGTTTTTATGCAACCAATAAGGTATCATGCCAATAGTGAAAAAGGGTTGAGAGCCTCTCTAATGAATAAAGACAAAGAAGTGCCAGAACCAACTCCAACTATTGGACTACAGTTTCTACCACAGGGTTCACAGGACTACTGGTTCATAAATGATTAAATTCTGTCACCGAAAACCCTGGGGCAAAACAGAAAGTAATTTCCAAGGGAAATCAAGTCTTCTTTTGGTATTGAGATACGAGACCTTTGGAAATTTTTGGTAGCAAGGTCCTTTGTTGATCAACAGCCAATAAAACAGGTTCTAATGCTAATTAACGCAAAACACTTCTACCAGGTGGTGAGCGGGGACCAGTAAATTATTCAGTTCCAGTAGACTTGAGGCACGTAGTTTTGGCTCTTGGCAATGAAACAGGATTTGTGTTCATTGACTACCCATAGTGAAACGACAAAGTGATCAAAGCCAACAAACAATTATATGATTCACTTTTGGTAGACCAAATGATCATATATTGTTCAGATGCAGGAGTTTCTAATCATCCCATTTTTAGTGATAACCCTTTTGAATGAATACCACACCATTTTCTATTTGACCAAACATAATGACGCATCATATTAGAGCATGCAAACTCACTTGCAAAGATGCCGTCTGTTTCTGCCACATTTCCTCCACTGATTTCATCTTGGCTTCATATTCCAACCACCGGGACTCAAACTGTTGTACTTGATCCCGCAGTGCTGCATTTTCCTGTTCCTTTTTCCCGAGGGTTGCTTCTGCCTGCAAAACCCGTCTTTGAAGCTCTTCCACAAGTGAAGGAAGAACTTGGTTATACTGTTCTGGCATGTCGTCCTGCTCAGAAAAGAAGTCAATTATTTGTTAAAAAAAATTCAGTATCCACGTGTAGTGATAGATTTTCCATGCACTGCTATGTTAGAAAATATTCTTTCAAAATATTCCTAACGTTTTGTTAATATTTATAGTTATTACTTAACCCTGTAAGTACATACAGAACTTTTGTAGCTTATAAACTCACTCAATGCATAAACTAGTTCCAACATAAAAAACAACACAATCAGTATTATCGAGAACCAACTAGAATACTCAAAGATCGTTCTCTACTTCCCCATTTGCCTTTTGCATTGTTACCTTACCTTTCCTCTACATGAACAACAACAGTACTAAATTGAAATTACTAGGAAATATTAATAAGCTACACCTTTATAACAAAGGTTATACAGAAATGAATTGACTAATTAATGCACCAAAATTTTCGAGATCAAGAAATCTCTTAATCTTGAAGATAACTAATGAGGATGGAAGCAAAACAAATTTAATATTATTGGGTTATTATTATTTATGGATGATTTTAATATAATTAGTTTATTTAATATTAGGGTATATTTAATTATATTAGTAGAGTATTCTAGAGTATTAATTATTTAAGGTAGTAGATAATTACAATATTTTATTTTCTTATTTAATTAGGCTACATCAATAACCTCTAAGTATTAGGGTTTTTTTCTATTCTTATATAAACAGTTGTTATCCATCATTATTATTAATTATTGAATGATTAATATTATAAATTAAGTCTTGTGCTTTGTGGTTTTCAGCCTAATTTTCTCCTTTGAATCTCCTTTTATTCTTTCCTCCATCCTTGTCCTACATCAATAACCTCGGTCAATAAAACTCATCTAGAGTTCTAGATATTGCTCCAACATACTGATATCAGAAAGGTGATAGAAATGGAAGTTAAAAGAACTTCGCAGCAAAATATAAAATATAGCACACAAAATTATAGCAGTGGCCTATGGATACTAGAATAAGAGAGTATAATCTTCAAAAGTCTCCACTGCTGACCAACTACAAGTAAACCAAAATATATATAGAAATAAAGTTATAATATGAAAGAATGATATCCATCATAGAGTACCTTCACTTCAGAAATCCTCTTGCCTTGTTTGTGTCTAGAACTTGAATCATCGCGATTTATTTTTTTCAAATTCCGCAAGTGATTAAAATGCTTTCGGGCCAACCACCCACGTATTACTACAGCAAAGAAAAATTTTAGAATGAGAATATCAAGTTGAATTAAACTGCGGCATGCATTAATAAGATAACATTACCTGATTGTAATTGTAAAACAGCCCTCAGCTGCTCATCATGTATTTTGCGAGCAACCTGCTGCCTCAAATTTATCAAAACATCATACTCCCTTCTAGCATTTTCAGCGCGAACAACTGCAGGAAATTGTTATTTTCATCAATTTTCTTATTTGTTGCATAATTGAATAGGGATGGGAAGTTTTACGTGAAAAGAAATAAGATATCGCAACATTAATTATCCCATTGCCCAATATGGAACAAAAGTTTGCAGATTTGCAGATTGTGTTGTATTATTCCAACCATAGAACCAGCAATATATCTCCATTCAACTAAACCAATCAAAACAAGAAAATATGTTTTCCTTACATGATTGCAGTGCTATCACCTCTCTCTTCAGTTCTTGGAAGTAATGACAAGCTTGATGACGACGAAAGCATTTCTGCACCTCAAGTGTACCTTGTAAAACTTGTTTTCTTGTTTCCTCTAATGCACCAATCTATTACGCCAGAAAGCACAACGTCAGAGAAAAAAGATTAAGATTGCATTTAGTTCAAATGTTAATAACAGAATTTCAGTGCTCAAAAGTCAAAACCTATGAAACAGGTACCCGGACATGATCTATAAAGTATAAACACAGTGCCTAAAACTACTACTTAAAAAAAGATACCAAGTAATAAATAATTACAAAAATCCATTGTATGTCTATAATAGTAGAAATTTATATGAACAAACTGGAAATATGCTGGATGCTGCATGGGAATTACAAACCAGAATTCAACACGATTTACCTTCATGAATAAAAATGATCCAAGAAAAACTCTCATGATTTGTCGTAAATATATTTTAGTTTCATAAAATAAGACTTGCATCTCTATGTCTCAACTCCTTAAAGTGTTGGAGGCATCCAAGATTATCTCAGGATTACAGATATAAGTCTGATAATAGCACTCACAAGTAATAAATTTGTTTATAAGTACCAGAGACATAGTAAGAGTATCTAGCATATACTCGACAGATCAACTTAAACTTAAGCCAAAGTTCCAAGTATTGTGAATTTCTAATGAATACTACCACCTTTCTTGTGGATCATCCTGTGTTTACTAGATGATGGGAATAACAATTAATCTTGTTGGAAAAATATCCTGGTAAAGTTGGATATCAATATTTCTAAGTTGAAATTAATGATAGTTAAGAGCAAGACACAGTTTATTAACGATGAAACCATCATCTCACTAACTCACGTGGCATAGCATATAGAAAACATCAAAACATCTGAGAGATATATAGAACTCACTTGTCCTACTCGGAAATATAATTTTGTATAACCAACTTGGTACATTTCAGGTTGGACACCAAACTGCTGCAGAACAGAGACTGATATACTTAATGGATCCTGAGAGACACCAAACTCCGAAAGAAGGAAGCCATACCTAAAAATCATGCAAGTATACTAGAAGAATTCCTCAACAATTATAAGCTTGAAAAAATTTAAGGACTGTGTACTTCACCTTCGTGCAAATTCTTGATGTGTCATTCGAGTACGATATCCTGATTTTGAGATCCTGACTACCTCCAGAACTCCACAGCACTGTAGCTGTTCTAAGACAAGAACCTTTTCGTACATGCCAGGGAGCTGTTTAGAATTTGGTTTAATGCAGCGAATAAAGTGCGGTGTGGAGTTCTCCAATTGTTGCATTAATTTGAACAACTGGCCCTACAAGCATACAAGATGTAATTAAAGATTTTGCATTACACAGTTTGTACAAGAGAAATGCTCCGGAGCACCAACATGTTTGAATTTTAATCATCTCTAACTTGATCGTCTTCTTTTCTTTTTAATAAACACTTCTACCTAATTTGAGAAATTCACGTCGAAGATTAAAGAGCTTTGTTATGAAAGGAGAAACACAAAGGAAAAGGTTTCTGTGCAGGAAGGAATCTACCTAATATCAAATTAAGTCGCACTTCTCGAAAGAATATAACTCTCAAGGGCGAGTTGGTTGCCATGTTCATGAATTTCAATGTTAGTAGCAACATATACTAGAGCTATGTATCCAGTAGACAGAAAATGAGGAACCAGTCTTACTTTGAACTTTGTACCAACACTTTGTTTATGAAACTTGGATGCACCCAACTGGCTTAAAGAACTTTCTGGGTTCTGAAGTTGGTTTAGAAAGCTGGAGGCAAACAATTGAGGCAGTTTGCAGCTGCATGATGAGAGTAGTTGAACAGTATCAGAGTACAACGGATCTCTGTTCTTTTCCAAGAAGCCACTAGTGTTATATAGAACCTACAAGATTTCAACTGTTACTCAAGTGCCACATAAAATTAAGTCTTGAAGGATCACAATCATAACCAATTTTAATAGACAGACAACTGAAAAGCACTTCAAAAATGTTGTGATTTTGTATTTTAGCATTTCGTTATTGAACGTGACTCCTGTGGCAAATCAACTATCAGCCTCTTGCAAAACATATACATGAACTATTTTGAGCTCATTAAGTTATGCCTTGGTCAGTTAAGGAGTTGTTGTGTTGGAGGGTGTTATGGTGAGCAAAAGCTCAAGGAGGAGATGGGAGATAGTGCCGCATAGAGTGCTGTGGTCTATTTGTAAAGTCAGTTGCTTGATACTCTGCCTTTGATCTTTTTGGCCCTCAAGTCTAGGCCAGACCAATACACTCCATTTGTGGAGTTTCTAGAGGAATTCACACTTCAATAGTTTTCTTAGTGCTAACAGTCTGTATAGGGAATGCTGGTGGTGCCCCTTGTCTTTTAAGAGTTTTTAGGCTGTTTTTAAGATTTTTCATATACAGCTTGTATACAGTTCACCCTCTGACGTTTTTCTTTCAATCAAGTATTCTTAAAAAGAAAACACATACAAATGGCCTATTTCATATCATGAATAATAATAACTTCATAGATGTTAATTGTCACCATCATCATCCGGAGAAAGAGACAGACCCCAGTAGAATAAAAGAGTCACCATGTATGAGAAGTAAAAGTATGTGGATACAAGTATGTCATCAACTAACCTCTCCAGCATAGTGGTGAACACTGAAAGCCCCTCCGCTTTCTCCTTTAAAGCAAGGATTACTATTCAAGTGCTGCTTAAGCTTACTGGCAAAGGTCAGATCACTGGCCTTGGGAAAATTTGATTCCTCATCCAATAAGGATATTAAACCAATAGGTTTCTGCAAATGCAAGAAGTTGAACCATATATTCAGGATCTAATATATAGGATAATGAGCCAATGGGACTTCCAATGCCAAAGCATATTACTTGTTTTCACACTGAAAAGAAAATTATCTGAAGAGATGAGAATCCAGGTTACCACTAAACATTTAATTGGGAACCATCATTCATTCTCTTATTCATATTCCATTACTTTTTCACTTTTTTAAAAGTCTGTTATAGAAAACAATAGTTTAATAAATAGAATAAAAAAATATTTCTAGTGATGCACAAGAAACATGTGCCAAAAGTTTCTTGATAATAACTGGTGTGCTACCCTTGTGGCCACTACAGAACAGATACTAGGTTCAATTCAGTGATTCACTTTTAAAGCAGCAAATAAATTTTCATAATTTTATTTTTTTGTATGTGTTGTGTTGTTATTTATATTTATATATAACCAAAAAAACACTGAACAAACAAACAAATGAAAAGGTTGTGAAGGTTCCACACTTCCACTCTGACATGAGCTTACAAAATCAATGGAAACCAGAAATGTACTTGAATACAGGATTAATGATATAGAAGAGCTTAAAAGGTTAAATTACCTTCTCAAATAGGTCCAAACACTCTTGGTTGTCTTCAAATTCCACTTTTGTCCAATCAATTCCATCTAACTCATAGTCCTAGAGAAAAATAGGAAAGTTACAATGTTAACATCTTAAACAACGCAGTTTCTCTAAAGATCTTTTGAAGTTTTTAAATAAAATAATCTGTTGAAGATAAAGCATATTCAATAATAATATCCACCGAGAGTTCAAAGAAGCTGTTAAAAAGAGGCCTATCTTTTGAAACAGACAGTCAACAGTAGGTTAAGAATCTTAATGTGTCAAGTAGACAATATGGCTTTAATTAGGCATGCAGAGATCGACTTTGAGCAGGAAACGCCCAAATACCTTGGAATCTGCATAAAATGTTCACAAGTACATTTCTAAATTGACAACAATTACATTCACACACACACAAATGTTTTTTTTTTTAAAAAGACTAAGTTAATAAAGATGAGAAAAGAAACCCTTGTCAGATCATTTAAACAGAATCAACAAAAGTAATAATTTGGAAGCTCACCTCTTGCTGAAGTTTAAAAAGATGGCGGTTAAAATGCTGCTGCAGTCTCTCATTTGCATAATTTATACAAAATTGTTCAAAGCTATTTTTCTGAAATGAGGAAATATGAGATATACAATACAATTGTATTCAATAAAACATCAACAAATAGATAAAAGTATATACCTGAAATGACTCAAATCCATAAATATCTAGAATACTTATAGATCTCCTAGTTTGCTGTTTCCCCCTTTCAAGCGATCTATTGATTTCTTCTACAAGCCAATCAAACAAGCTTGCATATACAAATTTCGCCAATGCATCTCTTGTACCAATTGCCTGGACAAGATATACGTCTATGTTATTATGTATGTGCATGATAAGGTACCGATATGTCTGCATATGTGCATTTCTATTTATAAGTGTGTCTGCAAATGCACTTAACAGCGTGTGGGATTGATAGTGTAGGGTATGCACTAGCACATAGGATAGAGAGAAAAAGCTTATGGTAGAACTTCACGTACCTGATGCAATGTTAATTGTTTAGCAACATTATCCTTCCCAGCTTGGATTCTTTGGGTAGATAAAGCTAAAATGAGGTCCTGGGCACTGCAACCTATCAAGCTAGCAGCCGTTGTGGATGCTGCATGAAAAGGCAAAGGCTATATTAATAAGTTAAGAAAGAACACAGAGCAAGCATTCACCAAGATAAACCAACTGAGAAACCTAAACATTATTTCCTTTTCATATTTGCTAGAAAGCTCCAAGAAGGTTCAGTGCATGTGCACTTTATTAAACTAAACAAGAAGTTCAATGTTCAAACCCTTCTCTAACTAAAATAATCAGAAAATCTGATAGAACTGAATCAACACCCCGGACAAAAACACATAGGACTCTTGATTGCAAGAAAAAGACATCTCTTTAGAGTTTAGACGTTCTCAGTGCCTAGAAATACAATCAATTTTGCCACGATTGGGTAAGTGATCATTTATTCAGGCAATACTAACATTACTGCTTAGTATGAGGAGTGGAGTGTGTTAATGTTAGCCAAGAATATTTGGCTTATCAAGTAACAACTTTTTAGTAATAGAACTTTTTTGCTTAGCAGAAAAAAAATAATAACATTATTGACCACATGTTAGGCTTGACTTTAAGTATAATAAGATCAAATATATGACTCTATTCTTGGCTTTATTTCGAGTAATATAAACTAATCCCTGTGATAAGTTTGAAGCTAGATATAACAAGCTCAAAGGGATTCCACTACATTCTCTATGCGAAGGTGAATTTGAATATCTAGAACAGAAAAAACAAATATCAAAAACAGAACTTATATTTTCGCAAGCTCTTCAACTAGTAGCGATCTCTTCCACTCTTTTTCTTTATAATTTTCACCCACTGAGCTTGTGCCTCAGACTGAGTTAGTGCCTAACACTAAAACCCCAAATATCCTAAGAAGAGGGTATATAAGAAATTAAAAATATACTAAGTACTAAGTTAATGTCTCCCACCAAAACAACTAACGACAATCAATAACGCGGGTGTTGATATTTGAACTATTTCCGTTGCATATAAAGCCTGCAGACACAACCTCAATCCGAAAGACAGAAACCAACAAAAAGAAGTTCCAAACTGCATGCTAACCAGCTTACACTATATACAGAAATGTAAAAAACATGTAACAAAAGTGCGATATTAAGAAAGAAATTGTCGTAGAATTAAACAACATCGGGTGCTTGAACAATAATATTATATGGAATCAAGTGTATAATATTACCTTCATCAGCCACAACCTCCACATGATTTTCATTGTCAATTACTTGAAATGATATGTTTCCCACCCATAACACTGCAGCAAGCATTTCAAAGGCTTGTTCTTGATCTTCTCTGGACATACTAATCGTATTTAGGGCTTCCTGGTCAAATTGAAACATAATAATTAACAAAAATATATAAATCTATTTATACAGTAAGAGATGAACAAACTAAAACTAGCGCCTAGGGATGCCGAGGCATAAATTGTTGTAAAATGATTCTAAATTATTAAATTACCAAGAGTTTTTGAAACTTCTTAGCATCATCAACATTATCAATTGCTAGACAACCACTCTGATTGAGATACTTGTATTCGCTTGCTGCTTTTAAATTGAACCTCTCTGTTAAGAAACAAATAAAAAATCATGGTATGTAAAAGGTTATAAGTCTTTAGAACTCATTTATTTATCCAAAAAAAAAACAGAGGTACTAATCTTTCAGACTTCCAATTAAAAATAGAATGATGAATAAATCATCCGCTAAGAAATAGGGTGGACAGTTTTAACATTTTGACCAGAGCACGGGAAAATCAGATATACAGATATCTCTGATACAACATAGAGCATGCAAGAAGGTCTCTACTCTAGTTGCTAACCAACACCGATATACTGCAACAAACTGCAAGAAGCATAGATATTGGCTTGCCCATGAAACTAGATACTAATTTTCCTGCTACAACGAAAAACCTAACAAAATCAGCTTTTTCACCGCCTTAAAGCACCAACCAAGCACAACTATTAGTATCATTTTATTAAACGTATTGTTGGGAATAAATAATAAGAGCCCAATTAAATCAATGTCGTGTATTATATCCAAAATATATATACCAATAATACAGGACAAATTAAGAAAAGAACAATATAGCTCACTACCTCGCAAGACGCCACACACATTTGAGTTTTGTTTTAACATAAATGACGACCTTTTTTCTGATAGGTTAAGCTGAGACAAGTATACGAGTATCATAAATGGAATAATGGCTTTTAAACAACCTCTGAGAACAGATGGAGCCCCAGCGCAAAGCTGGTAAAAGATATGATATGTTCTCTCCCCATGCGCCAGCTGAACCACTCTTGACTGCACAAAAGATAATTGGACCTTTTTATTTCTGGTACAGGCATATATCAAATAGGGAGTGGGAAAATTCAAATAAAGTTCAGACATGGAAAAAAGTTACCTTTTCAAGAAGAACTATCCCCAGTTACATAGGCGTTGATGTTTAACATGTGCATGTGACATTGTACCAATGAGTCAAGTCAGTTAATAGTAGTAAATGATGATCAAATTATATTGTGATGGCAACTCTGAAAAATCAAGCTTACAGGTCTGGATTTTAGCACCGCATATTTTTCCCGTAGCACTAAAATGAATTTCAATCAGTTTTCCCTGCAGCATTTCAGGAAAATAAGTATATTAAAATGTGTAATTTAAAAATAAATAAATAAAACAGAGTTATAAATCACTTCATAAAGAAAACTCACAAATCGACTGGAGTTGTCATTCCTAGATGTTTTTGCATTCCCAAATGCTTCCAGTATATGGCTTGTCTGAAGGATTTCAAGCTCTATTCCACCACTACCACCACCAAGAGCACCCAAGTATTGCATTGCAATTTTTGCAGTTTCAGTTTTACCAGCTCCACTTTCTCCACTATAAGATAAAGAAATATATATTTTCCTCATTGACACACTATTATGGAATAGATATAACTTCATATATAAATAGGAATTCTAACGCTCAGCATAGAATATCAACCAAAAGAACATAAGTGGGGCATCAAAAGAGGAAGCTTCCAATCATGGAGACTAAAACAGAACCACTTCCGCTAACCTTATTATTATGGATTGATTTACTTCATCTGCAAGAGCCACCGTAACAGAAGAAAAAGTGAGTACACGTTCTAGCATGAATAACAAACAATAAATCCATACTCCAAGTTCACTGAAATTTGCTTGAGCTCACCTCTCATCATCTCACTATAGGCAGTGTCTGCTACAGCATAAACATGAGGCCTGTCAAAAAGTTTCTGTCTGTAAGCTGTGACATAATCGTTTCCGTAAAGTTCGACCTTTTTGAAGGGATTGATTGCTATTAAAACAGGCCCACACTTACTCTATAGGAAGCAAACACAAGCATCAGACACAGGAGTAGAGATGGAAAGAAATTTGCAAGCATGTAAATAAGATGACCTAATCATACATACATAAATTGTATCACGAGCATATCTATAATGAAGGTTATGAAGAATTGATGGCTCGTTCAAATAACTAAGCTCTATAAGATCATCCACACCGTCAAGTATATCCGGATTTGCAGGTAACAGATCTCCTATAGACACCGTCACCACCTACACAGACATTAAGTATAAGTGCACACACATTCCACTTAAGTGCTTCAGGTAAAATACAAGCTCTAAGAATTTGGGGGACATAAACTGACATTTCCATTCACAAGCAAAACAGATGCTGTTTCTGCTGAAGTTGACTGTATTTGTCCTGATTCCCAGTACCCATTTTGAAGCTGACACCAAACTCTAAGTTTCTGAAACACAGGAAATTTCACATAAATACTTGTAGAAAATCCATCACAAGCCAAAGCACCTAAATTAGATCACATGAATATCTCAACAACAGTATCAGAAGCATAATTAAACTAAGTAAACAGGAGCCACTATATAGGATGTAATTGTTTTGGCAAAACTAAAAATTCTTTTTATATGCTTCATTAAAAGTTCACTTAGATTATAAAGGATATTGCTATAAGCTTATTACAGAAGTATTGACACATATACACCAGACACTCAAGAGAAGGAGCACATGCATTTCATATATAAACAGAATTGCAAGATATCTGCTGGCCCAGTTATAAGGTCACAGTGGTCAATGGAGGAAAAGAGGGGTACAGGAGTATGAATTTCTTAGTTGCATGGCTTACTAGGCTGAAACATAAGCAAGAGAAGTTAGAGAACAAACAGCTTTCCTCTAATTTATGAGCAAAACAAAGAAGAACAAATCCATAAATAAAGTATAAACTGGCAACTTTTTAGATATTTGATTTATGAAAACAATTGAAGAAAATACAAATCAAACCCAAAAAATAATTACTAGATGTGGACTACACAGTATGCCACTATCCAGCATCATAACCTTGCATGTCCATAACATTTTTTTCAGTAGTTCGCATCTCCATAACATGTAACTACATAAAACTACATGAACCTACTCGATCAACAGCTAAAAAAGTCTCAATTCATTATGGCTATTAGATATTGATATTAACAGTAAAGTCTAAACCAATTAAATATAACAAACCTGTTACCAAAGACCTGAGGAACGTGGATAGATACAGCTAAAAGAAATGAAACAAAGGAAAAAAATCAATCAATTTTTACTTTTACCTTTTTAATGAAATAACCAATATTGTCGTTCAACTCGGACTCACGAAACCTTGGCAATGAAGAAGTAGGGGCAGCAGAAGCAAGATTCGCCCCACCATTTTTGTCCACCTTTTGTTCAAATTCTCTCTCTTCCAATGCCATAGAAACATACGGCGATTCATCTGGATCAGCCTCCTTCGATTTTTTGCGACCAAAACTACCACCTCTAGATCCTTTAACGACTTCCTTTTTTGTACTGATTAAATTCGTCGACTGCTCAACGGTGTGGTCTGATTTATTAGGCAACGGCCGCTTAGCAGACGGCCGGCGAGCCTTGGAAGTCGGCCGTGCCGGCAGTGCCGGCGGCAAGTCCTTTGGCGTCTCATCCTCGTCCCTTCGCCGGAGGGAATCCAACATTTCCTCCAGAGAACTACGAACTAACGTAGGTGTCGAAACAGACAACATCTCTAAAACCCCCTAAATTTGCTTCAAATTAACAGAAATACTGGTTTCTTTCTCCGGATTCCAACAATGTCTAATGTAACATTGTCGAAAACTGAATCTTAAAACCCTAATTCAGATCACAAATCAGGAAAACGGCGTACCAATCTCAAAATTACTGTACTCCTTCACCGCCGAACATGCTGAACAAACCCCTAATATTCCAGATATTTAAATGCAGGAGAAGTTTAAATTTAGCACAAGAAATCTATTCTAGGATAGACGAGATGAAGACCAGGCAAAGTTTGAGCTGTCAAAAATTTCTAATCTTGAAGTCTGATAAATTGGGATAACGTTTTCTGAAAAAAAAATCAAGAATTGCTTCTTGCCAAATAAAGAAGACGCGTTGGGTTTTCGCCTACTCAGAAAGCTAAGGAGAGAGAGACTATTAATGGCAGAAATAGGAGATTATACATACAGATTATCTAATTATGATATTTGTTGTTGTTGCTTTAAGAAATTTTGAATTTACTGTTTTGGAAGAAGGGCATGCATATCTTATGAGACCCGTTTAAGATCTGATAAAGGAATAAAGTACAGCAGGAGTAGGGTAGGAAAAAATAAAAGGAAAGACCTGAAAATGTCGTAATAAGTGACAGATACTATAACGAGAACCCAGAGAAACCCAGAACTGAGCTTTAGAATAAATTAAACGGTTGAGACTCGATTTATATTTATTTGATTAAAAATTTAATTTAAAATATAAATAATTTAAATATAATTAAAATTTAAAATTTTATAAATTAATTAAAAAAATTAGTTATAATTTTTTATTTATATTTATTTTAAAAAAATTAACTGTTCAAATTCAATTCAAAATTATGTTCAACTCAATAATTAAATAAATATTAATTAAATTTTACAAATTAAATTTAAATAATTTAATATTCCACTTGATGTAATTGAAACAGAAGGAATGCTTATCCCGAAATAGGCCGCTAGCCGAAGCAAATTACGTGTCTAGACACCTCATTTTTTTACCTTTATTTATATGCTAGAGTTATCATTTTCCAGCTCATGTACCCCGAAATATATATATGTAAAAAAAAACATTTATTGAGGATGAAGGGATTAGATTATTTGGAAAACAAAGTTATCCGTATTTAAATTAGTATTAAAAATTTTATTTTTTAATTGTTAAATAAAAAAGTATAAATATATGGTGATGTGTGTTAATAATTTTATATAGTAATAAGAAACACACAAACATAAAAAACAGGAAAAATATATTCATTTTATAAATTATACTATTAATGCTCTACAAATTTATATCAAATGAATTTTACATACTCTTGTATTTTTAGTTATTCAAAATTAAACTATGATAGTTGACGGAGCGCTACCGTCTAGCTATTTTTCAAAAAATATATTTATATATAACTAATTCATTGTTTAGGAAAAGACTAACGTGATACCAATTAGGTCAACAACTACGCAACAACATCAACGTCTCGAAAGGGGATGCTCAAGAGTCAAGATTATTGTTGAATTGTTTTCAAGGATGATTCATGGATTCGCTACGCCTTCCCTCTAATTTTATTTAATATATTAATAATTATTTGATTTTAATAATTTTGTTAGTAATGATCAAAATATATTAATAAATAGTGATGATATTAAAATTAATATTATAAAAAATTAGAATCATAAAAAAAAAAAATTAACGTTAAAAGTTTAAAAAAAAATTGACCATTAAAATTTTGATTCACGCGTCCATCAAATAGTAAAAAAGTGTCGAAATATATTGTAATAAATGATCCAATAACTCTACTAATTCTTTAATTCCATTTCAATTTTATTTCCGTCTTTTTCTTGAAATATAGTTTTGAAAAATTAAACCTAAGTACTTGTGTTAACCTGTAAATTATTTGCTTTTTTCGTGACGTTTAATATATCCGATTAATAAAATTGATTCTTCCTTTCGCATTCAATGCCAACCCCATTAAAATACACAAAAATTATATAAATAGCAATATTATTTATTCAGGTAGAAATACAGTTGGTGGCTTGCGAAAAGGAATTTTGGGATATTTATTGCCACGCTTATAAGTTATACTTAATTAAGTTGTCCACTTATAAATCAATTTCTGAAAATAAAGTACTCCAGTTTATCTGAAACATACGACCAAGATATATCCCACAGTCATTCGTCATTATACAGCAGACTGCAGAGCAGAGTATTCCTTGTTCTCGTATTTGTGGTGTTCAGCGGGGGCCGGTATGCCTGAGATACTCTTCCAAGTTATAAGGCGGCATATTCTACGTCTCCAATATACCAATTTATTACTCTATTTGTTTTTATATAAAAAAGTATTCATAAAATTTATCAATATTAAAACTATATTTTTGTTTCACAAATACTTTTAAAATAAATTATTATTATAAATGTGATGCGATAATAAAATTATGTTGATATAGTATTTTTTTTTAATATTATTATTATTAAAAAATTATTTTCTTTAAAAAAAATTATGAAAAGAATATTATTTTGTAAAATATATAAAATACTGCTATTATTATTACTAAGTTGGACACCACAAATATGTTTTTGTCGTTAAGCTGCCCCATGGGATCACGAGAGTATTAAGAGAGTGTTTGATAAAAATTAAATAAAATAGTTCTGAATATGAATGAAGTAGATTTCTGAATACTAAATGAAAAAAGTTGTTTGATAAGTGACATGTCTAAAATATCTGAATAACATATTTTTACTATTTTACCCATCTGAAAAAATTCAAAGTTGCTGTAAATTTATTTAATATTACTTAATATAATATTTAACATTTTTTTAAAAAAAAAATTACTTTATTCAGTCAGAACTTAACCATCTAGCCAAAAAAATTAGACTTAGTCATTCAGCCAAAAAATCTGATCGATTTAACCATTTAGTTCCATTCAGCTCTAAAATAAACGTACTGAATGGTTGATCGATTCAGCCATTTAACTATTTAATCCTATTAAATTCTAATCATATAGCCCCTAAATTTGAACTATTTGAATATGCAGAATTAACTGATATTTACGAGTATGTCAAAGTACACACATCATATATATCGTAGGAGGGAAATATTCGAATTTTTGAAGGCTACTCAACTATTGTAGCCTTTCATTTTATTGTGTAGATGACTATTTTTGTCTGTCTTGTTTGTAAAAGACTAAGCTGGAAAAGTTGTGTTGCTCGCGTCTTTAAAAATAATAATTAGTTAAAATTATTGTATTGGAAAGAAATTTCTCAAATATATATATATTTAAGATAAAAGTATGTATTCCATACGTTCGTTCAACAAATGAGTCCGTGTTTAAAATTTCAAGGTCAACTACCCTCCCAACAAGTTTGCAATTACAAAAGTTAATAAAAATATTTTTTTCTCAAAAAGTGAAATTACTGGGGAAAAAAAGAGAGAGTATAAAAGTCTATTGTAAAAAAATAAACACAAAATAATATGTCGGATTATAATAAGTTGATCTTTCATTATATATAAATGAATTCAAGAATACATATTAAACATGGAGAAAATTAAAGTGACAAATTTCAGTGTACAAAACTTATTTTATCATATGACTTCACAAAAATAGTAAAACTCTCTCTTTATATTTATATATATATATATGAAATCATAAAATATAAAATTAATAAAAAAATATTTAATTTTAATTAATATATACTATAGTATGAATTGTCTCGTAAGTCTCGCTAATTACAAATTTTAAGTTATTTTCAAAACATGCAAAATTGACTCTTAAGGATTATTTGATTAGAGTTGAATTGAATTAAATGACTGAATTAGTCAAATAAATTAAATCATTCAGTGCATTTATTTAGGTCTAAATAGCTGAATCGGTCAGATTTTTGGGTTAAATGGCTAAGTTAAATTTTTTTGGCCGAATAGTTTAGTCCCAACTGAATAAATTAAAAAAAATATTAAATATTATATTAAGTAATATTAAATAAATTTATAATAACTTTGAATTTTTTCAGAGGGATAAAATAATAAAAATATATTATTCAGATGTTTTAGACATGTCATTTATCAAATAAATTTTTTCATTCAATATTCAGAAATCTATTTATTCAGATTACTTAAAAATTCAAAATTATTTTATTTAATTTTTATCAAACACCCCCTTAAAAAAATTAAATATTTTTAAAAAATTAGGTAAAGAACACAGTGCTCAAATATTTAAACTTTATTAATATAATATTTTGGTGTTAATAATTTAAGCGCGGCGCCGGGGGACCGGGAGGGAGGGGGGGAGGGTTCCTGACAACGGGCCAATGGCAACGTGGCCCCTCTAATCAAGGACAAAAGGCATCGGTTGGTTGATGGGTCAAGTCAATTGCAAATTGAAACCAACTTCCAAATGTAAATAGGCCAAAAAAAAAAAAAACCAATTACCTAATTCCATTGCCTATTGTTGGTGTTGGAACTTAATATTTGTTGTTTTTCTTCTTGATGCATTATTTACACTGCGTCCCATCATAGGTCATTCATAATATAATTTAACTTTTAAACTGACATATATATATATATATATATACACACTCATACATACATATATGAGAGTGTCATAGTTTTATTCTTATAACAAAATTTAATCGTTCAAAATAAATATTATCGTCACAATTTAATTTTTTTATAATTAAAAATTACAAATTAAATTGCAGATGATGTCCTATTTTTAACATACTAATTTTGCACTCCTTTTAAAAAATAAAACCAGTCATATTTTAATTGTGCAAATAAAAAATTAAAGCGGACTTGTTAATATCCGCATAAAAAATCAATAAATGAAACTCTCTCCTTCCTATAAAGCAATCCTTCACATAACGCAATTAAAACTTCCAACCAAATTGCTAGCAAATTACTGAAATGGAGAGTCAACGCGAAAAATTCTATTTATGTGATTTGTGCGAAGATTTTTAGAAATTCAGATGAAAAGTAAGTGATTAAAGTGTTGTATTGACCGAGAATTAAAGATTATTTTTAACATATAATATATTTTCAGACGATGAATTCATACCTATCCGAAGAGAGTTGTCCCAACTTTGTTTTACAGAATGACTTATTTTAAATTTTTATAATTTATATATTATCCTCTATTTACTTACACAAAAAGATTAATAATTTAAATTTAAAAGTTAACTTCTTCTTTTTTATATTCTTTAAAAATATTTTTTTATTCTAAATTAAGTTTCCATTCTTTCTCTCTTCTGTCCAAATAGTGCCAGATACGATTCGTTTTTAAAACTCCTACAAATGGGCCGTTAACAATCAGATTACAGAAGTCGGTCAAGGTTAATTAGATTCTCACCATCTTCCCTAAAGTAAGTATGCACGAGTAATTATTCAGTTCTGGGGTTACTGTCGAGTGATATTTTAAATTAATTATATATTTTTAATAAATTTAAAATTATAAATAATAAAATATCATTAAAATAAAAAGACGTAATGAATGTGTAACGGTGACCCAAGACACAGAATAATTTTTCAGCATGCATGAACACGCTCCGACTCCTCATGTCATAATTATTAATTCCTCTTCACTTCTCCTTCTCTCTTTGAAAATTCCCCAAACACCTTAAAGAAAGATTTGCATTTCACTCTCAATCTCTCTCTTAGGGTTTCTCTTCTGAGCTTCAAATCAAATGGTTTCTTCTTCTTCCAGAGAGTTCGCTCAGCTCTGCCACCGATGCGCGTAAGCCGTCTCACTCTCTCTACCTCACAAACTCTGTATATTGTATTGACACGAGTCCAATTTGATTAATATTAAACTTTTTGGTGTTTCGCGTTTGATGATTGTGAATATGCTGTAAAGAATCTATCACCGTGAGAAATAATGATTACTCTGTTATATCTCTGATTTATGTGCATAATTGATTGCTATTTTTCTTGCTTCTCAAGTAATCTTATAAATGATGTAGTAACTTGAGGCTTTCTTGTGTGTTTGTTTAGCTTATTAAGTGTGCCGTGTGTAATTTGATTCGGTTGATCTCGCCTGTAGCTGGATTTATTGAATTACTACAATTTATATATCGAGGCTTTGCATGACCACTATGACAAAAAGATTGGGGATTTTGTTTATTGGAGCAAAGCTGATGAACTTGCGAGTTTATTCTTTGCTTGACGATTAGATGATTCAAATTAATTAGGTGTCATGAGTTTGAAGTGAGAAGATATATGATGCTCAACTCAAAACATATTTTTAAATATTTATTGCACAGAAGGCCTAAAAAATTCGGTAATTTTTAATTGGAAGCTGTATGCTTTAATTTTCATGTCATACTTGTGAATTAGCAGCCATATGTAACAGAGATCTTCATAATTTCTTTTAAAAAAACTTTTTATTATTTCAAAATGGTTTTCTATGTTTCTGTTTTACTTACGTTGAACAATTAAGTTGATAAAAGGGGCACTATTTGTAAAACAATTTTATTATGAAAGATGATAAATGCACTCCCTTCTATATTCGTGATGCTCTACTACAAAATTCTTTATTTAGAGTTTAAGAATAAAGAGCAATTGATGTCTTCATTCTTAGTATATGAAAGATGGGAAGTTAATAGGCGATTTTAATAAGTAGGCTTTAAAATATTTAGATAAAGCAAAGTCTTTTTTAATATGCCAAAAAATTATGTTTCCCTTCACTTATATAACTGAATATTATTATAAAATGAAGAAGGAAAGGAAAACCTTATTCATTTTTATGGGAAATGACAACCTTGTTTGAGTTATTTCGAGTAGTCTATTCTTTCTACTTTGGGGTATGATTATTATAGTTCTTTTGGCTATTAGGCTTTGTATATTTTCACGCCGACGCTACGGGTACAGGACAGGAGTAACACTCCCTATAGCGATCTCAAAGTTTTCCTCTGTAACTTTTACTAGTTAGATTAATCCTTATACACCATTTAGTAAGCAAAAGTCAAGAATGAATTGTCAATCTAATTCTTATATTAATTTATTTTGATATTTAATAATATAATTGTTTTTGACATACTCTTATTTATGAATTGGATTGGATTATCAATTTATCATTTAAGAGTGGAATCTCATGATTTATATGGGAGGTGGTAATCAATATTTCCACAGTCAAAATTGATAAATAAAAAATGACATAAATTATGAGTCCATTTAGTTTAATACAAAGTTTTTATAAATATAATATTCCTGACATATCTTAAAGACTTGAATGAAAATATATTGAAAAACTCATACTATTCATGATCTCATTCCGAATAATGAGAAAATATTTGAGAATTTATTACTCATAATCTCATTACAGGTACTAATATATATTGAGAATCTTATTACAAATTATGAGATTAGGGATAATAAGATCTCAATTTTACATACCAAATGTCATTTTAAAATTTATGGTGGTATACCAATCACCAAACTTTTAGTGTGGCTTTACAGGAGTGGTCTGGCTAATCAGATTCCAACTATCTTCCAACAAAGTGGAATCTTATTAAAAATATCTATATGTAATTAATTATCTTGCTTTGCATGTGAGGTGAACAGTCTCCTACTCCTGTCATAATTACACTCCTTAGAGCAATATTATCCTCTTTCTTGTTCGTCTATATCCCAAACAATGAAGATTTGCATTTTGCCATCACTCCTTCTCTTGGGGTTTTTCTGAGCTTCAAATCAAATTGCTTCTTCTTCATCATTGAGAAAGTCATGCTTTAATTGCTAGGACTCTAGCTCAGATCACTTCAAGAACAGTTGGCGGCTTTCAAGTGGCGAATTCACTCATCTCTGCTAGTCTGCCATCGATGCGCGTAAGAGTTCTCTTCTTCTTTCACAAAAACTATGTACATTGTACTCATATGTAAACAATTTTATCAACATTAACCTGATTGGTGTTGCTTGTTCCATGTTTGTGAATCTTTTGTAAAGAGTTTACATGCATAGAGCTCTATCACGATGTGAAATGATGTTTACTTTGCTTATATTGATTTATATGCATAATTGGTTGCTATGTTTCTTGCTTCTCATATAAACTTATAAATATGGTAACTCCTGTTTTTGTGTGTTTGTATGGTTTTATGTGTGTTGTGTGTAATTTGCTTAGCCTGATACCATCTCTAGTAGGATTTGTTGAATTACTACTCCCCTCTTTCTTAGGTTTTTGGCTAGTATTTCGTGATATTCAAAAGACGAATTGAAACATAATTTTGGAATGCTGATGAATGTTGCTGCGTGCATATATATATATAGTAAAATTCAGGACACGTTCTTGGTTGAACAGATGCTGTTCTAAATCAGATTGTAGATAGTTTCGGGAAATTGCTGCCTAGGGTGATCCCATGCTAACTAGGGGGCTTGCACCGCAGGACTGCAGGAGTGGAATGACCTGAACCTGTCTCTGCTGGTGCACCTGGCCTGCTTTCTGTTGTTATTTTTTGAGTATATTGGCCTGTGTAGATGTAAATATTTCTAAATACTCGTTAGGTGTTGGATAGTATGTTTGTAGTACACCTGAGGTATTGCATATGCAATGGAACAAGTTGTACCGATACCCATTCTCCATACCTATGTTTTGAGAGTGACAAAAATACTCGGGGTATAAGAGTCCAGCTTAGATAGATCCCAGACATTGAATGGTACATTACTTTGTTAATTATTGTCATTTGTCAAATATTAGAAAAGTTGCCCCAACTTGGTTTTCCCTAATGACTTTAGAACTTAGTATGCTGGATGGAAGCAAAAGAAGCAACTGTTGGTGTGACCTGGAATACACTTCAGTAAATAGGTTATTGTTTCGATAATATCTCAAATAAAAAATTCATTACCGTGTTTAGGTTCAATAAAATTGTTGAAGCTTCTGGTATATATATGCAGTTTTCTTTGCCTGACCTAGTGCCTCTATATAGTTCTGTGTACAAGGATGGAAAATTCTGCTAAACTTTCCATTCGAATGATGAAGGTTGGAGGGACTGTGAATCTTGTGGGAAGGTAAGCAAATAATGCCTTTCAATCCTATTTTATTTTTTCTGAAGGCGGCAGGGAGGGGGGAGGTGGCGGCAATTACTACTACTTTAATATTCAATATTGCTCATGTGTAACAATTTCTAATCTCCCTTTGCAGTTGGTTCATTGTGGCTGTATTGTGTCATTTAATGCATAGTTTCTATTGGACTTTGGTGGGGTTATCTGCATGGAATGCTCAAAGCTTAACTTCGTTCTGGTAATATAGGACCTCTGCTTTTCCTGCCTTTATGCACGTGAAGTTGAATTTTTTTATTGCTGTCATCGTGGTACTTTTTAATGTCCTTGAAAGTTGATTGATGATAATCGTTTTTGTATGTATACAACACAACAATATTTCATGAAGCCAGTAGTAGGTATATACACCAAAATTCAATAAAACTGATTTAATAAACCTGGTATCTCTATCTAACACCAGAAAATGTAATGTTTAACCAATGAGAGGGGTTACTTCAAAGGGCCACAAGATTTGCAGTGGATATGTGTATGATACGAAGAAACCTGGAATTCGCATTAGACAAGTATCCAGACACTAATTCTAATAGTAATAACAATAACAATAATACTAATAACAATAACAATAACAATAGTAATAATACTAATAATACTAATAATAATAATAATAATACTAACAATAACAATAACAATAACAATAACAATAACAATAACAATAATACTAATAACAATAGCAATAGTAATAGTAATAATAAGAAGAAGAATAAGAATAATAATACTAATAATAATAATACTAACAATAACAATAATAATAATAATAATAATACTAATAATAATAATAATAATAATAATAATAATAATAATAATAATATTAATATTAATATTAATATTAATATTAATAATAATAACTATACTAACAATAACAATAGCAATAACAGTAACAATAGTAATAGTAATAATAATAAGAAGAATAACAACAACAATAATAATAATAATAATAGCAACAACAACTAATAATAATACTACTACTAATAATAATAACAATAACTACAACAACAACAATAACAATGTGGCTACAAGATGGATAGGAGAAAGGTGCAAGGGGGACATTGGACATAACTTCAACTATTAAGTGGTTTAAAAGCTAAAACAAATTGAGCTTAAACTTGATCAGATAATTTATTTTGGCTTTGCAACTGTTGCTCTCTTCAATCTTTCTTGCTCCTCATTGATCTCTATTTGCTTCTATTACACTCTTATTGTTTCTGAACCACATGGTTTCCCCATCAAAATCCAAGATACTGAAGGCAAAGAATGGGAGTTTCACTTCCGCTACTGGCCCAATTCTGGCAGCAAGATGTATGTGTTAGAAGGCTTCAGGGATTATATGATTCGAATGAAATGGCAAGCGGCTGATGTAGGTAACCTTCTACAGTACGTAGGTCTAGCCTACTTAAATTTCAATGAAGTTTGGGGACCTTCTACAGTAAATCTTTTGGTTGTCGTACGGTCTTTATTTGGATGGTTGCTAATTTGGCACTCTTCATCATTTAGTTAAGTAGGTCTAGCCTGCAGTGAAGTCATTGCCATAGTGGTAAATTGAGTTTTAGCATTTTCGCTACATCATTAGCATTCTATTGCTATGCTGTAAAGGTTCTTCAAATGCAGATTACTTTCACCATGACAAATGCCACCTCAGATTCTTTCTTCATGAACCTTAATTTGTACAACCATGATGGGAACTCTATTACGTTAAGCTGGGAATATGTGTGTTGTCTGGACGTGTCGCCTCTTACTAATTCATAGTTTTGCATGGATGTGTACATGATGGTTTTCCCTTAACTACAACTGAGAGTAGTGTATTTCTTCAGTGACATTTTATCGGATGGAACCAGAGGGGAAGTTGGTGATGGGACATAGAAAGACTTCTGTTGGGCCTCTTCGTCATGAGGTATGATGGCATACAAACATATTTTTCACAGATAGTTTGTGTATCAATTGTGGAATGCAGTATGAATCCTGTAATGGCTACTAACTAGATTTTTTAATCCTCATAGGCTTATTGTGGCTTCATGACTTGGTTTGTTAGTTTCATGTTTTCTTTTTTTATTGACTGCACATCATAAGCCTAGATCCTAACATGAGCAGTAGTGAAATAGTTATGAGATTAATGATTTGATAACCAGTAACTTCAACTAGAGCTTCTAGTTGTGTGCTGGAGATGGAGAGAGAAGGAAAACCAGTACTCTACAAGTAACTGAATAGCGTTTACACCATATACTGTATATACTTGCTCAACAAGGAGCAAGTCTTATGATTTGTGGTGCATTGTCCAAGTTGCTTGAAAATACCATATATGCTAACTCAACAAAGGGGAAAAATCTTTTTTTTTGGTAGTCTAAATACTCTGTATGTAGTATAAATTATCTTTTTGTCTTAATTAATACGCTGGAGGGTCGTTTTGATTGCATGTTTGTCTGGTTTAGTCATGATTTATACGCCTAGGCGTTGCATATATTATTCTAAGAAGTGTCTGTTATGTTTATTCTCGTGACTGGACCATCCTAGACTCAGTCCTGAATGATGACCGACTCTACAGATAAGTATACAAGAATAGTTTTTTTGACGAGAATCGAGTTTTCTGTGCTGAGTTGTATTAAACATTAAACTTCTAGTTTGATTTTCATGAACTTACTTATGTATATGCGTACATTTTTTTGTCTTAGTGGTGTACGCCTTTTCAGAAGTCATTTGGATAGGTTGAAAGAAGCTTGTAACCCACCAAAATGGCATTCAGCAAGTTTGACTTCTCAGGGATGATCTTGAAGGTTTTGTGCACCTCCTGTTGGCTAGTTCCCAAGAAACATCAGTTCATAGAAGACTTGCTCTATTTCTCAGTCAGGACTTCTTGTATTTATTTAAGTTTTTCAATGTTTACATAGCTCATCTGTTTTGTATTGGATTTTGCGTTTGAATATCTTCAAACATTAGAGCAACTTAAATGTAGAAGTTACAGCTTTGTGAATTTAGTTGTTGGAAAACATTATCTGGAGAAATAAATTCAGACCCCATGCAACATAACAAGTTTCATTTTATTTACACAAAACCCTGTATACACTACACTTCTTGCACTCTGAACCCAAATTTCTGCAATTCCTAGGTGGAGATTTAGCAAGATTTAAGTCATTGTTATATTTTTCTTCACTTGGGGTACGATTAAGAATATCAAGACTCCGATAGGAATGAACTCTAGAATTAATTAATGCCTAAACTGAATCTAGTTATTGTGTAACTAGCAAGGTTGGTTCTATCCTGGGAGCTACTAACCTTTTTCTGGTTAATCCTAAAGTGTCAAATTTTTTGGAACTTTCAGACGAGGAAGATGAAGAAAAGGTTTGTAGTGGAATAGCTTTTAATAGACATGCTCTTGATTCTAAACGAGGGATAGGTTTGGAAAAGTAAAAGTTTTTCTTCGAATATTTCTATCCAATTAGAGGGCTAAGTTTGGGAAAATTAATTTTTTCTGTTAAAAGTTGTGAAAAATATATATTTAAAAAAAAATTAATTGTGAAAAAATTAATTAAAAATCGTTGTTTAACTGACGGTATCTCTTTTTCTCCGAGTATTATTAAAGTGATTAAGTGTATGAGGAGACATAGGACTTATTGCGACCCTATTAACATTTATTTTTAATTGTGTACTAAGGTGGAACGAACTAGTTCTTTAGATCAAATAGTCTGATAACAATGCTACTCCAATTTCCGTACATTTTCTGCTTAATTACTACCGTGTTTTAATATATCTATTTTACACCACTATATAAAACTAAATATAAAAGTTTCTATTGCGCCGCACGGTTGATCATCTCCATGTGTTGATTCAATGACTCCTGCCTCTGCAACCTCATATCTTCATTGAACTTACAAATGAATGCCTCCACCCGCTTGTTCAACTCGTCCTGACTTAGCGACGGATCTTTCTTGAGTTTCCCTGGGCCCCATGACGTCCGTGTTAATGACGAGTTATTCCCGCTGCTGCCGCTAAGGTTGTCATTGAACGTCTCAGATTTGATCATCTTCATATTATGATCTTGTAGGTCCGCGCTGCTGTGGTGATGGCCACCGTGAGTCTCCCAGTTATCAGATTTCCTGAGGTGCCCTGTTAATGGCATAGGATGGCCATCTGTTATGGTCTTCCACGTGCTCTCCAAGGTGTCGGTGCGCTTGGGCTTAGAAACTCTTAACGTCTTTCCGCCTGAAAAAATATCCTCATAAGCATCTCAAATCAACCTCACAATAATACTATCAAAAAAACTTTGATGTTCCTTACTGTTTTCAACTTATATATATATATATATATATATATATATATATATATATATATATATTAATGATAATGGGGTGTACTAATACCTCATTATAAGCACATTGGATTCATTTATATTGGGTGCCCCTCAAAGAAAAGAAAATCATTGTTTTAATGGAAATAGTGAACCCATGGCCGATTTTGAGAGGCACTTATCGCTTAAATTTACGTACTTGAAATGAGCCCATTTGCTACAAACGGCTATGTTTATAGATTTCAAAATTAACTCATCTATTTTGTCGGTCACTGTGCTTGAACAATTTTGAAAGGAAACAAGCTTGAAATGAATTGAGCACAAATAGCTTACTTCACATTATGGCTCATTTTTTAGGAATGAAAAATAGCTCTGCCCTCGAGACATATATATATATAATTAGCTATGACATTATTATTAAGAAAGGGAGGAGCGAGGGGGAGGGGGAGGCGGGCGAGGGATGACTAAATTGGCCAAATTGTAACTCATTGTTTCACAAGGACAAGAAAATATCCAAACAACAAAAGCTTCGACGTCAACCGCTCACATAAAACAAGAGAGAAATAATGTGATATAACTGTACGTTGTTTTGAATATTTTCTGGTATTACTGTTTTGTTGAATATTTTCTGACGAGATACATACATGGAGAGATTACCTTCAGGAGTGGCCTTGACAATTTTCCGGTGACCGAACCTAGAAGAAACCAGCGGCTTCTCGGTTGGAGATGATATCTGATCCGCCGGAGCTTTGTAATTCACCTGGACCAACCTACTTTTCAAGACTTCGCCGCCGTCATACGTCAACGGAAAATTATCAGTTGACACATCTACCGGAACTTTAATGTGGTCGGTCACCGTCTGGAGCGGCGGCGGAGAAAAGGAGTGGTGATCATCAAACTTGGGCTGAAGCTTGGAGGAGACAACGATGGTGATGATGATAAAGTTAACAAGGAGGTAGAGATATGGAGGCGTGAGCCAAGAAGCCAAAAGGCTCCAATTAATCCATGGAAATTGAGAGTATTGTGTAAAATTAGGCTTCAACATCACCACCATGGATAATACAACGGTGGAAATTAGTATGATTTTAAATGACGACAAAATCGAGCTGCTAGAGAAAATAGCCATATTTGCCGCCGGCCGAGCAGAGCCGCAGAGGTGGCGTTTCAAAAATGACAATATACTGATAAAAAGGAACACAAACAAATATGAAGATATATAAAGACAGTGAGGGAAAGTCGCGGGGGGGGGGGGGGGGGAATTATTGCCAGCAGCATGTACGGTGGAAACATGTGTTTAATGATCAGATGAAAAAATTAAGAATTGTGAAGAGTCCTTGATATATACTTTCTATGTTTTAAATTATAAAATTAATTATTTTAAATATTTTTAAATTTAAAATTAACATGAATTTAATTAATTTATATCATCATAATTATAAATTATCTAAAAAATACTATTAATTATAAGATTTATTGTTTTAAAAAATTAAATAAATTATGTCAATTTTAAATTTAAAAATATTTTAAATTAATTTTTAGAATATCAATAGTGATCTTATAAGTAATTAGGGACGGGAGAGTAGTATGTATTAATTAGGATCTTAATTAATCACCTATATATTTCCGCTGGTATTACTTTTTTTTCCTTCCTGTTTTCCCTCGTGCATCACGTATGTTACGTTATTTCTTGTATCATCACGATTTTTCGACTGGTTCACGTTTGCATGGCGGAATATGTTTGATCTTATGATAAATAATTAACATTAATCATGAATTCATAACAATATGCAATTATATATTCAGTATATGATATATATGTTGGCGTCCACCCAATGTTTTTTTTAATGCACCCAATGTTAATCATAATGTCTTGGTCTCCCACGAACGGCGGATTCATGGGACTTATAACATTTGTAATTTAACATTTTAGGTTATTAGATTTTTTTAATCAAATTAATTGGTTACACTTTGAAATGACTTATTAATTTTAAAATGATTTATAATAAATTATTTTAAGTGGCAATTCATAAATAAAAATATATGACAAAAAATTATGATTTATAAATTAGAAATTAAGTTAAAATAAAATATAAAAGTATTTTGTTAAAATGACTTATAAATCAAAATAAAATGTAAAAACTATTAAAATAAGAGTAAAACAGTCTTTATATTTGATCAAACTTATTTATTTTAAAGTAACTTATAAATTATTTTCAGAAGTCATAATTTATCGCTTTTCAAAAATAATTTATAAATCAAACACAAACACTTTTAACAGTAAAAAAGAACTTATAAATTTGTTTGCAAATTATAAGTCGTTGCCGATCATGCCCATATCTATGGTATTGATTCAATGGTTAGAAATGATCTTTAAGCAGATCGATGTCTGGTCAATGCCAACACTAAACGGTTCTGAATTAGCTAGATATAATTGATTGCTTATGAGAAATCACGACATTATAGTAATTAATACTAATAATTAGGTTAGGCCTGTTTGAAAATTGATGGATTACGTGAATAAAAAGTAATCATGCATGGAAACTAAGATGCAAAGTGGAAACTTTACCGAAACGGTTGATTGTGGTTTTGATATAAAAGGAAGTACTCCATCATTTGCACTCCATTTAATTTCAAGTCTAAGGAATATTAAATAATAAATGAAATCATGCAGTTTTTAATATTAGGGCAGGAGGCACACGCCCTTGTATGTAATTTATACTATATATATTATTAATTTTAAAAATAAAATTTAATTTTATAAGAATTATAGAGATATTATTACATTCGGAGGATAAAATTTGAAGAACTTTAAACTTGAGCGTTAAGATTTACGATTTTTAAGCTTGAGGCAAAAAAAAATATAGAAAAATGTTTGGTGAAGCCTGCTGTTGCAGAAGCATGATACTTCCAGATCCTTTAATTTTTTTTTTTTAAAAAGTTCAATTTGTAAAATTTATAAAAATGGTTGTATTATTTCACATTAACTTTAAAAATAATAATCATCAAAAAAATTATTATCAAACTGCACTAATAAATTAACAATATTTTTTAAGGGCGTACTTGAAATAAATAAATAAAATGTTTAATATTGATAAATTTTGTAAATAGGGCTTTTTCATATAACAAATGGGGTAAATTATTAATTAGTTAGTATTGACGATTAGTACGATAATGAAATTATAATGATAAATTTGAGAATAATGTGTTAATTTGTATTATTATAAATAAAAATTAGACTTAAAATTACACAGATATAATGTATTATGAGCTTATTAAATGTACATAATATATATATATATATATATATATATATGCATATTCTTCTCTTACCAAATTTTGTTAGAATTTCTTCTTAGAGCTTTACTTGCACGTACATTGCTCTACTTTTCTGCATCTAGCAGCTAATGGTGAATCTGAAGCTTATTATTGTAACTACAAGTCTACGACCATATGTTATTTTTTTAAAATATTCAAAGGAACAATTAGTGGGGCTTTAATTTTGACCATATATTCATATGTAGGTGCTACCAATTTGGATTCTTCGAAGGAAACAAATAAAGTAAGGCAGAGTTGGTGGTTTCGTGGCAGGCTGGCAGTATAGCGGCCTTAGCGGGGACTGTGATGGTAGCACCGTCCAATGCACAAACGAATCACAATGTTATAAGTCAGGCTCACGTTGTCACATCCTCGTAATATTAGTCAACATATGATAAGTATATATATTTATATTAATATTTTATATAGAGAACAAATTTAATTTAAAATATATTTTTTAAATAAAATATTTTTTTTCAAATAATATATTTTTATTAAAATGACTTCATTTAAAAAAAAATATTAAAAGAATATAAGAGATGATACGATCCCACTTGTTTTTTTTATTTACAAAAATATCATCAAAAAAAATTTTAAACAACACCATTTTAATAGAAGTATGTTATTTAAATAAATATATTATTTAAGAGATATTTTTGAACTGTCCACACACACACACACATAAGAGAGTAAGATAAATTAATTTAATCATTTGAATTAATTTATTTTAATTGATGAGTTAATTTGAACAATTATTATTATATTTAATATCTGTAAGAATTAATTTGGGATAAAAAAAATGAATTCAAAAATATTACATAATAATTCTATACAAAAGAATTTGGGATAAAAAAATAAGTTCATGTGCTCTTTGATATTTTAAAAAATATAAATATCCTATACATTCATATGTACAAATGAAAGTATTCATGCAATTAAAAGATTTTATCTAATTATGAGTACATACAAAATTATTCACTTTTTACTGTAAAATTTCAATAAATAACATCGGTCACAATTAAATATATACCAAAAAATAAAATAATCATCAACAAACTGCAATAAATAAAATCAAGGTATGGATCAACTTATTCACTACTACGCTGCATACAATCTTATATCTTTTATATATTCTTCGAACATGAGTAAACTAAACACATTGCTTGAACAAACTAAAGAAAAAACCAAATTAAGGTGGGTTGCAAAAGAAAACCCATGTTCTGTTCCATACTAGAAGTCTAATTTAATATTATCCATTATTATTATGTTTTGTTATTTAATTATATTATTGTCACTTTCTATTAAGAATAATATTTTTATGTTCACAACTTTTATGAAATTTATTAATTTCATTTGAAATGATTAATTATTATAGTTTTTTACATATCACTGTCACTTTTTATACAAAAAATTATTTTCAACACAAAATTTAAATAGAATTAATTCTAACATAAACAATTATTAATAAAAACTCATGTCTTGCGCGAACTATTAATAATAATAATGATGATGTCATAGCTTGCTTTCAGTTGTACCGAAAGCTTCTTTTATTCCCTCAATTAACTAAGTATCTTACTTGTAACGATCCAAATAATTGTCGATGCCCAAGTTTGGTGTGGAAATACCAAAATCATGAAATGACATTACCTATATAATCAAAAGCATAAATTTTGATTTCACAAATTTTAGTTCAGTTTTTTTTCCTTATATTAATATAAATATTATCAAAATTTATATTAATTAAATATTATTAAAATTTAAAAATATTCTTATTTATAATAGAAATAAAAAAAAAAAGATTTTTTTTCCCTATTCAAATTAGTTATTAGTATAAGCAATACAAATTTATAATAATTAAATATTTATTATCCAAATTTGTAATGTATATAAAAGGAACCCCAACATGTTAAGAGAAAGGAAGATATTTTTTGTTTTTATATATCTAGTAGAAAAAGAAACTTCTAAAAGAATTTATATTTTTGGTTCTACCAATTTTGCTACAGGATTTTTTTATCACAATTTTATATAAAATAATATATCTTAAAAATAATTTATGTTGAATAGTTCTATTATTACAATTTTATTAAGATACTAAGATATCGGAAAAAATCTTTTAACGATCACGTGATCTATTGTATTAATATCAGTCGTGAATTTTATTATTAAATTAATGTCTTAACTAAATTAAATTTATTAAAATTTTACCAAATCAGCCGATAAATTTTATTAATAACATATGTGCTTTTTAAAAAAAAAATAACTATAAAATTAGTTAAAAAATTGTCGTAGATTCATTATTAATTAATTTTCATAACTAAATTAAAACTTAAGTTTCATACTTCTATTCACTTTAGAATTTTAAGCAAATTTAGTCAATATAAACACTAAAATAAAATTTTATTACAAACTTAAACAAAATTGAAATAATTATCTTCCTGCAATCATAATTAAATAAATATGCATTGCATTTAAATGTTTAATTTGATAATTGATCGAAAGAACTTATAATATATAATTTAATATTTTATTATTTAAATAAATATTTACAAATCTAATAACATCTATCATCTTTTTAAAATTTTAATTAAATTATTATCTATCTTGCTCGTGTATCGCATGGTTAATGAGCTTGTGAGTCTAAAGAACCAGCCTAACCACTATGTGGTCCATGACCTTTAAAAAAATGAAATGACTGCCCAGTAACGGAATCTTCTTGGTTCTGTGCGGTGTTATAATTTAATTCTGAATTTTAAATTACAAATGATAACGTAAAAAAGTAGCCTTTATAATCTTCTTGAACTGTAAATTTTATGTAATGATAGAGGAGAGAGGATGTAATGATAGAGGGGAGAAGAGTAATTATTCAATAATCCCAAGACACATAGTGCCCCAGGATAACTCAAAACTACAAGCATCTGGATTCACTGAAATGGTAATATATAATTGACTTAGAACACTACGTGATGATACCTCAAGATCACTTGAATAATTTTTCATGAGAGGGGGAGTTCGTAAATGCAATCGGTTAAGAATAAGTTGTTGCTTGTTTAACATAGAGATTTTGAGCTCAAAACTACATTCCTTTTATCAACATTCTCAAGAACTTCTTTCTAATGTCAATATATATACACACACAACATGCGTACATATAGCCCTACGGTTAACAGGAACAACAAGAGATTGAGAAATTAAATTGATTTTTCGCATGGAATTTTATGGAGACGTTTGTGACTTGTGCGGGTCCATCCTCAGCTCAAGTTTTTTCATACATTTCCTCTTTTCAAAGTAAACTATGCAACTACAAATCAAATTATGAGGGCCCAAACGACAATTTAGTCTCGATATAAATTCAAATTTCCCTTTATGCTCATAATTCATCCAAAGAAATATAGAAACCCCCGAGGACGTGAAGGACAACATGTTCCAACAGAAATAAATCTAAATTCAACTTATTACTCCACATACACAATGGTACATATGGCACGCCGCCACCCAGAATGAAAAAACACACAAAGCTTCCTCTACAACTAGTTTACAACCCCCATTACGGGAGTAAAACCTCCAAAAGCTACTTTTCTTGTAAATTACACTTTCAGTATACCAGTATCAAGCCAGCACCGACTTCCCTCGTGATTACTCAGGGTTTTGAGAACATCCCTTGTGTTAACGAGGAAAAATCAAAATCATTTCCCGTCTTCTGTGTAGAAGTAGCAGATGGTACCAGGGATGCTGATTGTGGTTTTGTCGCTCCGGAGGGAGCTCCAGCATTACCAGAAGCATTTTGTCCCATGTTATAAATGCTGCAGTAGAAGAAAAGTAATGAATAAGAAGATTCTAATATACTGCATACTAGTGGGATATGATCATCTACATATCAAAACACTAAATAAAGCAGGATGATTCTCTGCAAATTGTCCTACAAAACTAGTCTGAAATTAAAGGGAAGTTACAAGATCGCTGTCATCTAGTTTTCTTTCTTAGTTCGTCCATACAAGCCACATGCATACATGCCTACATTGGGATTGAAGGCAGCCATTTCTTTCGGTTTAATTAGTATGATACTCCATGTTTTCCAAAATTAATTAATTAATTAAATTGTTAAAATTATCCCTCCAATTTCCAGCAAGACTTGAACGGTTACTCTTAAGTTTGCACAAGTACTTGAAATTATTTAAACAGTGATGATCCAGGACAAACCATAATAAGATTATAATACTCATTATACGACATCATCTAAAATTGAAAGGAAAAATATCAATTACCTAATCAAAATGTTTAGGAGATGCAAGCTACAATGGCATACTACCCTCAACAGCTCTTACCAATATACTCGAGGGGTAGCGAATACAGATTCTTCTCATGCCAAATCTTATTAGAATTTCTTGATAGAATTTTACTAGTGTGTCCGTTGTTTTACTTTTCCACATCTAGCAACTAATGGTGAATCAGAATCATGTTGTACCTACAAGTCTACAACCATATGTTTTTATAAATGTTTAAAGGAAGACCTAATGAGGTTTTAATTTTGACCACAACGGCTGAGAAAGGGCCATACTCATAAGATGTATTACCAATTTGGACTCTTTGAAGGAAACAACCCAAGAAGGGACGGGAGAGTCAGAGAAGGTGGTTTCACAGCAGTATAGCAGATACTATGATAGTAGCACCGCCTTATGTACAAATTACATATGAATAAAAAATGTTAAAGTTAGATTGAACCATATATATATACAAGCTTAATAACCCGTACTTTGCATGGGTAAGCTTAAACACGACTTATCAGGTAAATTTTATATATGAAAATTTTGAACGACATTTTACTTATTCTCAACCCAAACTTAGCAGTCCAAATTTGGTGACTTGATAGCTCAAAAGTTTTTTCTTTGTTTTTATTTTATTATTTTATTTTTACTCAATTTTTAGTGACAAATGATACATTGTATTGTATCTTTTAATGATAAATGTGAACTAAAATTTTGTGAAAAAACATAACTTTTGAGTTGACTTTTGGAAATACCAAAATTTATGACCAAGAAGACATGAAAAAAACAAAAAACAAAAAACTTTTGAGCTAACGAATCACTAAAGTTGGACTGTTGAGTTGACTCAAAACAAACCAAAATCACTTGGTATTTACCTTGTTATATATTGCTACACACACACCTATATAGCTTGCTTTCAGTTTTATCCAAACAGAAAGCTATTTTTTTCTTTAACTATCTTGTAGTGATGCAAATAATTTTATGACTACGTTTGGTGTAGAAAATATTCATGCATTGACACAAGTCTAAAGAACCTAACTGTTAGAGTTCATGCTTTAATGGCCAATTATTTGATGTGATTGCTTAATATTTTTGATATTATATTTGATTGAATAAATGAATTATTTTATTATGATTTTATTTACTGCGTTATATAAATGTTAACATAATAAAAATCCTTAGAATAGTGATACGAATTATATAGCTTCAAATATGTGACTTGAACATGAGATTATATAATTACAAGTAGTATCATTACTCTTAAATGTCCATAATCGAGTATCATTGTTAATGTGACAACAATGATGCATTGAGACTGGTATATGGATTTACTGATGGCCAAATCTTATTGGTCATAAATACATGAGATATTGAGTCAATGCATAGGTACATGTTAGAGAATAATGTACTGGACAGACCCACCATGAAAATTCTACGTGGAGCATTATGCATAGTGTCATAAGAAATTCTCATAGTGACGATGATGTAATGATCCTCCTGAAATCACTATATTATTACACGAAAATTTATGTACTTTGATATCATCAAAGGTTACCTTTTATAGGGTGGACAATAAATGTGATTATTGGGTGCATCATGAATCGTGTGAGGAATATGAGTGATCTAGATGGAATTTAACCCTCCTATATATTATGAGTGATATTCATAGGCCTCTTGATTGAGTAGGTCTATGAAATGCATGGTCATGCTCAAATAGTAATTTGTTCATATAGTCTACTCATTGATCAAAAAAACTCAGATTAAATTATGAAGAGTATGACACATTTCATGTCTCGAGTTTAATCTAGGATGTCAAGGTTAAAAGGATTAAATTACATTGAAACATTGGTCACGAAAAAGTTGCATCGAATCACCGATCTTATTATTACTTGGGTAGCAGTGATGCATTACTAGATGTCACTCACTGTTTATAATTTTATAATATGATTTTAAAATTATTGCCAACGTAATAATAACATATAGGGTCACAAACTTATAACGTAATTAAAAGGGAATTAATTTAAATTATAAGAATTTAAATATATCAATATGATTGATAGTATTAAAATTACGAATTTAAATTAATAAGATAACTTGTATATATATGTATATTAATTAAGTAAGACTTGATTAAGATATAATATATATATATATATATATATATATATATATATATATATATATATTCGGATTTTATTTATTTTTTAATTGAATTAGGTTTTGGTTAATTCTTTTGACTGATATATCAACAGAGAAAGTAACGTAAGAGAAAAAAACCTAAACCCTAACCGCTTTTAGAAATATACTAGAGAGAAAAATATTCAGAAAATCCAGATCTTGGTAGCTAGTACCGCAGCTCCCTTTTGCTGCAGATCGCGTGACGATTCGCGAAGCGTTTGTGTGGATACCGTAGAGCCGTTGGATTGCGTTGAAGATTCGAAACGTTCTAGAATTCTCCATCGTCTCCATTCAAGCTCAGATAAACGGTAAAACAAATCTAAACCTCTGATTTAATATGTTTTCGCATAGATCCTTTTTAGGGTTTCGGAAATTGATATGAAAATTTTAAATTCCGCTACTTTTACGATCCAAAATCTCTACACTAACCACCATGTGGTCCATGACCTTTTAAAAAAGGGCACTGCCCAGTATTGGAATCTTCTTTGTTCTGTGCAGTATTATAATTTATTATGAATTTTAAATTACAAAAGATAACATTACAAATATTGCCTGTATAATCTTATTTGATAGATGATGATATAGAACGAGAGAATGTAAATGTAGCCGGTTAGGATGAAGTTGTTGCATATTGAACATGGAGATTTTCAACTCAAAACTCCCTTGACAACATTCTCAAGCACTTTCTTTCAACCGAGGAAAAAAACAACAAAACAAATAGCTCTACGGTTAACAAGATCAAGAAATGATTGAGAAATTATGATTATTATTTTATTTTTGATGAGTACAGGTCTTCCTACCAGTTATGCAAAACAAAAATGTCTATAAATTATAATGTAAGATTAGGAACCTCCGTTATTTATGCAAACCAGAGTGAATCAATATATTCAAACTGTCTTTGGTCCCCACAGATGTCCAACGAAAAAAAGGAAAATGAAAGCAAGATGTTTTAATAGATTACATTATCTTTTTCTCCAGAGTCTGTATATTGTTCATAAGAGTATTTCCGAATTGCATTCTCTTTTCAAAAAGCGGATACAACATTGGCAAAGGCAGTGTAGTGCAGCATATTAAAGGGTTATAAGAAAGGGAGAAAGAGGAGGGCAGGGGGGTTGAGGGAGACACTTGTCCATCAGATTCATTCTATAAAAAAAGTGAAAGAGAGCATTTTGAAGCTTTATATGTTTTTACTTATATAAAGGAATAATTCAAAGCAAATTATTTTGTTAAGCTTATATGCAGAATTAGCCACCAAATCATATCTGTAACATGACAAAGAATCGTAATACATATTAAACCGATAGATAGAAGATCAAATACTGCCTTAGACGTGAGGGATGAGAAAACATAGTATAATGAAGTAATGAACTACAAAGTCAACATAACAATGATTTTGCATCTTGTTACAGTAAATCTAATGCATCTGACTTGAATATTGAATCCACTAAAACCTGACTCGTAGTACACTGAGATATACAAGATACCTGGACACTGGAAATGGAACAGAATTCCCAACAGGAAATGTTGCTCCCATGCTTCCCATCTGGTTCTAGAGAAAACAAGCCAAATTGTAACTTTAACTTGCACAAGCGATAATAATATGACAATTATATATATACCTGCATGAATTTCTCTGGATCACCCCTTCCAGCTACAGGCATCATCATTCCAGGTATGTGGTAGCCAACATTTGGCCAGTTTTGAGAGGGTACGTTGGTACCATTGGACCCAGACTGTTGGTTGTTGCCGGGAAATTTTGGCACCCCACCAGATTTTGCAGCAGCAGCAGCCATAAGAAGTGACTGTTGTTGTGCTAGCATCGCAAGTTGCTGTTGATGAAGAGCAAATGGTGATACCATATTGGACTGCATAAGAAAAAATAAGATATATTACGCTGTAAATGAGGTAGAGGCAGCAGTTGAAGTAACTAATATTTGCATGAATACTATGTAAGAGTTGGTCAGTTATAGTTATTTAATAAACAGTTAATTCAACTCAATCATGACATACATAAATGAACCTCAAACATGCCAATTCTATATCAAATTTTCCAGAAAAAGAATGCAAGAATATATGAACAAAACAAGCTAATCTATTTCTTAGCACATACCTTTTCGAAAAGGCTCATAATATCATTTTTAACATCCTTTTTAGGTTTTTCTGATACGCTAGGGAGCGAGTTTGAAGATGAATCTTGAAATAAATCTTCAAATCCAGAAGCAGACTGGGTCTTATTATGAACAGGTTGCGTAGAGGTTATTTTTTCTGTAGTTGATGCTTCTACAGCAGCTGCAAGCGTTAGAAGTTAAAAGCCAAAGGTCAATAGCGGTGAATTCAACCATCATAATTCTTCAACACAACTTCTCATAAGAATTTTACTGAACTCCCCCCCCCCCCCCTCCCTCCCTCCCTCCCAAAAAAAAAACCCCACACAAACCCCCTTTTTCTCCCTCTCACAGATGCAGCAAATACACATATGAAAGGGGAAACGGTGGAAAAAAATTAAAACACATCCATTAAGTAATTATAACTCTAGAGTAGTGACAATTGCTCAAACGACATTGTTGAGCATAAAAAGAAAATCTCAGACATACATTGGAAACCCGCCCATTCATTATCATCTGCGGAAGACGCCGCAGAGCTGCTTTCAGTAGGATCATCCATTGAAAGCATGTTGAAAAGATCATTAGCACAATCAACTTTAGGAGGAGAGAAAGCTTCAGAAACCTGCTTTACAGATTCAGCTGGTGGTACTACAGGCTCCAGTTTTTGGATCACCTGCTGAGGCTTTTGTGCTGGAGCAACCTGTGCGCAAGTCAAATTAACAAGGCCAACTATTCCAAATTTCAACTTTCCTTCTAAATTGAAAAACATGACCAAAGGAGAACAAACAGATAATGACTAGAACTACAGAGAAAATTTCTCGATCTTCTTATAAACAGATTCTAAAGAAATCTATTGCTTAGGCAGTCATTACAAAATTCATAAATAAATAATTGTATGTCGTACAGCTAAATTGGTTGACTACTAATGTTTGCCGCACAAAATATAAAAAATAATCTCAAGACTGATAACTCTTCAGTGTCCTGTAACAAGGTAATAAATCATTTTCAGATTATGAATACAAACTAATAGTGTATCAGCAAGTTAATCTCCCATAAAAAAAATAGATCAGAAAATAGTTGCAATTAAACTATTGGCTTGTTCTAAATTTGTTTCTTCATAAAAATGATTCTGTAATTACTAGAAGCACATGTCATGCAACAATTTAGACAAAATAGCAAGAAAGAAAATAGAGGTAAAGACAACTTGACATACGGGCTCAGGTCCTTTTGGGGGCACAGGAATACTAATTCTTGTAGAAGGAATGCTGTTCTTGGTACTAGGTGCCTGAAATTTCTTTCTTTCATTCGAAAAATTCTCAGAATTGTTGGCATATCCATAACCACTTCCATCAGCAGGTCTCTGCCACTGTGCAGAGGCTTGTTCCTCTTGCTCCCTATAAGGTGAGTTTGGTTTTCCATCCTTAGAAACCCATCTCTTCTCTTCATACCTTAAATTGATTTACAAGTAACATAAGCATTAAGGAATTGAAGACTAAACAAGCACTGAATCATAGAAAGGATAATGCTTTTTGACAGTAGTAAACAGTTACATACTTTGCACGGATGAAATTTTCAATCCCAACTCTATCATAATTTGGCAGTAACTCTGCTTCCCAATAACTGTTAGCCTTTTCATTTCCCACCGCTGTATGCAAAAGAAACCAAATTCATGAATAGAAGGAAATCTTAAACTGACATCATCAGCAGAAAAACATAAGGATTAAGCTGATGGAGGTAAAGAAAATCTTACATTGAATAAATGCTACCTGCTCCGGAAGCCATGTGTCAAGTGTCGCAGACCTCACCTGCAGGGAAATCCAGAAAGAATCCCACAATTCATATTACAAATTCACTGATCCTCTCTACCAAAAAATGGTGCAAAGAAAAATAGGTAAATAATTATATGTGAAGGATACAGCTAAGACTCGTTAACATTTGGTGCTATTAGTTATATGTCAATAGTGGGGATCGGTATATTTGCTCCCAAAGCAGAGGGCAGGGCAGGCTAGTACAACAAATGATTTTACTCAAAAATCTAAGATTGTTCCTTAGGTTATTTTCAAGCATTGCAAAAGAACAAACTGTACTAGAAGATGATACAAGTTTGTAGGAGTACCAGGAGATTATACATTATAGCAGACTAGGAAGCCTATCATGACAAATATAAATGACAGTAAGCATCATTTGCCAGCATCTTAGATATCTTAAAGAGATCAAGCGACTTCTATCTGTTGCTCAGAGAATATTTTGACTGGTTGATACTATAGAACAGATCATCACCTTTGATATGTGCACCCCAAGACTTCTGTGGATCCCAGAACATTGCATGCAAATAAAAATGCCTAGATTCACGCTAGCCCATCGGGGACCTCTGCCATAAAACAATATATTCACTACTGTCAGTTCAAGCAATAATTTTACAACTTGAACCCTCTATAACAGATTTATTGCACAATCTACTAGCCTTTATAGTTTATAAATTTAGTCAAATCATATATTAGATGGTTTATAATTTTAAATATCATCCTTTCTGATAGTTTTTAGATACATACTTGGACTTGCAGTCAGCACATTCCCTGTTCTCTGGCAATTTAAGAAGCCCTTCCAATATCTGCAAATGAACACAACACAAACAATTAAAACGCAGGAGAAAAAGAGGGAATTATAGAAACAAAAGAAAATGGGGAATTAAATATTCTAATTAGTGACCATCTTTTCCAATAAAAATCTCAAAAATGTAAATTCCATTTTTTACACCAGACAGAGCTGATACATAGCTCCACACAGAAGCTGGATCTCCCAAATTAATTCCAAACCATACATTATGTGTAGCAATATATAATTTGTAAATAAGTCAAATTCAAATCTTCGTGTCAATAGAAATCAAATGTTAGCTTAACAAAATCATTACTTCATCAGTACAAAATGTGTTTAAAATATTATAAAAAAAAAAAAAAGAACCAAAAACAAAGATCGAAAAACTAATATTAATCCACAAACAAGAAGACAAAGAAAAAATTAATATTAAAGAATAAATCATTATTCAAAAGACAATAATCTACAGATCAAATAAAGATCGATGACAATAACGAGAAAATAGAAGGGCAGGATCAAAAATGAAACTAAAGAGTAAGATGATTAGGGAATAAATCAAGTTGGGACCTTTCTGTGCCTGGCATTAAGCTCCTTGGTGACGTTAGCCTTCTCGTTCATCCTGACTGATTTGCTTTGCTTTGCAGATAAATAAATGAATAAAAAGAAATACAGAATTTTTTTTAAAATACAAAAATATAGTAAATGAAAATTGAGGAGAGAGAAGAAGAAGAAGAAGAAGAAGAAGAAGAAGATGAAGATGAAGGAATTTAGGTTTTCTCTCTCCTCTCTCTAAAACCGTGGGATTATTATGTCATGTATAACTGCAAGACGAAGGAGAGGAGAAATCGTAATACGGAAGGGCTGATTGACTTTTATTCTTAGTTGCCCTCCCTTTTTTCTTTCTTTCACCTCAGTTTTCCTCTTTTCGTCTTTAGGTTTCGCACGAACGGACTAGTTTTGGAGAAGTTTTCATCTTTTCGCGCGTGTGAAAAGAACAATCGTTCCACGCGCAATATGCTGGACCTAGTGCTGCAACCCATCCATCCACTGCAGATTGTAAATCTACTATGGATAATTCTCGTCTCAAATACGGTATAATTAATATAATAATTAAATATTATATTAAATATTTTTAAACTAAAAATTTTTAAATTATTGTGAATTCTCAATTGTATAATAGAATTAAGAGTCCAACTATTAATACAAAAATATTAATATTTAATATAATCATAATTTTTTTTTGAGATAAACATTAGTGTAATACTCATTTTTAACTTAAAATTAATTCTTGGTAGGTTTGAGCAATTAATTGATTAATGATAACGGGCTCAAATTTATATAATATAGTATTTTTAGATATCTCACACACCTTTCTTTTATTGACAAAATGAAATGAAAAGTTTGGCAGCATTTATTTGCCTCCAACTATCGATCAATACTACAAGTCATTTGGGAGATCCAATAAAGAAAAAAAATATGTAAAAATCCAAAAAAAAAAAAATTGCATATATACCCAAAATTATAAAATGAATCATTTAAGTCCAAACAAAAAATTATTATCATAATACTAACAGATTATATATCTACTTCTTTTTCTTTTTTCTTTTTTTTTATATTTTGGTCCTTCAACTCGAATAAAAAATTATTTATTTTAAAATGTATTAGGAGTATTCAATTAATAATATATAACTAACTATTAATAGAAATTTAAATAATTCAAAAAATCTACAATAATAATTTATCGAATCATATAAATGATAATAATAATGACTCATTTGTTTATATATTCACAACCTATTTATGTGATTGTAAAATTTTATTTCAATTTAAATAGTTATACTTATAAAATTGAATAATAAAAATTAATTATATAATTAAATATTGTTGTTAATAAATATAAATTTTAAAAAACACTGACTATATTTAAAAATATGTAAGTGTCCATGTGATATTTTATTAAATTCAGTATTCACAATATAATTTATTGGTCCGTCTAATTCCAAAAAAAAAATATTTTGACTAGAAATAAACTTTAAAAAAAATTAAATTCAAATAAAATAAAATAGGAAATTAATTAGTTAATATTTTAGATATTGTAAACTATTTTTGAAAAATCAATTAAAATAAATAAATGATAAATATGTTAACTGACTGTTCTTTAATTAAAAATAATATAGTCTCTTTGATATATAAAAATATGCAACAATCAATTTAAGATGCTCTTATATTACTATCTTATTTAAAACTTACCTTATAGATTGTATTTAAGCCTACCAAAACTTGTAGAACATCGTTTTTAAGTTTATTCGTGTTTTGCAAGGTTTATAAAAATTATAGTATATCGTCTGTAAGCCTACTCGTATTTAAACCTTATAGTATATCGTTTTTAAGTTTCCATGTGTTTTGTATGGATTATAAAGTTTGTAGTACATTAATACTTCATGTGTCCTGTTTTTTCAACGTTCTACAGCAGGGACGGATCCATGTTTTAGCATACCTGGGCAACTGCCCAGGCAGCCGTCGACCGGCCCCTGCTTCTCAGCCTTCTCTGCCCCGGCAGCGGCAGCGGCAGTGGCAGCCAGAGGCGGAAACTTAAATCCAGCAGGTGAGCAGCAGAGCAGGCAGCAGCAGGTGAGCAGGTAAACAAAATCAAAGAACACAGCTTGCTAGATCGATCAATTTGAAACTGGACATATCAATTTAATTGTACATGAATAGCTTACTTGGAAGGGCCAAAGCATTAACAGGAGGATTAGAGATGGTGATCACGGCAACGCCATCATATCAGATGGAGAAATATCTCTACTCCAATTAGTTAAATAATTTTTTTAGTATACTTTGTCTTTTTCTTAACATACGTTGTATTATAATAAGAAAATAAATATTATTAAATTTATAATATTTTTTTAATGTGAAAAAAATGGCTAAATAGAATTGAAAAGAGAGTAATAAGTATTATCAAATTTGAGAGTTTAAAAATAAATAAGAGATATAGATATAAAAAATAATAATTGTATTAATTGAGATAAGTTTGCCATTCTGATCCTATTCTCGGTCGCCCCAAAATTTTTGTACTATGTTCTGTTTCTGAGTTTTTAAATAGATAAAAAAGAAAAGAAATGGACGAAAAATTTAAATTTTCTGTTCAATTCTTGTGTTTTTGAGTTTTTTAATAAACGGAAAAGAAAAAAAATGGATAGAAAACTTGGTCACTTTTTCTGCCAAAATTTTCCATCCAAAATGGACATGATTTGGACGGAAAAGAAATTGAGATAAGTAATATTTTCATAATTCTTATATTATCCTCAATTTACAATATAATAATTTTTTAATTACCACTCATGTCCTCAATTTATAAATTTTTTATTCTTTTCTATTAAAAACTCAGAAACAACACACAAAAAAACTTTAAATTTTAAATTTTTTCTTTTTTGTTCTAATTTAAATTTTTTATTCTTCTTTTTTGTATAAAACTCAGAAAGTTAGGGATCTATTTTGGGAGTCACAAATTATTTGTCACAAGCATTACAAAAGAAAGATATTAGTAAAATTTTGCCCCGGCTAAATTTTTTTTCTGGATTCGTCCCTGTTCTACAGTGACATGGTTCGATGAGTTTTCTATTTAGCTTAAGTATAAATGACAACTCTAAATTATTCTTCTTCTTTTTTTACTTTGGTGGTCGTTCTTTCAAAAAATTTTAATTAGGTAATTGAACTCTTTATTTTTTTTAATTATGTTCAATTGAACGTGTCATGTCATAAATTGATAACATGGCATACTAACATAGCAAATTGTACTTGTGTGTAAAAGAAAATCATATTTACAATAAGATAAGAGGGTAAAAAAGTAAAATTAATATAAAGTATAAAATTCATACAAATAACATAGTCTATTACATGGTTAAAATAAATTATACAAACAAAAAAAAGACAATTACATAACTAACTAAAATAAATTGCAAAAACAGTACAAATAAATTATATAAGTTGCACAATCAACATAAATTAAATACATTACACATTCAAAATAATTTAAAAGGGGGTGAATTCATTCTTTAAAATTTTCTTTTTACAAAATGATTACCAAATAGTTAAGTAAATTAAATCTACTTGATTTGTACAACGGAACATACGTATGAAAAATCCTTTCAAAAATTGAATAAAAATCACACTTCTAAATTTAGTAAATGTACAAAAATAACTCACTAATGAAAACATAGAGTGACTGAAAAGTAAAATACATAAAGTAAAAAATACAAACATTTTTAAGAGATTGAAAGTTCAAAAGTCTATTAGGCATTTCTTCTACTCTTTCAGTAGTAATGATCCACTAATTAATGATGTTTTGGTTACACAAACCAAGGTTTACTTAAATTTGGTACAATAAAGTGATTCACAAATAATCAAATAAGTCACTCAAACTTAGCTACAACAGATTACTAAGATCTATACAATGACTAAGACAAAGATATTTAAGGTGTTGTTAAGTTACATCAATTCGTTTTTCAATTAATTTAGCGGCAGTTTGTGTTTTTTATAATCATAGAGTAAAGGTTTGAAGACTTAGACTTTCAACATTTTATTTCTTTATTGATCATTGTTTTCAACATTTGATATAATAATTCTTTTATATTGTCTTATTGGGATTTGCTAGTTGAATTATTACTGTTACTCCTTTTTGTCTTGGACACTTGTCGAAATTCAAATATTTGATTTTAAATTACCATATTCTTAAACCACTTTAGGTAGTTTTTTTTAGTACCGCGTTTAGTGCAATAGTAAGCACGTGTCTTTTGTTCTTGTAAATATACTTGTTAGATAGACTTTTTATTATTTTGTCCTTATCACAAACACACATGAAAATTAATATTGAGGAGTTTGTGTTTAAAGTTTATGACCATCATCCTTATTAAGATGCTTATTTATCTATCTAAGGTTATGTTTATTTGCAAGAATTATATTTGGGATATGACTATTAATCATTTAATCTCAAGTGTTTTGTTTATTTTCAAATTTGGACTTGGGACTATTAGTCTATTGATTATAAAATAATTTAATATGAAGATTATTTAATATCATATTTAACAAAGTACTATAATTTTAGACTAATTTTTTAAAACAAAATCAACCTTGACCTTTTGAGTTTAATTACGCAATATTTAGAAAATCAGACCAGACCAACGATTCGATCGGAACTGGTTGGCTCTCCTGTCCAATTAGCCCAAAAAAATAATTTGATAGTGACCCGGTCAAAAATCGGTTGATCACCGGTTCAACTGGTAAAATAGGTTAGTTGAACCGATTGACCCGATTTTCAAGTTTTTTTTTTACAAAAATATTTTTACTAATATTATAACATTATTTTACTATATTTTAACTTATAAAAAATGAGATATTTTAAATTTCTATTAATTATTAATATTTTTTAATATATTTATAATATCACCGATTTAATAACAATTTAACTATTTATTAGATTAATGATCTATTTATTTAATATCTTTTTTAATTCGATGATCAATCTAATTTTCTAAACATTGTAATTACGTATTGACTTTATATATAGATTTAAATACCAATTGCGGTAACAGTTTAAAGGTCGATTTATGTTTTCTTTTTTTATAGAGATAATACCAACTGCGGTACTCATTATGCCACCATTGTCCCGTTTAATAAACTCTAATCAGATTTCTCCATATTTTTTTAATCATGGTATTTTTGATTTTTGTGAGAACAACTCCACAACGGGAACTGAAAATATCATCACACCTTGTTACTGTGTTTTAAATAAACAGAAATAAAATAAAATGAATAATAAAAAATTTAAATTTTTTATTACTAAGTTCTTTAATAAATGAAAAATAATAATAAATGAATGAAAATTTGATAACCTTTTTTTTTGCTTAAGTTTTTATTTGGATGAAGAACTAGATTGCATAAAATAAATATTTTATAATCTCTATAAAAAAATTATATTATAAACACAACATAATTAATAGAAGAATACAAAAGTATGTTAAATATAAAATTTAAGTTTTATTATAATAAATAAATTATTTCGACATAGATTAGTGATTAGATAGTAAAAAAAAATTATATTACTAAAAGTATATATAAATTTTTGTATATATTTTTTAATAATATTTAAAAGTTTATAATTAATTATTTTTTATTTTTAGATGTATAAATAAGTTTAAAATATTTTATTATTAAAAATGATATAATAGTTCAAAAAATATTTTTTTATCTAAATTTTTTATTAATTTTAAAAAATATATAATATAATATAAAATTATTTTATATTATCTCATAAATAATCGCATAAAAATAAAAACGTAAATAAAATTATTTAATCTTAAAATTAATACTTTTAGAATTATAATGCCATGCCTGATATTATAATTATTGCAAATGGCCTACGTGTATATATAAAAAGTAAAAACCCTAACTTTTTTGGGTTTGATTCTATCTCAGATCGATTAGGATTTTCAAGTTTAAAGAAAAAAAAATCTATTCAATTTCTAATTGAGATTTAACATATCCGATTATGATGGTTGAGTGGGTGGCTGAATGTGGTGGTGGATGGAATTTCTTCACTTTTTCTTTTTTTCTCATTTTATTTTAAGGTTAGTGATTATGAGGCTCGATCTGAAACGAGGATTGTGATCAAAGGTTGTGGGAGGTTGGGGAAGGAAAAGGTTCCAATGACGGTAACTGGTAAGAAAATGGTGATGGTGGATTGGCCTTTTTTTTTCCTTCTATTTTTTTCTCTTTATTGGTGGCGGTGTTGATTGTTTATGGTTGGTGGCGACGGGCTTGGATGATGGCAACGGGGGCTGGATGGTGGCAACAGCGGTTTGGATGGTGGTGATGGCGGCTTGGATGCTGTCTGATGAAACAGGCTATACTCCTTGTTATTTGATTTTTGTTTTTAGTTTATGTGATTACTAATTTACTTTTTCACCCCTTAGTTTATATTGAAATCTCATTCAAAATTATTTTTTATTACACATAAGTACTCATTTGTCACGTCAATATCATATTATCAATTTATGACATAATATATTTAATATTAAAATTTAATTATTTAATTAAAAAAATTAAAAATACGATCTGAAAAAACATAAATAGTTTAAGGGGCCTTTCGAAAATAATTTTTTTTGATTTAAAATTAAAATTTTAGTAAATTTATAAATAAAAATATTTGATATTATTATTATTTATAAATCGAAAATTACAAATAATAATTGTAGATATGTTTAACTAATAATGACTTATAAATAAAATAAAATATAAAGATTATTAAAATATCTTTTAGTAAGAAGAATATTAAAAAAATAAAAGAAGACATTTTTGTCATTTTGTAATGGTTGACTGATTTAAAAAAATGACTTATAAATTATTATTTTTAAGTAATAATTATTTATTTATTTATTTATTTTAATTTATAAATAAAAAAAATTTATTTCTAAATACATATTTTAACTTAATTATTTATAAATTGGATTAACCGATTTATAAGTAGGCGCCGACGAACAGGAGTAATTTATATTTTAAGACTATTTTTGTCCATATCCTAAAATGGTGAGGATATTTTTGACCATTTAAATTGCAATTTTGGTTTTAGGAATGTCTCGTTCGTTCTCCTGCCCAAGTGCCCATCTCGTAGTTTCTGCAACACACTATGGCGGCATGGACAGCTGCGGCTCATCAGGCTATGAACCTCGCTCGTGAGCCACACAAAAATCGGCGGCTACGTCTAGCCAAGCGGCCAATCTAATCCATCGGTGCGGTCTCTCTGGTGGCGGTGGTAATCCGTAATCTTCACTCCTTTCCACTTCGAGCTTCTAATAATTTATCCTCAATTTTTTTCTTCCCCGGATTTAATTTTTGCATTAGGTTTTATTTGTTTTACTCTGTGAACATCTACACACACACACACACACACACACACACACATATATATATATAATGTACACTCTTCTCCCCAATATTTTAGCTCTAATATTGTTTTAGTTTGTAGGAATGTTTATTATTGAAATTACTGTTAGACTTGTAATTAAAAACCTTGATTTATAAAAGAATCCAACCATATGGATCACTGTCTACATCTGGTTTTTCTCAGGCTTTGCAATTTGAAACTCTCTTAATTGCGATGGCCAGGAAAGCAGAAGGAAAATAAAATGAAAAGTTAAAGAAGTTGATTACCCACAACTCCTATTTTGTATAACTTCAGAACATATAATCAAGTATAGTTCTAAAATTAACGTAATTTAGTGTCTAGAATGCTGTTATATTTGCCAGAATTTCATTTTAATATATTTTCCTTTCCAAATCCTCAGCTCTTTAAGGAGCAAAGACTAAGTTTTGAACATAACAATAAAGAAATCTTTTTGGAATCTGTTGTAGCTGCTTAATATAGAGCAATTGCTCGGTTGAATTAAAAATAGAATAAAGAATAAGTGCCTAATTGACAATCCCCCAAAACTGCTGTTTAAGTTGTTTTTTTTTTGGTTTATTGAAATAATTTTGTTTCTATTTGTGTTAGTATTAATACAAATCTAGTGATTACTCGTCAATAAAAATAAAACATATTAGTTTTAACATTTGATATTGCCAAACAAAATTATGCGTAAAAAAAGTTCTAAAGTCAGGGACTCTCATTTTTGGGACAGAGGGAGTACTATTGAACTTAGGTTCTCCTGGCCTGAAGCCAAAATAAGTATTTGATATTCATGCTCATTTAAAATTTGGATTTGCCTCAATTGCAGATCATCATGGACCTCCTAAGGTCAACCTTTGGCAGGACCCATTAAGCCCTTCTAAATGGAAAGAAGAGCATGTGAGTTTGTCTTACATTCTTTCATAATATTGAAATATAGCTTGAATGCCAGTTTTTCCATATAGGTTATTTAAAAGTCGGTTTGGTCTCTTGTATGTATTTTCTAAATTCATGCGGGTTTCACCTGGATTTGTTCTTATCTGTAACTTAAATATATTTTTTTACTAATAGTTTTTCTAGTTGTGTTCTTGCTAATATCCTTTTCTGCCATCTTTCTTGACTCTGCCATCTTTCTTGACTCTCTAAATGAAGTTGTCATTGTACATCTTCTTCTATGGGCCAAACTATATTATGAACAGACTCTTGAAGGTTACTACCTACTTGTAACTCCTCCCATAGAGTTTTCTTTGAAAAGTAATCAAAATCCTGTCCCATTAAGTGCTTTTTCTAGCTGCTAAAAATGAACACTACTCTGCAATTAGGCTTCTCTTTGCAATTTGGCACTTTAGTGGAATATCGTGCCTCACCTCGTAATAACATAGGAGAGAGACCACCAGCAATCAAATGGAGATACTCTCTCTCTCTCTGCAGCTCTTTTGTGGAATTTTTCTATTTGACACCCATTATTTTTTTGTGGCTTTCTGCTCTCCCGCCACCTTCTCTACTACAGTCAAATAAATGCTAACAAATACCACAATGGAATATATTTCTGTGAAATGGATCATCTTTTTCACTCCACCGCCATCCTTCTCTCTTCATCACTAACAATGGATACAACTTTAAGGTTCTCATTCAGTATTTCTGCTTTCATTAGTGTTCTCAGTTTTGTGAAATTTATATTCTTAGTTGCGTGTAGTTTAATAAGGTACTATGTCCTTTTGCCCATAATAAACAAATAGATAAAAAAGAGAGAAAGTACTCGTATCTTATGGCCCTTCAAATTTTTGTTACTCGTGATTACTGCTGCATTTTATGGTTTCGTCATTAGCTAAAGTCTTTGTGCCATAGTATTAAAATGCGCAAGTGTCATTTTTGTTGGTTCTGCAATCCCTCTCTAATTATTTATTGTCATATTTTTAATAAGACTTGCACGAAGGCCTGTTCTCATTTACAGATAGTGTGCTGAAGTCACTTCTCAGTTTTGACTAGGACTATTATGGTTATGCAGTTTGTGATTGCCTCACTGACTGGCTGGGGTTTACTCATCTTTGGGGGCTACAAACTCTTCTCTAGGGGCAAGAAAGACAACAAAGAAGATGTACTTCTTTATATCTAGTGGCTGAACCATGTTAAACACACATAAATAGATGTAAATCCATATCTATGAATCCTATTTCCTTTATTGTTGATTTAAGATATTTCACATTTCTGTAACTAGTTAACTGTCAAACTGGTAAATCACGTCTATGATGAATGCACAATCGTGGCTACTACATAGCCTTTAGAAATTTTGCCAGCTCTGAGTAAGTTGGAACTTTGGCTAGTTGTAAGAACTGTTCTTAATCAGCAAGAAGGTCAATTAGAATATGCTAGATATGTCTTATATGGTAATCTTACAGCCCCTAAAAACGAAAACTCGCTTGTGGAACTGTATCATTAAGAGTCTAGGACTTCTGGATAGTCCCTACATATATCTAACACTGATAGTAATCTAATTTAGAAGTAATGTTAATTTCAGAACCTGCTAAAATGTAGGAATTTGGGTATGTTCTTCAAATATGGAAACGCTTGTTGGTATGTACTATGTATGCATACTCAAATCTGCATACATGCAGAGATTTTTGTTGTGTACTTGTTATGCCCTTGACCATGGAAAAGTGTAATTCAATGACCACAAACAGTTGCACGCAAACACTATTATTATTGAATAGAAAAAAAATAATGTGAAAAGCTAATAAACCTTGTCAATAATTTAAATTGACCCACATCCCACTTTTTCTCTCAATTTTTGCACAACTTTTTGTGCACATAGAGCTACTCCCGTGGAAAATTATAAAATGGATTTGATTGTCATTTGCAATTATTCTTTTTAGAAGTATATTCATTGTACATGTCTATGTACTCATTTTAAGATTTGTTGTGTTGAAAAAGAGAAAGATTTGTTGTGTTATGCCCATGCTTAAATGGTTATATGCTGCAAGTACGAGGGCTTTTGTCATACTTTTGACTAATGGTAACCTCTCACTATTTTGCATATATTGTTCGCTGTTCCAATATTGTCGGAACTATCAACTTTCTTTAATTATTTGTATCTTATGAATTTAATTGGTAATGACTCGACTTATTTCTGTGCAGAAAGTTGGAGAAAAATCAAAGTAGATTTGGGCCTGCTTTAATATACGTGGAATAAAGTGATTTGTTTGGACTCGTAGTCTATGAAACAAGGGTATTTTATGCTGTGGGATACTCCAGTTTTGGCTGTTATACTGTACATGCATTCTAGTGCTTTTATTCAAGGCTTCTTGTTCTTGGCTTTTTGTTTATGATATTTCAGTTGTCCAATGCATCTAATATGAGATGCATCTGTTATATAATAATTAGTAAAATTATGGATTTTTAGACCTGATACCTAACGCAAAGATACTATGAATGGTGACAACTAATAACTGGATTTTACTTTACCAATTTGTGTCAAACTGAGTTATCCACTGAATGTGATGAAGACAGATTCAGCTCAACTTCTGCTGGTTCTGTTTTTATCTTATAACATATTGCTCTTTTACTAGTATTTTGCTTTGGGCAATAGCCTCCTTTAGCATGTGCATCCCACTCTTCAAAAGGGGAAAGGGAAGCATCGTGCCCTATTAGTATGCAACCATAATTCCAACTGGGAAGTATTGAGTTCAGGTTGGTACTAGTGTCTGTATATTCCGCCTAGTGTATTTGGCCGAGTGTGACTATTGTGAAGTGTTTTCACTAGTGAAGTTGTATAAAAATTATAGTGTGTCCAGCTGAGATTATATTTTAATGAAACCGTCTTTGAAGAACAAAATGTTATTGAGAATTGGTAAATCAATCTCTCTTACTTTGCTATTTTGCCTGGACGGCCACAAAATGCGGCAGAAAAATAGTGGAAGAAAAGAGAAGGTAAGGCCAAGGCAATTGATGAAGGTTGACATGACAATTTCAACAGATAGCATATATGTAAATTCTTGAAACTGGTTACAAGCCACTCAAGTTAATTTCGCTACAATCATTCAGACTCGGGTTCTGTTTTGGCTGGCACTAGCATTATGTAGACACTGCACAGGTTTAGCACAGCATTTGCAGTGTTTTCCCCGCCACAAAAAAACAGAGAGAGAATGGTCATCCAGTGTATGAGCTCAAGTTTAACCCAACCAGCCCCACACACAAAAACCAAAAAAAAAAAAAAAAAAAGACGGGGGAGAAAAAAGGAGGGGGTTCATGAGAGAGAGCAAACGATCAGAGGATGGTAAGTAGCTATCTTATTATATTTCCTCAAAGAAAAAAGTTTATAGTAACTAGAAAAGTTGCAATAAACAACTCACTGGAACAAGGAAACACCACGAACAATGGTGGTCAGCTCATCACATCCACCTAGGCCCTTATTGTACTTCTCATTTGATTTGATTGCTAATAATATTGAATAATCCAAGAGACCATATAATATTGCACATTCAAGTAGATTAAGTTTGGTGCATGTTTAACACTGTCTGAAGGTGTGTACACAACTCAGCAGAGTCTTCTGATAACTCTTCTCATATTAATTTCAGTTTCTAGATCACTCTTTCTTCTTGTCTTTCATGCTTGAGGTTGCATCGCCAACATAAGGTGCAGCACTGTATGCATACATCTGAAAGATCGAGAAGAAAACCATCTCCACAATTACCAGTATATTTTGATATGCTTGTTGTATATGCTCCACATCGAGCCAGAAATGATGAGATCGGATTATGCCCATTGCGACTAGTATCTCAAGCACAATTCCCTACAAAGATTATCAAAGAATAAAAATAAAACATTTGTATTAATAGTTCAAATTTTCACAAAACATCTGAGCATATCAGAACCTGTTTGGTGATTAAGCAACGGCCAAAACTACTAAACAAAAAATAAAACATTTGTAATGAAAATATAAACATATTGGATAATTTTGGAAAAAAGGGAACACACTTGGCCAATCAAAGACAAAATGACAACATCTTGACATCAAGTTTGATAAAAGGAGTATTCTCAACTACAAAAAAGCTTCTTTCACATTAAATTCAAATATTGTGGTTATGGATGAGAAGATTACCTGCCAAAAACAGAAGAAGACTATTCCTTTGACACACAAGAACTTGGCAAGTGGATTATGTGGTGCCAACTCCTTAGCGAACAAGTGGTAGAAAATGACTAGAGAGTACAATGCCAGTGAAACTGAAATGTTTAGTATAATGGTGAAGGTCCAGCTAATCCAAGTGGGATACATATCAAGAAGTTGAAGAGCTATCATCAAGATGGAGCACACAGGCCGAATCACTACGAACTGCCATGTCCAGTACTTGAGTTGCTTTAGTGTATTATGGTTTAGACGGACAGAGTGGGGCTGCAATTAAAATATACAATGTGTCAAATACATAATTATGGCCCACAGGTTTGAGAAATTGTGAAAAGCAGTGGCTACATGTGGAGATCCATCAGAAAATCATGGATCATCTAAAAAACCCATATTCTAGTATCATAAAACCTCAAAAGTTGATATCTAAATAGTTGACTAATGTTAACAAAAGCAAATAGTTTCCCGTGTTCCAACAAAGCCAAACAGCAAAAGGGTAGTAACACCCATATTCTAGTATCAGAAAACCTCAAAAGTTTATATGCTAAAGGGCTGCCTGATCCAATTTATAATGACGAAGAAGTTTCTGATGTTTCAACAAAGTTGAACAACAAAACCCAGTTAGTTGATGTGCAATTTTAAAAATCCAGACATAATTAAAAACTATTTTATATGGTTCAGATCTGGATAGTCTTTTGCTTAACCTTGTAACATCAGTACTTGGCTGCATTATTAAGAGAAGCAGTGCCATTACCTTCAACACCTGGACCACTTGTCGGGTTCATTTGATACATAGTAGTAGGATTATTATCATTAAACTCAACAAACTTAAGCAATCACTGAATAACTAAATAAAATTTCTAAGTGCATTATGATTCATAGTAAAGAGTAAAAATGTTTTGTTTTTCCTTGTTGAGTTCCAGTACAATGACATAATAAGGCCAAACACAGAAAAGTAAGCGAAAATAAAAATACATTTTTTTCTCAACAAGTCATAAGTAGAATTATTGCAAGACGGTATTTTTTTTCCTTTTTTGATTTTTTTTTAAATCTTGAAGTAGTTAGCATCTCATAGTAAATACTGCATGTTCTTTATATACTCATCCACTGGCACTATCCAATAATTTTATCCTTTGTGGTCCAAACACTTTCAGTAAACTGCATACCACATACGTATAAGCATACATATTACTTTTATCACTTAATTCTAGCCCATGTATAAGGAAATCTATTAGCATTCTCAAAATCATAAGAAGCTATGATTAACCTGCCCATCAAATTGAACCGTTATCATGCATTTATCAATATCATAGACAAACAACCTTACCTGAAAGAGAGTCATCGGGAATGAGTGGTGGATCTCTCTTCCTTTGATTTCATCAGGCACTATGTTTTTGCTAATCGAAATGTTCAAGTATGTATACAACAAAGCCAAGAACTTAGCCATCACCTGCATTGGTTAAAGTAAAAACTGAGTCACGGAATGAGAACTTGCTTATTCGTTGAACACAAGTTTTTTATTCCAATAAAAGCTTTTTTGTGAGTAAAGCAATATTAGAGGTCACAGGCTCTGGAATTACATAAAAAAAAACTCACCAGAGCCTCATAGCATTCTTTGATCGAGTCCAAAAACATAAAAAATGATTCGGACCCACGAAAGTCCAGCAAACCAACATACGAGTCAACAGCATATAATGGAGCCATCAGGATGATAACAAGTATGGCTTTTTGCTCCTTTGGCTTCTTCCAGGATAAAAGATGCGCTGAGAGAAGCTTCATACTAAAATGCACACTAAGTATTACACACAAGGTGGATCCCATCAGGGTAAGCTGTCCACGGTTCATGTTGAATATATTTATATCCATCAGGGCACGGTGCTCACCTAAATCAATCAGAATCAGGACTAGCAGGAGGGCAGTAACAATTAAACATAAATTACCTATTTACGTTGCACTAACCTCTTATAAACAGAAAGTGAGTGGAAGAATAATATTTTGAGACCATAACTCCATGATTATGAAATGTCGGGGGAAAATAACACTTTCCAACGTAATGTAATTTTAGAAAGTAGTACTACACGCTTCTGGCTTCTGACGTAAGCAGCAAAACATCAAAGAAAGTACTGGCTACTGAGTCCACCATACAAGCGGAAATATGTTCAATGCTAAACATTATATAATGTTGCTAGTGTTCTATCTCCACATAATTTATGTCAATGATTTTTCTAGCGAGAAGCATATCCTAAATTGTTTGCTTACAGAGAAATTCAACAGGATAGCACTTTTATAGTTTTACTCTCAACTCTCGACTAAAGATCAATGACAGTCAACCTTTTTGATAAATATACAATTCTTAGTCTATGTATATCCCTAGCTTATCAGTCCTTATGTATAAAACTTCAAACTAGTCTATACTTCGTACATAGGGCCTGCAGTAGTATTAGCAAAAGTACAAATCCAACAGCCTATTAATATCCATGTAAGCTTTTTATTCAAAGAGGAGTAGAGTTGTTTGGGATTCTGTTTCTGCTATTCTGTACTACTGGCCTACAACTTACAACAGTGAATTGCATCAAATTTATGAGAGAATTAAAACTTCTTCTCATCCCACTATTTGCAGTTCCAGGTTACAATCCTCCCCTTTTCCTTCCCTAACTCTATCAAATGAGACACCCTCAACCTTATTCTCCCACAATTCGTTAAACTATCAGATCCATTTTTATCAACTTCTATGATACAATTTAGCTCATATATCACAAATAATTTGCAGCAGTACAGAATTAATTAGAAGTGGCTAAAGCGGCATCATAATTCCAAAATATAGGACTAATATAGATTTTTAAGTCAATTTGAGGTATTCTAAAATTCAAAATTGACATGAATTAATTTAGGTAATACAATTATAAATATTATAAATAATCTAAATAGTAATATTGTTTTGAAAATATCTCAAATTGACTTTAAAAGTCATACTTAATCCTATATTTTGAAAAGGAGAGGGACCAGGGAGTATGTTTTAGCTTCTACGAACTTCTACGGTAGTTTAACTCAGATATATTTGAAACACTACAGAATTAACTAGCAGTGGCTAAAGCAGTACCATAATTCCAAGATCATAACCTTCATTACATGTTTTTCTACTTTATACAGCAGAAACATTACAGAACATAGAATTGAAAATAATAAACCTGAAGGTATATATAGTTAATATATAAATATTTAAGCGATCAGTCTAACTTGATAACTTAATCAACAAGAATAAAGTTACATCTAAAGTAGAAACAACTTATGCATACTAGATGAGGAAAGTAACTTACAATGACTAGTATCAGATCGTGATTGACCGACGGAATGCAAGGAAGAAGGAAATCCAGTGGAGTAATGTAACGCAATGGAGATTGGAAAGAGGAAGAGAGAGCGAAATATCAAGTTCTCTCACCTACCACTAGAGGCTACTACACGGTATAGATACAAAGATGGAGGAGTTGATTTCAATGTCCTTAAATGTAATATTATCGAGACCATATCTATATCTACATACTGTATATGTATATGTGTGCGAAACGCGTGAGCGAAATCTGTGAAGAAGACAAGATGGGAATTTATCATATACGGACGTCTGAGAGGTGTAGGGCCTTATCAATATCATCGTGGCCGTTTGGATGGAACTACACATCTCCCGAGATATCAATCAATCTTAAAAATTTCGAGATGGCAAACGATCTTACCTCAACGTATTCAGCCATATGAAAAACTCTAATGGGACATGATAATTATATATAAAAATTAAATATAAATATTTTATAATTTTATTTATTTATATTTTTATAAATTAATTTAATATTTTTATAAGTGAGTTCTATTTGATCTTGTAAAAATATTAAATTAATTTGTAAAAATATCAATTTCATATGAGAATTGATATTTTTACAAGTTAATTTGATATTTTTATAAGCGGATCCCATTTAATCTTATAAAAATATTAAATTACCTTGTGAAAATATCAATTTCCTATATTATATTATAATCACAATGTTATTTATATTATTACTTTAATTGGTTACAATAATATTATAGTGACTAAAATATTGTTACAAAAATAAAATATAAAATAATATACTCCATTCTTTCTAATATATAAGTATTTAAGACATAATTACATATATTAAGAAATTTCATTAATTATAATATTAGGTAATTAATGTTAATTTGAAATTTTATTATTACCCACACACTAATTAATTACTCTTCTTCCTCTCTCTCAATTCCTCTATTTTTGTAGGGACAAAATAAAAAATTATTAAATTTTTTAATCCTAAATATATGTAAAATGTCTTATATTATAAAAATGAGGGAGTATATAACTTTGGTTGGTTACAATTATTGAATTCATATGTATATAGTAAATTATGTATTAATTACATTTTGACACGACATTTTGTAAGCTAATTTTTGTAACCATAGTAATGCTTATTAATTAACGTGTATAGTAGTTTCGTTTATTACTTTCATGTTATATTTTCTCTGTTCTAAATTATATGATTATTATTGATTTTTTAAAATTAATTTTTCAAGTTCAAATTTGAGATAACATGTTAAAAATTATAAAATAATAAAACTTACAGTGAATAATATATATATTAGATAATTTATAATATTCATCATTATATTGATTAAAATTTTAAAAAATTACGTTAATTTTGAATTTAATAATCTCTTAAATTGACCTTAAAAAATTAAATGATCAAATAATATAAAATGGAGAGAGTATTAGTTTACTTCGTGCTATATTAATTTAATTTACTAATTGTGTATATTAGTTTAGTTTGTTACTTTCATGTGATTTTTGATTTTATTATTATTATTATTATTATTATTATTATTTTATTATCATTAATAGTAGAACACATATAGTGCTCTTATTACTTATGATGTGTTGCAAGTATGTCACAATGAAATTTATTTTTGTCTTAGTTGCTCTATTAAAAATCAAGGAAGTTTTAGTGTACATTTTAATGGTTTTCATTATAAATACAAAAGAAAAACAGATGTATTGAGAGTAATAATAGATAATTCATAAACTACTACTAGTATTTTACCTATAAAAAAAATTAACTTTTTAAATTTGTCACAAATTACTACCTTCTTTACATGGCAGAAATAATACTAAACGGTCACGGTTATGTATTTTGTTAGATACATAACAGTATGAGTTTTAAATATATCAAACACTAGTATATATTTAGCTCTCATATTATGTATTATTCGCTTGTATCTTTCAAAATAATTTTACAAACACTCTTAGGCTACGCATGGGGATTGTGACGTGGCTTGGATCATGTGGTCGTCAGAAAGAATCAACAATGAAATTTTAAGCTCACATGGCCTTGAGTTTAACCGTCAAACTTAAGATCCCATTTGCTAAAAAAAACAAGGGAATCCTCCTTACCTTAGTCTGCTAGGAAAATATGGCCGACGCAGTGTTCCACGAGCATAAAAGTTTGGATGTACCACTTTATTATCGTAATCACACAAGAATTTTACGAAATAAATCACGCATAAATTCACCAAGAAAAATATTGAAAAATACAAAATTTGTTATTTGAGAAAATAAATTCACTGTTTATTATTCAGAGTGCGAATGGAAGCTGCGCCCGTCAATAGTTTAACTCTTTCGAAGAGAAAATCCTCCTCTTTTGTTTCACCCAATTAAATATGTAGGGAAAAGATAATATGAAAAATATTCCTTTATTTGTTCTGATTCTAGTTGAAGCAGGGAAACAATTAATCAGTTGAAGCTTGTGACATACCTCAGAGGACGACCAAAATACGAAAAGGAAAGAGATAAATAAGTTACCAAAAAGATTAGTGGAAAAAAAACAGCAGCCAAACAGCTAGTCAAGTAAACTGGGAGGTCGATACCATCAAATATCAAGTTTTAGACTAATTCTACTTGCAGAATCTGTAGGAAAAAAAGGCAGAAGTGACGACAAATTTAACTGGCAGAAATGAACACAGCTCCAGCCTCCAAGATAAAAATGATAATTTTTCTCTAACAATACATGTATGTACGCATATATATACATGTGTGTGTGTGTGTATATATATATATATATATAGAGAGAGAGAGAGAGAGAGAGTGAGTGATTCATAGCAACAGTTGGATGAGAGCCCCTATTATCCAACACAAATCCCACTGTTCATTCATTGATCCAAAAGCTAGAATTATTATCGTTCGCATAATTGTCATTAAAAACCTAACAAATAGTTATGCTAATGGTGGACCCACTAGACAAACAATTTGTACAATAGTTATGTGGATGAGATATACCATCCGCACAACTATTGTTGCGAACGAGACATAATTTATGAGGACGAAATATACCATCTGCAAAACTATTGTGCGTATGAGGTTAGCCTAGGTCATTCGATATTTTCTTCGACTGTCAAAGATGAGTTGGAAGATTAGAACCGTTAAAGATGAGTTGGAAGATTAAAAGCTCCTATCCAACTTTGGATATAGATCTTTTCCCTGTATATATATATATATATATTTCCACAAATTTCACACAAATGGAAACCAGAATGCTTCAGATGAAGGAGGGGATTACGTGACGGGTAGACTATACTTTTTGAGCATAGAAGGCACTTCAAAATTCATCATTTGATTGCACTTTTTGATAGTAATACTTGCATAAAAATGCAAATGACATAAAAGATAGCATACGAAAAAATCCCGAATGACAGAGCAAGCCAGACCACTACTTGTGAGAAACCTAATCCTCTGCAGTTGAGTTATGTTAAACAACTTAAACTTGAATCAATTTCAGCGATACCTACAAAAAGAATTCTTACCTTGAATTCGGAATTGAGTCGATTTTGATTATGCCTCCTTGGCAATCATATTGATAATAGTGACTGAAATTGCTCTCATTCTCACCATGATCAAAAGGACTCGACCAGAAATCTGGTGCGATGGATACAAGGTAATTTTCTAACAGAAAATAGTCAAATGCCTACACAAATTATACTCCACTCTAAACTCATCAGCCATAAAAACTATGACAGTAATGCTATGTCTATTGAATTCATGCACGAATATCCACTGCATGCAAGTTTTTCCTATACAATTGCAACACTTTTTTATATATTTTACGAGAAACCGACAGTGCAACTTTTTCTATTGAATGATCCTTAGTACTTTCATGGGATATCGAGTGCTAACTTTTTGTGGACATAGCATTACTCGAACTTTAAAACCTCCCCTAGAACTAGTACATGTTCTTTCATCTCCTTTGGAAGAGATTCATGTTTCCGTCATCTTTTTTGGTCTTTAGTGATAGGTGCCACCCTTTTCTAAGGGTGTGTATGGAAGTTGAAAAACCTGAGAGAAAATGAAAAGAAAAGGAAACAGAAATGGAAAAGGATATGTAATCCATAGGTTTATAGGAGCTTTCTTAACTATCCATTGTACTACATATCAACACTCTGCTTCTTAGTAGATTTTTTTTAGAAGTATAAATAATATGATTTAAGTTCATTAAGATTGCCTTTTCCCTAAATTTTCATTTGTTTTTGTTTTCTTTTTCCATTCTTCTCCTCGGCTTTTTGTAAGTTCCAAACATACCCCAAGGGTTTTGTAATTTTCTACTTTTTAGATCTGGATGATTTCTCATCCACCTTTACTTTTGTACTCTGTCTATTCTAATAAAACTCTTTTCTGTCAAAACATAGGAAAAAGAAAAGCTCATCTAGATTGGTTCTGTTCCAACATACAAACAGAATACCAGATCTTCATATCTCAACTCATCCAGATTCTTCATACTAAATCAACCGAATACAGTCCCAAATTTTAAATCTTAACTTAATGAAGTATAAAGATTACATTAGTTTTACAGATAATGTGGATCAAGTACTTCTACTAATAAAACCAAAACTGTAAAAAACTAAAACTAGCAAACTTTGCTTTTTGAAAACTACCAGGCCAGGAGGAAATTAAAACACTTCGACTTTGGGAGCGGTTAATACCAACAAATTGTTCTAAAGGAGCCACTATAATTCTACACTAAATGAAAGAGACAAAAAAATCGCCAACCTCTATCAGACAAATCTATAAATTTGCTGAAAACCCAAGATTAAATGTAATAAATACTATAAATGAATAGATTGACAAAATATGGCATTAATTTTATTACTAACATGATACATCCTACAGAGCCAAAAACGTTTCTGTTGTTGGGTTTAGACTTCAAAGTCAATGGTCTATGTTAGCTAACAAGAGACACAACATTGAAGCCACCAAGAATGTCACTAACCCGCAGCTTGAACATTAATAGATAAATAAATTTATCTAATCCTAGGTACCATACTCCTTCCAAAATGCCAGCCTAAAGCTTCTTACAAATTACATCAGCAAATGTTTAACTAACATTTGGCGGATCTACTTACCAGCATTTCCGTCACAATTTACTTATTTGTTAACTGAAAAGATCCTTGATACTGAAAAATTGAAGAAGAAAACACCTAAAGCATACTGCATAAAGCAAATGATTTCTTAAAAAAAAACTGTTTTACCCTTTATTTTAAGAAATTCCTAGTAAGGATTTGTTCATTTCAAGTTAAGAATTTTTGCTCCTAAGATTGGGTTCTTTGCTTGATGTCTTCCTATGTAAAATGCAACTGAATGGTTGGTGTTGACGCCTGGTTTTGTCCGGCTGTCCTGCTGGCCGTCCGGATCGGATACCTGCACAAAAGTCCTAACGGCTTGGGCCGTTGGTGGACTCCTCCGGCGTAAGAGTTAGTGAAGGTTCTCAGAAAGGTCAACAATGGAGGTCCAAGTACTTAATATAGTAGTAAAGTGTATGTGTGCGTCACCCTTTCCTCCATCATTGACTGGGTATTTATAGTGCATACCTGACTCTTACCGATTCCTTTTAGGATTGTCCCTCAACGTGGTATAGTTTGAATAGGAAGGTAATCTCCTAAACCATCTAAGAACCTGACTCCTATTCTAATTCGGATTAGATATAGTAAATAGCCACAGTCCAGATTGGTTAGGGACCTATCCCAAGCCTATCGGACTTAGAAGTCCTCATAAGAATTTGCCAAGCTGATGGTCCGTTGGGCCTAGCCCATCATATATTCACCAGACCAGGCTTAGCGAAATATTCATCCTAACATTGCCCCCCACTCCCTTAGTACATAAATGTGCTAGGGGAGTAGAATGAATTACCCCACAAGTATATATAAGTGCACCGATCAAAAGGGAAATAACTCTTCGGGAATCCAGGTGCAGGAACATAGAAAATGTTTAGACCGAAGGCAAACCCTCCTTGAACTTTTCAAGAATTCTGGGACAACGTATCAGAGGAAGAAAGCTCCATCGGGATCCCGGAGGCATCAAAACCGATAGGAAAGCACCATCGGGAGACCGGAGGCCTCAAACCAATGGGAAAGCTCCATCGGGAGCCCGGAGGCATCAGACCGATGGGAAAGGCTCCATCGGGAGCCCGGAGGCATCATTCCGATGGGAAAGCTCCACCGGGAGCCCGGAGGCCTCAGACCGATGAGAAAGCTCCATCGGGAGCCCGGAGGCATCAGACCGATGGGAAAGGCGCATTGGGAGCCCGGAGGCATCAGACCGATAGGAAAGGTTCTTGCAAAGCGATCCTAGGCCCTATTGAACGAAATTTCAAACATTGGGCCACACGCAATAACCAGGCCCAAATCTTTACTAAGCCCACCGTGCTCAGCCCAATAATTTACCCTACCTTTTCAGCTTTCGTCCGTTTGAATTTCGAAATAGTGCCAAGACAGCTGGACCCGTGCACGCGGGAGTGGGCATTTATTACGCCTCTGTAAAATGCTGATAAGACACCCCATCCGTTAGATCAATTGCATCCGGACCATTAAACAAGGCATATAAGATAAGGGAAGTCGAACAATCGCCGCTTCTACTGGAAGCAGTTAACTTAAAGAAAAGACATCTGAGAGAAAAAGACTCCCATCTGTCATTTCGATTGCTCTGTTCCCGTTCTGCTCCTACCTGCCCACCGCTCCATCAACCTCATTTTTGCATCAAGTAAGTTCTTCACACTCTATTCCCATATTTTCACAATGGTTAAAAGTACACAAGACACGAGAGCACATACTTCGTCTTCCCGGGTTGAAGACGAGGTCACGGTCGCCGAAATAGGGATCCCAGAGGGTCAACCGTGGAAGCCAGTAGTTATTGAGAGGATGAGGGATGTAGAAGAATACAATAGGAGTAAATACTTTACTCTCCTATACAGAGTGGCGAACACCCCCTCTTCCATCCGTAACCACCACTTCGATCACCCGTGTTTTTCGAAGAGCCCCGAAGATTGGCAAGAGCCTCTTCCAATTCTACAAACTTGTCTACTTTTTCGTAAGTTTCCGATAGGGATTCTGGAGCTTTTGAGATGAGTTCCTCGATCAACCTGCTGGATTTGTCAACGTTTAATCCCATAGTTAAAAATTGGATTACCTGCTTTGGATCGATTCCGTTGATTTCAGACACAGCTTCCCGAAATCTTTTGACATACTGCCGAAGAGTTTCATTCGGCTTCTGTTTTACTTGTAGTAGAGAGGTCATCATTCTGGCCCGTCTTTTATTGCTCCCGAAGCGGGTATGAAATTGTTCCTGAAGTTCTTCCCATGACTTAATAGACCCGTTCGGGAGAGAGGTGACCCATTCTCTAGCTGTCTTCTTTAGAGTAGACAAAAATAGGTGGCACATCGCCACTGCATCATGACCATGGAAGTGCATGGCTTGCTCGAACGAGTAGGTGTGATCATGCGGGTCTCCCGTTCCGTCATACATCTCCAAATTGGGTACTTTTCGACTTCGATCGATTTTGGCTTCCTCCAAATCCTTTGAGAACGGGGAGAACCGGGCCTTCTTGGACCCATAGTACTTGTCCGAAGCCTTCTTGGGTGAGGATTCTCCAGTATGGCTCCCATGGCTGCGTTATGAAATTAAGAGACCCGGGGCTGGTGAGAGGATGTATTATCAGTTAGAGGGGGGATGGATTCCGATCCATCGCCAGATTATGATATACGGGGTCCGATTCCCACTTCGCCCCTTCGTTCTTGAATTATTACACACGACAGGGCTCAGCTTGAACCAGTTATCCCCAAATTCTTACATTCATATAAACAGCTTTATTGCCTTCTGTGCTTCCGAGTCAACCCTCCCCGCCTTAGACTTCTTCTTTCAGTTCTTTTCCATCACCAATAATAAGGAAAAGGGCTTCTATCAAGTAATAAAGAACCCTGGACGAGATACCCTAATGGACACCCCCTCCAGTAATAAGGGATGGCACGGGGACTGGTTCTTCATTAAGGGACCGGACACTGAGATGGTCGGACCTTGGGCTGACCCGAACAGAGACCAGCTGAATCCAAAGAGGATCACCCGAAAACGGTCGGAGGAGTTCGAGGTCTTGTATTCCAAGAGACCATCCATGAAGTGGAACCGGGATCTCCTCAATGATCAAGATTGGTTGTATTCATTCGGTCGTAAGTCTTCCGTCTAACTTGTTTTTTTTATTCCGATTATGTTCAAGATACTCACTTCTCTGTCCCGACTATGTTGTAGTGGCCGATCAAGGAAAGCATCCCGACAATGAGGCCGTACTTGAAGCGGCCGGGGCTCCAAGGGGTAAACTAAGTGCTGCTGAAAAGTTAAGGGCAAGCCGCAGTTTGAGGGTCACAAAACCCAAAGGCCCGACCCCAGTTGCTGTCACTCCAGAAGTTGCCCCGGGAGCTCCCGGAAGGGATGATATCACCACGTCAACGGGCGGGGAAGCGGCTGCTGCTGAGGATTCAGGGTCTAGCAGACCGAAGATTAAGAGGAGAAGACTAGTACTGAAGTCCTCCCTGGGGGCAAGAACCGAACAGGTTCCACTCCCTCCCAAGGCCCCAACCGATCTTTCCGCCGAGCTGGACGTCCTCAATCAGCCAGAGGAGTCAACCGTCCCTCCTCCTCCAGCTGGGGAAAAAGAAATTGCCGAAGGTGCAGAGCCTTCGAACAAAAGAGACGGCCCTGCTGACCCCCCCGTAAGTACCGAAGGTACAAGGTCCGAGGAGGTACCGAACACCAATGCCTTGGGATCCTCGATGATTCCCTTTGCTGCCGCTGATACCGAAGGAGCCGATCTAAACACACTAATGGAGATGTTGTTCTCCTTTCACGCAAAGGTAAAAGGTCTTCTTGTGATTTTACTTGTTGAATATTGAATAAAACTCTCACCTATTCATCCTCGGTTCACCACCATTTTGTTAGGGAAACGCGATTCTCCTGAAGGTGTCTGACGAGCAGAAAGCGCTCGAGAGGGAGCGTGCTGAAGCGGTGAGAAATCACCAAAAGATTCGAGAGCAACTGATTCACCAACACGACGCCTTCCGCATTATGAAGAATGATTATGAGGCGGCTCGGAAGACCAGGGTCGAAAAAGAAAAGGAAATCAGCCGACTTGAATCTCAAATATTGGATGCTGAGAAGCATATGAGGCAAGTCCTCGAACAAGTTGAGGCGGATAAGACCCAATTTGTGAAGATCCGTCAAGAGCTCGAGTTTCAGGTCCGATCCCAACAAGAGCAACTCGATCAGTCAAGAGACCTCCTCAACCTTCAAACAGATCGGATGAAAAATCTGAAGGACAATATAGAGCAGATCGTCGAAGGTTGGGCATCGAAAGAGGCTGATTGGTTGAAAGGGCCGATAGCTGCCGCCTCCCCGAGTGTCCTAACTCCGGAGCTTCGTCAAAAAGTAATAGAGGAATACAAAGCTTCGGATGATTTTCAAACGGACATCTATGCCTCCATCGTGAACGAGTTCAGCGATGGATTTGAGTATGCTCGGGAACTTGCCAGGGGAAAGGGTCACGATCCCGATCAGCTAGGGATTGTATTTCCCGAAGAATGATTTCTTTTGTAAAAGACTTGTCATCATCACCATTCTTCTTTGTTTTTTTTTTTTTTTTTTTTGTTGGTTCCAACTTTTGGTTGTAATGGAATGATTTGCCTTCATCGTTTATTTTATTACCCTTTTCTCATGAGTTATATTTTATCGTCTGCATGTATAACTGTTTACTTATACTGCTTTACCCCCCTCTAGCCTAATCGGGTGAAGACCCGATGAGGCTAGAAGATAAATTTGAAAGTGTGTATCAAAACAGAAATACAGAAATACGATGTAAAAAATATTCTCATTAATATCGAAAAAGATAATCCTATCGGCTAAAATGCAGCCTCAAAATTTGACTAAGTACAAATTCAAAGTAACCCAACTACTGATAATACCTACGAAGCCGAACGGCATGCCAAGTATTTGGAACATTTTTCCCATCCATGCCCTGAAGCTTGTAAGTTCCGGCCTTCAACACTTCAATTACTAAGTATGGTCCTTCCCATGTTGGCATCAGTTTGCCGGTTTCCCTAGGGGTGGATGCCTCGGCTTGCCGAAGAACTAGATCGCCCACATTGAATGACCTTCTTTTGACATTTTTGTTGAAGTGCCGAGCAGTTCGTTGTTGGTAAGCAGCCAATTTGAGGACTACGGAATCACGCTCCTCTTCCAATAAGTCGAGGTTTAACCGAAGACCTTCGCTATTGAGTATTTCCTCAAAATTTAAGACCCTCGGAGAAGGTACTCCGATCTCAATAGGTATTAGGGCTTCGGAACCATAGGCCATCTTAAAAGGCGTCTCCCCAGTAGTAGTCCGAGGAGTTGTTCGGTAGGCCCAAAGAACATGCAAAAGCTCCTCGGGCCAGGCACCCTTTGCCTCTTCCAGTCTTCTTTTAATGCCATGAAGAAGTGTCCTGTTTGTAACTTCTACTTGACCATTTGCTTGTGGATGGGCTACTGAAGTCCGACGATGCTGGATATTAAGTTCTGATAAGAACCCTTCGAAAGTTTTACCAACAAACTGAAGTCCGTTGTCAGAGACTAATATCATCGGGATGCCGAACCGGTAGACCACTTGTTCTTTGAAGAATTGGAGACATGTGTGCTCAGTTATCTTGGCAAGTGGTTTGGCTTCTACCCACTTGGTGAAATAATCGATGGCGACAATCACAAACTTCACTTGTCCCTTACCCTGTGGAAGAGGGCCCAATATGTCTATTCCCCATACAGAAAAGGGGATCGGAGAGAGTATCGGGGATAACTCCTCGGGAGGTTGGTGTGGTACAGATGCAAATAGCTGACATTTATGACATTTTTTGACGAAGTCTTTGGCATCTTCAAGCATTGTCGGCCAAAAATATCCTTGTCGCAAAATTTTATGGGCCAGTGCCTTTGCTCCCACATGGTCACCGCAGATACCTTCATGAACTTCTCGAAGAGCATAATCAGATTCCCTAGGGTCGAGGCATCGGAGCAGTGGTGAAGAATAAGATCTTCGGTACAGCTGATCATTCGTGATACAATACTTGGTGGATTTGTACTTGATCCTTCGGGCCATAGACTTGTCTTCGGGCAATTCGCCGGTCAGAAGGAATTGAATGATCGGGGTCATCCAAGAATTTGTCTGTTCAATATCCATTATTGTTTGAACCAAGGTGCTTGGATGCTGAAGATTTTCTAAATATACTGCTCCGTCTAGTTCCCCTTGATCGGTGGTTGCCAACTTGGAAAGGGCATCGGCCATTGTATTTTCCGATCTGATTACTCCTATGAGCTGGTACTTCGGGAAGAATGCCAACAATGACCGAACTAGTTGGAGATAGGCCTGTAAATGAACTTCTTTTGCCTCATATTCTCCCAACACTTGTTTCACCACCAGTTGGGAGTCGCTGTATATTGCCAAGTTCTTTACCTCCAAACTTCGGGCTAGCTTTAGCCCTGCCACAAGTGCTTCATATTCGGCGATGTTGTTTGTGGCTATGAACCCAAATCGTATAGATTGTTGTATTTTGAAACCTTCGGGAGAAGTGAGGATGATGCCGGCCCCACTCTTCGTCCCAGTAGCGGATCCGTCCACGAACAGAGTCCATACAATTTCTTCAGGTGTTGATGTCAGTTTATCACAGTCGGGTTCCTTGTCCTCTAGATCATTACGGAATGAGCACTCGATGATAAAGTCAATGAGTGCTTGTGCTTTGATTGCTGTCGAGGGCGAAATTCTATATTAAACTGGCTCAGCTCGATGGCCCATGCTGCAAGCCTTCCCGAAGATTCGGGCCTATAAAGGATCTTCCGTAATGGCTGGTCAGTGAGGACGATAATAGTCCGCCCCTGGAAGTAATGTCTGAGTTTCCGACTGGAGATAACCAGTGCGTAAGCCAACTTTTCTAAATTTGGGTACCTTGTTTCAGCATCCCGAAGAACATGGCTTACGTAATAGACTGGTTTTTGCCCTTGTGGATCTTCTCTGATCAAAGCCGACCCGACTGCCAAGGATGTGGCAGAGAGGTATATTTGTAGATCCTCCTCGGGCAGTGCTTTACTCAGAATCGGAGGTGAAGAGATATATCTCTTAATCTGCTCGAAAGCCTCCTGGCAATCTTCGGTCCAATGAAAAGTTTTCTGATTCTGGGCTCCCTTCAAAGTTCCGAAGAATGGGAGACATTTCTCTGCTAGTCGAGCCACGAACCGCCGAAGAGCTGCCAGCCTCCCTGTCAACCGTTGAATTTCTTTGAAGTTCTTCGGCGGTTGCATCTCAAGGATAGCCGATATCTTTTCGGGATTTGCCTCAATCCCTCTTCGGCTAACCATATATCCCAAGAATTTACCTGACCCGAGGCCGAATGTACATTTAGTTGGGTTAAGTCTCATGTTGTGCGTTCTGACATTCGCAAAGCATTCTTTCAGGTCGGCTAGATGATCTTCTTCGCTCATGCTTCGAACAATCATATCATCAACATAGACTTCCATATTTCTCCCGATTTGGCCGCTGAACACTTTGTTCATCATTCTCTGATAAGTGGCCCCCGCATTGATTAATCCGAAGGACATCACTTTGTACGCGTAGATGGCTCGGTGAGTGATAAAAGATGTCTTAGGGATATCGCTTTCATGCATGGCAATTTGATTGTATCCCGAGAAAGCATCCAGGAAGCTCATCACAGTATGACCCGAAGTGGAATCAATCAGTTGATCGATATTCGGGAGAGGGTAGTAATCTTTCGGACACGCTTTATTCAGATCTGTATAATCCACGCACATCCTCCACTTCCCATTATGCTTTTTAACCAGTACCACATTCGCGAGCCATTCTGGATAATTGATTTCAAAGATGAAGTCAGCAGCCAGAAGTTTTTCGATTTCGTCGTCAATTACTTGTTGTCTTTCGGGAGCTATGTTCCTTCGCTTTTGCTTAACAGGTTTTGAGTTCGGCTTTACACTCAGCTGGTGCACGGCCACGGTCTTATCAATGCCTGGCATATCGGCTGGGACCCAAGCAAAGATATCTGAGTATTGTTGTAAAAGGGCCACCAACCGTGCTCTGGTTTTTTCCTGAAGGCCTGTCCCAATCTGTACCGTTCTTTCGTCATCTTCTTGAAATAACGGGACCTGGGCCGTATCTTCGGCGGGTGTTGCTATTGGCTCGGTACATCCCTCAGTGAAAGGCTCGAGCTCAATCTTCATGGTGGCTTTCTGTTTGCTGTCGATGATAGGGGATGCCTGAATGGTCTGTAGATAACATCTTCGGGAAAGATCTTGGTCGCCGACTGATTCCCCGATCCCATTCTTTGTTGGGAATTTCATTTTTAAATGCGGGATAGAGGTAACGGCTTTCAATGCTGACAGAGTCGTTCTTCCCAAGATGGCATTGTAGTTACTTTCCACCTGGACTACATAGAAACGGACCATGATGGAAGCTTGCTTTGGGGCAGTCCCGAAAATCACAGGCAATTCGATCGTCCCTGCTATACGGACCGGGTTATTCCCGAAGCCATATAAGGGGGACTCATTGCAGATTTCCAGTTTCCTTCCTCCCAAGTCCAGCCGATTGTATGCTTGGCTATAGAGCACGTCGACTGAACTCCCATTATCAATAAGCATCCTCTTCATATCCATAGTACCGACCTGAGCTGTGATGACCAGTGCGTCCTGATGCGGGATAACCATTCCCGACGGGTAATCATCGTCGGAGAAAGTGATGGGGTCGGTCTTGATATCCTGGGGTTTACCGGACACTTGATAGACTTCTCTTCTGAAGGCTTTCCTCTTTCGGTTAGACAGAACAGTGATCAATCCTCCGGAAATGACATCAACCACTCCTCTTGCCTCTGAAGCGGGTGGAGGTGGTTCTAGGCGATCAAAGGCTGATTGTCGATGAGAATCGGCGATGTAACAGTCGAGGTTACCCTTCCGTATCTGTTTTTCTAGGAAGTCTTTGAGCTGGTAACACTCCTCGGTATCATGTCCTTTTGCTTCATGGTAGGTGCAATATCTATCCCCGTTCTTTTGCCTTGCGAAAACCCGAATCTTCGGAGGTTTTTCATAGAAGGGTTCGTTTTTTATCGCTTTCACGATGTTACTTTTGTTTGTATTCAGGGGTGTGTAATCCTTGTCGGCACCCCCTCTATCCCTCGGGGGATGGTTCTTTTGCTGTCGATCTCGGCTAGAATCTCTTCGGTCATTCCCCTTTTTACCGGAACCACTGGATTTCTTCTCGGCGCTTTCGTCTTCGGGGTTTCTCTGGTGAAACTCACCCGTGTTTTTCGAAGAGCCCCGAAGATTGGCAAGAGCCTCTTCCAATTCTACAAACTTGTCTACTTTTTCGTAAGTTTCCGATAGGGATTCTGGAGCTTTTGAGATGAGTTCCTCGATCAACCTGCTGGATTTGTCAACGTTTAATCCCATAGTTAAAAATTGGATTACCTGCTTTGGATCGATTCCGTTGATTTCAGACACAGCTTCCCGAAATCTTTTGACATACTGCCGAAGAGTTTCATTCGGCTTCTGTTTTACTTGTAGTAGAGAGGTCATCATTCTGGCCCGTCTTTTATTGCTCCCGAAGCGGGTATGAAATTGTTCCTGAAGTTCTTCCCATGACTTAATAGACCCGTTCGGGAGAGAGGTGACCCATTCTCTAGCTGTCTTCTTTAGAGTAGACAAAAATAGGTGGCACATCGCCACTGCATCATGACCATGGAAGTGCATGGCTTGCTCGAACGAGTAGGTGTGATCATGCGGGTCTCCCGTTCCGTCATACATCTCCAAATTGGGTACTTTTCGACTTCGATCGATTTTGGCTTCCTCCAAATCCTTTGAGAACGGGGAGAACCGGGCCTTCTTGGACCCATAGTACTTGTCCGAAGCCTTCTTGGGTGAGGATTCTCCAGTATGGCTCCCATGGCTGCGTCTATCCTCCCTATCCCTTTTGGAGGGTGATCTGGCTCGCTTCCTCAAATCCGCCGTCCAGATCGACTTGGAGCGGGTCAATTCCTTTTCTCGGGGTTGGGGGCCACCTCTACGGCGTTCCGTGTGTCTGTCTTCCCGTCTGCCCCGGTGGTCTGAGCGGGAGGCCGAGCCTCTCTGGCTCGGGAGATTGTCCCCTGTTTCAGTTAATTCCTCGTATTGTTTGTCAAGCTCTTTCTGCTGGATATCTAGAGCCTTTTTCCTGTCGAGGATTATCTGGAGGCGACGTTCTTTCTCAGCCGCCGTCTCCCGGCGAGACTGGGAGGGTGTTGGTCGCCGTGAATAACTTTGCGAGTGTGAAGTTTCCATATCAATGTTGATTGATGGAAATTTTACTTGAGCCCTCCTTCTAGCGCCAATGTTGACGCCTGGTTTTGTCCGGCTGTCCTGCTGGCCGTCCGGATCGGATACCTGCACAAAAGTCCTAACGGCTTGGGCCGTTGGTGGACTCCTCCGGCGTAAGAGTTAGTGAAGGTTCTCAGAAAGGTCAACAATGGAGGTCCAAGTACTTAATATAGTAGTAAAGTGTATGTGTGCGTCACCCTTTCCTCCATCATTGACTGGGTATTTATAGTGCATACCTGACTCTTACCGATTCCTTTTAGGATTGTCCCTCAACGTGGTATAGTTTGAATAGGAAGGTAATCTCCTAAACCATCTAAGAACCTGACTCCTATTCTAATTCGGATTAGATATAGTAAATAGCCACAGTCCAGATTGGTTAGGGACCTATCCCAAGCCTATCGGACTTAGGAGTCCTCATAAGAATTTGCCAAGCTGATGGTCCGTTGGGCCTAGCCCATCATATATTCACCAGACCAGGCTTAGCGAAATATTCATCCTAACAGTTGGTATAGTATGAACCACTATACCACTTGCATGAAAAATTCAGACAAATGGCCCCCACAATAGGAATTTCTCTGAGGAGTTGAAAACATAACCTGCCATTGCGACATTAGGCCACGTTAAGGTCGGTGGAAATTCCCAAGACTTGGCAGCTCCCAAGACCCACACTAAAGGTTCACTACTCGATGCATTGTAAGGCTCAATGCCCATTCTTCTACTCTTTTCCTAATTACTCTGGGTTAAAGGGTACAAAAGAATCCTACGTGAGGCTTAGCATCACAATTGTTAACCCTGACATTTAGTACTAGTTGTTATCCACATGGGGGAAGAAACTTGAGGGTAATTGCATTGGTGGACTCTGGCTATGGTATACAACTCACATGTGGATTTTCTCATCCTTTTAGGGATCACGATAGAGAGACATGTTCCAGAAAGCAACCGTGGCGCCTAGTCAAAGTCGAGGTGTCACGTGCATACATACATCGGCCTACCTTGTGTAGTCCTGTGCCATTACACACAATTCGTACTACCTAATTGGTGTGTAACTTATTTTAATGTAGGACAAGGTAGAAAGAAAGAATAAAAGAGATTTAAAAAGATAATTCCGTTACAAGCCACAGGCCTTAACATTCAATATGTGAGAAATAACGATAGATTACATATCTTTATATAGGATAAATAAAAACCCTAAACTTAACGGCTAAGTGAACATGTAGGCAATCCAATTAAATAAAGAATCAAAATCCAATAAATATATACTAAAACTAAAGCTCAGGAATATTTTACCTATTATAATAAAATATAATAAATACTTACATCACTTTTATCACTCAGTAATTACAGACAATATTTAATAATTAAATAATTTATGTCTCATGCGCATCATATTTTCTACTGATTGCGATAAAGAGAAGCTCATTTAAGTTAATTAATGTTATTGTTCAACAACAATCACGAGCTCATTGAATACCCCAACACTTGAGATCTTTGTGGTTGTCAGAAACTATTTCTTAAACAAGTTGCATCATCTTTATAATTGACGAGCATTCCTTATCCTACATCCACGTGGAGGAAAATACTTCACAATCCTTCCCTAACTCTCTAGTGTCTCTCCTCTTCAATTACCTTGGTTTTCCCCCTTAATTTTATACTGCAAAAAAATCCTGATCTAAAGACGTGTCATAACTCCTCACACCTTGTGTGTCTTGCTCTCTTTTAACCCTTTCCTTGCGGTCACAAAACCGTCCTACATGAAGAACTTGTAGTTTCTCATAAATTGTAAGAGGTTTACCAAATAAGTAGAACAAGACATACCATTGATAATAACTTGGCAACAAATGATAATATTTAGTCCTTAGATCCAACTTATTACCTAAGAAGTGAAGATTTTTTTGTAGGTTGGCGAAATGGAAAATCTAGATTCAAGATTCGTCTGTAGGTTTCATTTTTTCAATGATAAGAATTGAACTTACTTGTACTATATACTATTCTATTTAGTATAATTTTCTATATACTGATAGTATAAAGGAAATTTGTGTAAGAATTAATCTTATATATTCTTATTCCTCAATAGTATTGGCATTTGAAAATTTGTTTTTCTAGAATATTTTATATTTTATCATTGATTATTATGTAGATTTTAATGTACGTGTATTAATATATTTAGTATTAAAAAAAAGTATTTAACATTTAAACATATGTTGAATCCCGCTGAACTTGCATTCCCATTTTTTGAGATATGCCGAATCCTCGTACGGAGAACTCGAGTCATCAGGCCCAAATCATTACTTCTTAACTTAATACATGAAGTAACCATAATTTCCATAAAATATAAAGATTCACAATTTGGTAGAGCAAGGCAAAACATTGAAGATGACTACACAAGTCTTGTTTTGCCACTCTCTCTGTTTAAGAAATTATTTATGTGAAATTACATGGCCGGTCCGCAACAGATTTTGCTATACGTAATGATTCAGACAATAATCCTTTGTAAAATAGTAGGCCCCATATTTTAATTGCCCTATAGAACCCACCATTTTATAAAAAATCATCGTATGAATCATTGTATAGATCATTACGTATAGCAAAATCCGTCCGCATCTAATGTCTATAACAAATGGTTTCAAAAGTATAACTAAACAATGCTTAAGCTAGCATTTCTAAGTTATGATAAATTTCTCTTGTTCTCTCTCTACTGAATATCTGACTGGGACAAGAAGAAACCATTTTTCCCTTAGAAAATATATTATGTGAAACGAAGTCAATTGCTGAATGAACAGATTCAAAATCAAAGTTGGTACAAAAAGTGTCTTTCTCATTGAACAAATAGAAAAACAAATACATCATACAAATGAAATAAAATGTAATAACCAATAATATGGTAAACTAGAGTATTATTGAGATGCTAAGAAAAAATACTTTGATATGATGAATACAGGCGTTTACAACAAGAAATAAAGAAAGAATTTCTAGTCTACATACACTTTGCATGCATTAGCAGGAGCAGAAAGGGCCTAAAATTACAAAAAAGAAATTCTAGACCTGAATCCATGGGAATAGTGATGGATTACATGACATTACCAAGATTCCATGCAAACTCTCCTTGGATACTCTCCATGATGTTTCAATGCCAGCTTAATCGAGTCTTAACCTACTCAGCAACACGATTCGCCAATGGTATACGGTATTAGTTTTGCAGCCAATTTGTCTCTGTTAGACTTACTAAAGTTCTACGTAAGGAGAAAAGGAAAACTACCTGGGTTAAACTCCAACAAATTGGTTTTTTGTGAGTTAGTCATTAATCTCCTCGGCCAAATTATACACAAAGGATCACCTGAGAAGTAAAACCAAGCCAACTTTCTACCATCCTTTTCATACCCTGAGTGCTAATAAAGCAAAGGTATTTATGCCAACACACAAAGTGCCTCAATGAATTGAAAATTATAGCATCCCTACAAAGCACTTTGTTTCCTGGCAGAAATGCGATACCGACCCCTGCCTCTATGTGCACTAGCAATTTTAGCAGTCAAGGAGTTGCCTAAAGTTCCTAAAGCATCTGCTCCCATTAGCTTCAAGCCAAGATTTTCTAACAAATATGACAATTTTCTCTCATATCCCCTGACCACCGATTGCAATTCATGTACCTGTTCACGAGATAATACAGTATAAAGGCGCACTTGTTGGTTTAAGGAATGTTCATAGCTGTTCTCCGTCTCCTTTTTGTAACAGTATTCACTACTAGACCTTTCAAAGGTAACCCTCATTAGTGCCATGGATTTTGGGTCTTCTGTTGAAGAATCATATATTAACTGGAACTTCCCAAAGGCTAGATCAGGCTTCTTGAACAGATCTACAAGAATATGATTGCTTGGTCCAGCATACTTTTGTATACACTTCATAGGATTACTTTGCTGAGCCCTAGTGGTTCGAAAAATGCATGAAGCTTCTCTCAAACCACTTAAGTAGGCTCCATGCATGGTGGCTGGATGTTGCCGATTGGTGGCCTCACCAGCAAAGAACAAGCGGCTCCCCACACTTTCAGCAACTATATCATAATCGCCGCCAGATGACTGTACTCTCACATGAGAGTAAGAACCATAAAAAAGAGGATCACCCCCCCCCCCCATCTTGTACATATAGATTGTATGGGATTAGGTACATCAACGCCATTTGGACCATATATACCTAAAAAACGTGAAAGTCGATTTAGCGGAGGCTCTCCTACGGAAAATGCACTACTAAAAAGAAATGTTAAAAACAAAACAGGCATTGGACAATTGAGTGAGTGAAGTGCATACAAGTTTTTGTCATCTTCTGGAAAGAGATTTTTTGTACCTCTGAGGACACTCAAAGCACGATGAAGCAAAGTGGATGGACTTGTGTATTCAAAAGATCATGCAGCTTCCCCGGCTACCAGTGCAACAAGAACTGAACCCCCAGAAACAGTATGGTAACTGTAAAACAAAAAGAATTATCCTTGTCGATTACCATTTTCGCTGAGACAGCCAAATGTATCCAGGTCTTCCCCCCAAAAAACATGAGAAAATACCATGGCAACCTTATTCAGTAACCCAAATCCCAGTCTATCTATGGCCGCAAGCTTTCTCTGAGGCAACTCTGGCTCAAATCTGATGGTCCTTTTCTTTAGAACCCCAAGTGGAACAGTGCAAAGGACCATATCTGCATGAAACACTTGATCCCCAGCAATGACCTCAACACCTACATTTCCATATCGAATAGTCTGAACTGTTTACCCATAAAAAATAGGAACTCCTTCACACAATGCTTTGATTAGTTTCCAATTCCCACTGGCAAGAAAGCAATGATCGCCACCCATTTCATAGGGATCATCCTGATCCCAATAGGCAGCAGAAAGATCGAATAGGCAACCAGCATTTGCATATTCCAAGTTTGCAAAATGCCAATTGAGAAGTTGTCTTTCCTCGGTATTCTTAGCCACTGCATATAATTTTCTAAGCGTCTCTAAAACTGAACCCAGAGAAATGCCATTTGCAAATTCACCCATTATCTGCCTCAATTCAGTGACTTTGTCAAGTAACTTGTTGAAGATGAGTTCCACCTTGGAATCGATTTCCTGATTAACAGGTGCACCATCAGGCATGTACAAATGGCATTTTTCTCTGATCTTGTGAAGAGGAATGGAAAGTTGTCGAGCCAAAACTCCCAGTGGATTGGCATGAATACCTGTAATGACACTGCCACCAAGATCCACAGCAGCTTCATTACCCTCTGTACCCATCTTCTGAGTATAAACTCTCCCCCCAGGCTGGGTTCTACCTTCAAGAACAACCACCTTGAAACCAAAAGACAAGAGCTGCCTTGCAGCAGCTAAACCAGCAAGTCCCGCCCCAACAATTATCACAGACCCTTCGGTTGCCTCCTCTTGAATCTGAGATGAGAATGATTGTGAAACACCAAAATTTATATATCCACTGTACAAAAGAAAGTCACAAGCCGTAGATAACAGATGTTCATACTCGTTGCTCACTGTTTCCCTTATATGTCCTTTAGAAAGCCACATTCTCACGTTAGCCCTCCACTTTGCAAGAATATGGTTCCTCACAACAATATAATCATTTTGTTCTTTCCCATCCAGTTCACTCACAACCCCGGCTGCAATTTCTTCCGCAAGCAACGCATCAATCGGGAACCCTAGAGAGAGCGCTATCATGGCTTCAGTTTCGGTTTCTTTCTCCAATTCCTCCTTTGTTCTATTTCTTTTTCTCGAAACCCCACCTATATGCTCCTCTATGAGCTCATCCATCAAATTCTAATCATAATTCCTTGAAGCTGCTTTTCTTCTTGACAGCCATCTTTTGACCGAACCATCCAACACCGGGGTCTCCATCATCGTCGCCCCAAGTCCTCTCACCAAGTTTATTAACTAAAGTTCATTAATCCAATTGATTACAAGTTCCTCGAAACAACTTAACGCTATTCTTTTAAGTACTACTACGTAGAACACATCAAACAAAAAGTAAAAAAATGGGTATTTTCTTAACAACTTCAACAAGAACCCATCCAAAGTTGCGTGTGTGTATTCTTAACTTGACCATCTATTCTATCAACTCGACTTCAATTATGATGTATACAAACCAGTCTATAAATTTCGAAATCAAATCAGAGAAAACCCTAGCTCTCATCAACCTAACTGAGGACGGTACTCTAGTTATACAAAATAGTGTAGGCAAAGGAAATTGAGCCCTAGCTTTCGAGTCAAATTGTAAAAATAAAATGAAAGAATTGTCCCCTAAATAGATTCAAGCGGACACGTGAAGAATTTAGATACCTAGAGAAACGTACCGTTGGATCGAAGCTGTTTTTCGCATTTGAAATTTTCTTGAAATGGTTAAGTGAACTAGGGTTTTTTCTTTTTTCTGCCCGACCTTAGACGGCTTGTTACCGAGTTAACTCGGCGAATTAAAAATTAGGGACAATTACATTTTTTAGTATATTTTTAGAAAAAATTACAATAAAAGTGAATAAATAAAATATCTACAAAATTAGTACATCTTTAATTTTTAATTTACAAATTAGTGTATTTTTATCCCTTTAATTTAGGTAGGTATTTTAATGGGTTGCTTATGTGGACCATTTTTCTAATTGATTGGACATTTCAAAATTCAAATTTTAATCTATATTTAAACTAGTTCATCTCTCTCTCTTCTGAACTCTATCATACCAGTCACCATGCTTATTGCTAAAAGTCACAGAGGAGACTTCATCAAGCCGCGACGACTACTTCGGACCAAAAGCAAGGGACTTCCGATCTTTTTCTTCTTCTTCATCTTTTTATTTTGTCTTTGTTTAATCTGAGTTTGTGGTGTGTGGCGGTAGTTTATGGTGGTAAGTGGCGGTGGATGAGGTGTTGGTGGTAAGTGGCGAAGCACATGTCGGTGATTTCCACGGTTGAAATGCAGTTTTGTCTTAATACAGTTGGTAACCAAATCTTCATACCGAGGTAACCAAACCTTCATATCAAGGTAACCAAACCTTCATATCAAGGTAACCAAAACGGTGCTCTGTTTTTAAAACACAATCTGCAGGTTTCTGAAGGTAACCAAACACTAGTATGGAGGTAACCAATTCTTAAATGTATGGATACCTTTTGTATTAAATGTTGGTTTCCTTTGTTTTAAGGTTGGATACCTTTTGTATTAGGGGTTTGGTTACCTGTGTATTAAGAGTTAGTTACCTATGTATTTAAGGTTTGGTTACCTCTGTATTAAGGGTTTGTTACCTTTATATTAAAGGTTGGTTACCGTTGTAATAAAAATTGGTTACTTTTGTATAAATGTTTGGTTACCTTTGTATTTAAGGTTGATTACTTTTTGTATTAAGGTTTTGTTACCTTCGTATTTAACCAATGCAACTATTATGTACATGTATTTCTCTTTCTCTCCTCCGCCCAATTATTAGTTGCGAATCAATTTTTAGACACGCCTTGAAACACATGAAGGAAGGGAGTTCCATAATCAACACAACATCAGTGAATGCATACAAAGGAAATGCAAAGTTGCTGGACTACACATCCACCAAGGCATCCACAGGACTTGCACTTCAGTTGGTCGGCTAAGGCATCCGTGTGAACGGAGTTGCTCCCGGTCTGGTTGGACTCCATTGATTCTGGCATCATTCGACGAGGAAGAGTGTGTCAACTTTGAAAATCAAGTGCCGATGAAAAGAGTCGGGTTCCGGCGATCTGTATAATGTAGTTTGATCTATTTGTTTGAGTTTGAAAAAATGATAATTGCTAACAGTATCTCCTTTTTTTCAGGATTTGAAAGATACGTGTGTAATTAATTTATCCTTATTGCACTCTTTTTATAATTATTTTATTTGTGCACTAATTTTGTAATTTTTAACTAATTGTTGTATATTATTGTAAAGCACCCTAAAAATTAAGTATTGAATTGGAGGGAATTGAAGAAGTAATTATGTTTGACAAGACCAACCGACTTGGGTCCGCATGGAGGAACGGATAGCAGAAAACAAATAAGGCTCAACAGTGGGTCGGATTTGATAATAATCAGTCTATTAGATGGGCCTGCAATCTTGACCACATTAGAGGCGAGGGATGGTAACTGGTCCGCTCAACCCCAACGAGACAAAAAATTCAAGGGCTCTTTACATAAATATACAACAATTAGTAAATAATTACAAGAATAGTACACAAATAAAATAATTATAAAATAAGTGTAATATGGACAAATTAATTACAAAACATATTGCCTCAATTTCTCTCCCCTATTTTGCCTCCACTTTTTCTGATTATTTCTCATTCCTTTCTCTCTCTTCACTCAAATTCCAATGCATCCGCCAGCTGTGTCTGTATGTAGTTTGCCACGTCGTGGCTCGATTTCCCGCCCGCACACGTCAACTCCCTTGGCAACTTCCCAAGTACATGCACGTAATAAGTTGGCCTCGGGTTCATCAAGAAAAAAATCGGATCTAAACACTTGAGCCCACTTGCCGTTGTCCCATAAAACATGCCCACATGAATATTTATAGCAACCGACACAATCTCATCGGCCAGCTCAGCAAACAAAGAACTAAACCTTAACAAATATGGCTCCCTACAAGTAGTCCCTTCCAGACAAATTGTATAATAGATTTTTAATCTTTAATTGGTAACATAATAAAATTGAATTGGTTACCTTTATTTTTTTATCATTAATTGGTAACCCAATAAAACTGAATTGATTACCTTTGTGTGAATGTTTGGCTACCAACAATATTATGAAAAAAATATATATAATAGATTTCTTATAATTAATTGGTAACCCAATAAAACTGAATTGGTTACATTTATATGAATGTTTAGTTACCAACAACACTACGAAGAAAAAAAATCTATAATAGATTTTTTACCATTAATTGGTAACCCAATAAAACTGAATTGGTTACCTTTGTGTGAAAGTTTGGCTACCAACTACAGTATGAAAAAAGGAATTGTATAATAGAATTTTTATAATTAATTAGTAGCCAAATAAAACTGAATTGGTTACCTTTATATGAATGTTTGGTTACCAACAATACTACGAAAAAAAATATTCTACAATAGATTTTTTATCATTAATTGGTAACTCAATAAAACTGAATTGGTTACCTTTATATGAAGGTTTGGTAACCAACTGTAGTATGAAAAAAAAATGTATAATAGACTTTTTATAATTAATTGGTAACACAATAAAACTGAATTGGTTACCTTTATATTAATTGGTTACCTTTATATTAATTGGTAACCCAATATAATTAATTTTTTTATAATTAATTGGTAACTCAATAAAAAATTGTTAACCAATAAAACCATATTTAAAATAGTTTTTTTTGGTTACTCACAATGACTAAAATGATTACTTTTGAATAAAAATTTGACTACCAACTATAATATATTCAAAAATAACTTTATTTTTAAAAAGGTAATTTAAATAGAATATTAATTAATTTATATATACATGTGTAGATTATATATATATATATATATATATATATATATATGGCACTCCATATTAACACCCCACTAATATTTCCACAAACACTTCACGGACAGAGATGGAGTAGAAGGATAAACTTGGAGATCGAATTCCCATATGAGCCATATCCACGCCCCAGAAAATTCGGAAGACTTGGCGCAAGACTTGTGAGAAATTCGGAAGTTACCGCCTTTTATCTCCCCCCTATGTGGACCCACCCATGCATATTTCACTCCCACAAAATCTCCTTTTCCCTCTCCATATGATCAGTTGCAAAAACTGATTCCCTCTCATGCGGATGAATAAAATATTAACTATGAAAATAAAATATTAAAAATATATTTTTTTTGTAAATATTTTGAAGATGCACTTTTTTTGTAATTATTTTTTAAAAAGTACTAGAATATGTAAATGTCCCAAAATGGAATTCGTTTTTAATCATGAAGAACGGTAAAAACCCCATTTGACGGCAGTGATTTTTGATACATTCTCTGTCCTGTAAATGAAAATTCACTTTAAAATCAATGCACCAGGGGAGGGTGAATGATGGGAAAAGGTTTGTGCCTTTGTGGTAGTAATGATATATATAGTTAAATTTTAAGTTTTTAGATGAGTTGATTACTTAATATGCTATCAGCGTTTTATGATTAATTTAACAATACAAATGCACTTTAGTGTGTGCTTTGTCCACATGCAAGTTGCATGTGAGAGAGAGAGTTGATATGATATTCATTGTTGGACCCTTAACATGGTATCAAAGCTCTTTGCAAGTTGCATGTGAAGGGAGAGTATTAACGTGATATAAATTGTTAGCCGTCTCTCTAACAGTTTAATTTTTTAGAATATTCTTGACCGAATGTAGTAAAAAGTCACATCAAAATTTAAATTTTTTAATAATTTTTTAGTTAATAATTTATCAAACAAAATATATTTCTAATATAACTCTTAAGATGCGTACTCTCCTATTGAATATTTGCTAAGATTGGAACGACAAGATAATGACACCCAACTAACAAAGTAATAAGTAATGAAGAAAGGAGACCGGCTCATTAAATTACAATACTGCGTATTTGCAAGAATTTCACCACTTAGGCGGAGATAAGTAAAAGAAAAGGAAACAGAGTCTGCCATAAGCTACCATAATAATAATAAAAAGGGGATATGAAGATGACGAGGCCCTAATAGTTGACCAAGATAAGAAAAGTTGCGGAAAGAGCCAACTAAGCCCATGTTCATGCTTTAAATTTGAGCTATGTTTACAATATTGTTTGCTTAGAAACTTGAAAGAGTGAAGATAAAGTAGAAACACGTGGAAAACACTATAAATAGAACAGAACCTTAGGCACATAAATTGTATCACTCAACTTAATTTAATCTGAACCATCTTCCTTAATTAACAGCTAGCAACCTATTCTTAATTTGTCCATGAAGATATCAAGTAGTAACAGTAGCTTTTTGTTCATTCTGGTATTGCTATTATTTGTAGCAGTTCAAGTGAAAGCTCAATATAGCCTATAATGTTACAGGTCCAGTCGTTGCCATGGACAGACTTTAAGGTGCCCCAAGCAATGCCCATAACCTTCCTCCTCTGGCCACAAAGCTAAGGTTTGCCGTGTCGACTGTGAATCCCCCAAATGCCAGGCTCGGTGCACACGTACGTATATTTAATTTAACATGTATGCTCTTTTAATTACTTACCTTAGAAAAAAGTATTATAAAAGGTAACTTTCATTTAATATATACTTTGATAACGTGATAAGAAACATGATGATGATAACTAAGAATGTTATAACGTATTTAATAACAATCATTAATATATTTCGTTGTAACGGTGATAACATTCTTAGTTACAATATAGTTATTATTGTACGTCTATTTGTCTCATCACTAGAAAGATTGAAACATCTTGATTGCTAAGGATGATGTTATAAGTGTTTTATTAAGTATTTATTTCCGAAGCATGCATTGCCAGGTTTTGAGATACAATAATATTGAATTAGTCTATATTTACAGTTGTGAAACCGACTGCAGGAGCCCTAGATCAGCATGCCATGATCCTCGCTTCATCGGAGGAGACGGCATCACATTCTACTTCCAGGGCAAGAGCAACCAGCACTTCAGTTTGGTCTCGGACCGGAACATCCAAATCAATGCTCGGTTCATAGGCTACAGGCCAGCTGGTCGAACCAGGAACTTCACTTGGATTCAAGCCCTTGGTCTCCTCTTCTAATCTCACACCTTCTCCTTTGAGGCCACCAAATCCGCCACCTGGAAAGATGAAAAGGACCATTTGAAATTCTCGTACGATGAAAAGGAAACTGTCGTTCCAATAGGGAATCTGTCCACGTGGAAATCCCCTGAAGAGAACGCGAAAGTAGAGACAACTTCCAGCAAGAACAGTGTTTTAGTCACTTTACCAGGAGTGGAGACTTTAGCGAATGTTATGCCGGTGACAAAGGAAGATGATAGGATTCATGGCTATAAAGTGCCTTATGATGATTGTTTTGCTCATTTGGAAGTGAAGTTTAGGTTCTTTTCTGTCTTCAAAAGTGGAAGGTGTGCTTGGCAGGACTTACTAGCCTGATTTTGAGAACCCCGCCAAACCGAGAGTTGCCATGGCGGTAGTGGGTGGTGAAGATAAGTATAGAACAAGCTCACTTCTGTCGCTGGATTGTGAGACTTGTGTGTTTAATCCTCCAAATGAGGTTTAGCACGAAGAGAAAGAGAGCTCGGACATTGTGGAATATGGGATGTTGGATTGCGCCGGTAGGTTGTCCGGTGGAAATGGAATAGTTTGCAGGAAATAATTTGCTTGCTCAACATAAGAATATGTAATAAACTTCCTACAGAGGTTGCAGTAAATGTGTTGGTGGTGTCCTGTAGTGTGTTGGTTTTTATGGTGTATCAGCTATGTAACGATGTTCTGTTTACTAAATCAAGGAGTTGTAATATGAATATTTTATAGTAAAAAACTCGTGGAGTTTACCGTATACATTTCCAAAAATATATAGCAAACTAAAGAGTCCTCTGGCGGTATCCCATGTACTTTTTTACAGCTCAACATTCCCTACCAGGTGCCATATTTGATGGCAGAGTATGCGTCAAAAATGCACTTTCAATTCCTTCCACAATGGCATCAGAACTAGAAATTAAAGTTGGTTCATGATCTTGGGGGCTGGATATGGGAAGTTCAAGTCATTTGGCTAGACAACAAGAACCCAACCCAAACAAGATACTCTAGTCTGAGTCCCCATGTTAACACAAGAAACTCCATCAAATTTTCGTCACCACATAAAACATGAAATGATCAGCCTATTTAAGACGAGAATATGGGCCCGGGCTCATAAACTTCAAACAAGAAGTAGCCGAAGTAACAGAAAATTAAAGAAGTAAGGAATTAAAATAAACATAAAGACAATCTTACTTTGATATGTATATAAAAGGTTTTACCATCTCCAGTAGAAATTGCCTCAATTTTGTACTTCAATATTCTTCCCGGTTCATTACATGGAAGATTGGAACATACCATCTTATCATTCTTCGAAATCACCAACACAAAGATACATGAATTTGATCACAGCAGAGGACAATGAGAACCTAAATTCAGGAAAGAATTTAGACAAGATTCGTCTATGATCCTTTGTTTCACAGATATGTTTCAACACATCTGATAAAAGCAAGTGCGGACTTTGTAGTCTCCACAGGCATATGAGCTTCTTCGGCTTCAATCTCATACACCACCTAATATCAACTAGTGTCTCCGACTCTGTGATTGCAGTTAATTGAAAAACCGTTTTGTATGAAGTAAAGCCATGGATTCAGATGATCGCCTTCTAGTACTTGAAACCCAATTAGATGCAGGGACTCATCAAGTTCGACAATCTTTTCCTTCTGATCCCCAAATGTCGATACATCTAAGGCCACCATTGGTACATAATTTTCATTACCAGCATAATCTAGCTATATAGTTGATTTATAAAAAAAAGCTAAAAGGGAACAAAAATGGATAGTGGACTGACCAGAGCCAAACTTGAAGAGAAAAACAGTACCAAGGCCGCCGTCTCCTTCAAGCACTTTTGCATCTTTAACCCAATTTGGAATAATTCTTGGAAGCACAATGTTTATATCCTTAGCTAGAGCCCCCAACAAGACTTCAATCCCAACACCAACCTTTGCTTGGGTTTTTTGTCATGCCTCTTGATGCAAACCCTAAAGATAATTAGAAGAATAAGTTAAGAAACATTTAATGTAAACCAAATGGGAAATTATATGGCTGAAGGCAAGTGACTCAAAAGCATCTTTTTTCATTGAAGACAGAGATGGTACAAAAGATGGCCGTCTCTTTTGTCCATAGCTCTAAGATTCCTAGAATGGATTGTATCCACAACTCAGACATTATCCAAATATGACATCTATGTTTGGTATAAAAGACTAAATTAATATCTTTTCATTATCACTGAACAAATATATAATTTAGTTAACAGTTTAAATATAAGAAAATAATCATTGCTAAAATTAACACATCAACGACAGAGTATTAACAAATAAACATAAAAATTGGACATTAACATGAAATTGTTCAGTGCAAACAATCAATTCAAGTAAAAATTATGAACTGAATCTTCTAATATTATTGTTAAAATTAATAAATAAATAAGCTTCTCTAAAACAATATACATCAGACCATTTGATGGAAGAGAAAATAAAAACCAAAATTTAATGCCCTACGCATTTCAGATTACCTCTAACCTTCAATGAGGATTTTCTACAAACAACTGATAGGCACTTAGGCGGCACCCTATTCGAAAGTAGGAGCCTAAGGCCACGGGGAATGATCTCTGCACAGAAGAACATCCATTTTCCTCAATCATCCAAACCACAATCAACTATCTTTACAGGTTAACTGTCCCAAATTCCAGTTCTATACTTTTAGCGGACCAGTAGCCACTACCCTTCAGGGTCCACCATGAACCCTCTAACAACTGGGTTCCAGTTCTATTTTTTGGAAACGGCAACTCAAAATAAAACCCAAGCAGTATCAGGTTTTACTTGCAAAAATTACAATTACTTAACTTAGAACAATCATAGATAGCAAATATAAAGAATGAAAGACTACCTTCAAATAAATAAACAGGGTAAATCCACACACTAATACAATAAATTAGTAGCTTTGCAAAAACAATTTAGACAAGATGAATCCGAAAACTTGCTGGGTTCTGCACAGAAAATTAAAATAGCGGGAAGAAATATAAAAAAGACAAGTTTACCTTGTCACCGCGTATCAGCTGTTAGGGCAATAATCTTGCTTTAGTACTGTGTATGGAATTTGAGAGAGCAATTGATGAAGCTAAAGAGTAATGGTAGGGATTTCCCAGTTTATGTTTATCGTTACATTTGTCATTCATTATCTACATTTATTACCTAGGATCCACTATAATCTTTCACAATTACTCCTCTTAATTGGAATAATAGATATGGGTGAAAGAGCGAGGACATTTGTGTGCAACTAAATTAGAAATATGTGTATGACTGAAATAAGCCAAAAATCTAGTTGTTTTTTTCCCTCTCCCATGCCTGATTCATTGGCCTATAAGGCCAGCTGATCAAACCAGGACTACACATGGATTCAGACACTGGGAATCCTTTTTGATTTGCACTCTCTCTCTTGAGATGGTAAAAAAGTTGACCTTCCGACTCAAAACCAATTGAAACAAAAAGAGTTAGCCCTATTCATTATATACTAGACGTACTCTCACAAGATATTCTATATGGGAGAAGATGCATATTAACATCAAAGTAGAGAGGATATCAAGTAAGAATAATGCTACATTTACTCTTCCAGGAGTTGCAGAACTTTCTATTAATCGTGGCTAAGGAAGATGACAGGATCCACAAATAACAGATATCATTTGACGATTGCATTGCTCACTAAGAGGTACAGTCGGGTTGTATGGTCTCTCTCCAAAGGTTGAAGGTGACATTGGCCAGACTTTCCAGCCAGATTTTCAGATTCCAGCGAAATGAAGTTTTGCAATGCCGGTATTGGGACAAAACCACATCACTTCTGGCCCCAAAATGTAATTCTTGTGTTCTCTCAGGGCTGGAGTTTCAAACTGAGAGGATTCACTAGCGGTGGACTATGGCTGGATGTAGTATTGCTTAGTACGTAATGGGCATAGAGTATGAAACGTGATGGTAAATAAGAATAAACATCAGGAAAAAGTATCTGAAATCAAATTTACAAACAACGTGAATATTTAGTGATGTTAAGAACTGAATCTTCTACAATATATAACGACACACATTTATAACTTGGCTGAAATATTCCAGTATTGCTTTCATAGTAATGCCAATATGCTTGCGAGATAAATTTTGGTTCCATTGTTTTTGTCACGGAGGACCCCCACAGCCACTACCCTTTGCTCCCATTATACAGGACAGGCTTTCTAAATAATTAGTTCCCATTTCAGAAGTTTTTCTTCTGAGCAACTAAAAGAGATTAAGTTTAAACGTTCAACAAAACACCAAACTAAAGGCATACAAATCCACGAAAGAGATGATAGAATATTGTAATATTTTATACCATTTTCAGAATGAATAGTTGCAAAATTACATTCAGATCCAACACTCAAATGTGTAAGAGATGGTAAAGGTAGCTGAAACTCATACTGGTTAAATAAAGAATAATGATAGAATCCTTGCATTCATTTACTCGCAACTTTTGCTGGATTCATAAGCACTACCAACCACTATTATACATAGGGAATCACATTATTAAGTAAAAACTGAGGTGGAGGAAAAAAGGAGGTGGACCTTCACCTTGGACATCCAATTACAACCAAGGTCAGGAGAATGGCCAACGTTACATATGGCTCTTTGTATTCATCTTCCACGAGGATTTACCAGCTGAGAGAAAACGGCACTAGTGGCAGCATCTTCTGCATCGTCATCTGTGCCGGAGTTCCCCCCTTCAATCATACTTACACTGTTATCAAATGGCTCTAGTGGAGTCATTGGAATACCTGGAATATGATTTGTGCTGTTATCTTCAGGTTCCATAAGAGCTGATGATGTCTCTTCAAGCTGGAGTGCATATTCTAAATTCCACAAGACATCCCCCATCGAAGGCCTGTCAACCCCATACTCAGCCAGACACTTCTCTGCTGTTTCCCCAAACTTCTTCAGAGAAGCTGAATTCACCTTTCCAACAAGATTTGTATCCATGATTTCATCCAACATGCCCTTCTTTTGCCAAGTCATTGCCCATTCCGCAATATTCACTTGCTCTCTAGGAAGAACAGGGTTTAAAGCTGGTCTTGTGCAGAGAACTTCCATTAGAACAACTCCAAATGAATACACATCTGATTTCTCTGTCAGCTGCTGCCTTCTGAAGTATTCAGGATCAAGGTATCCAAAACTACCCTTGACTGCAGTACTTACATGAGTCTGATCAAGAGCTGGTCCCGCTTTAGAGAGGCCAAAATCAGCAACTTTTGCCACAAAGTTCTCATCCAAGAGTATGTTTGTCGTCTTCACATCTCGGTGAATTATACTTTGAGCCGCACCTGTGTGGAGATAATGAAGGCCTCTAGCAGCTCCAATACAAATCTCAAGGCGCTGCTTCCATGAGAGAGGTGGAAGATCTGATCCATAAAGATGGCTCCTGAGAGGCCCATTAGCCATGTATTCATATACTAGAACCATCTCTGACCGCTCATCACAATAGCCAATGAGAGAGACAAGGTGACGATGACGAAGCTTGGACAACATTTCAATCTCGGTTCGGAATTCTGCAAGGCCTTGTTCAGATCTGGGGTTTCCTCTTTTGACAGCTACTTTAGTCCCATCTTCCAGTGTTCCCTGGTAGACCCTACCAAAACCACCAATGCCTAGAAGTGAGCTCTCATCAAATTTGTTTGTTGCGTCCATGATTTCTTGGAATGTGAAGAATCGACCAAGATTACTGGAAGCTAATGAGATGCAGCTTGCTGTTCCACTCTTCTGAGATGTTGTGGACATTTTTGTCAAGGTCAGAGAGTTGCCATATAAGGGCAGAGGAAGCCATGAATTCCCCTGGTTAGGAGTCTTTGACCTGCAGACAACCAAGCAGCAATAACACAAACCTATAAGCAGCACTGCAGTCAAGGCTCCTACCACAGAGCCCACTATGATGCCTGTCTTGTTATGTTTTGATGGTGCTAAAAGGAGAGTCTCAACTGCTGAATGCCCGTCCAAGCTTTTAGCTTCATTGCTAATCTTCATGACTTCCAGACCATTAAGTATTGCATGTGCAGAGTCTGCACTTGTGTCTGGACCCACGCTTACAGTCAAAGTATCTGATCCAGCAGAGGAGTTGGATATGAAATCTTTGTAGTACGGCAAATTCAACTTGCCAACAAGGGACGACAGGTCAAGACTTGGAAGAGCAACATCAGAATTTATATACAGGCTGAAAACAAGACTGTTTAGAGATATGCTAACAATATCACAGAAATGGACCCGGACAAAATAACTGAAATTGGGATCGACTGGGAGTACCCAAGTTATATTGAAGTTATTGTCGGGCACATTTGCATCTCCCATGGTTTCAGCAGTAGCATAAACCCAATTTGGTGCAATTTCAGGTGTAACAGCAGCTGGATACTCTATGATAGCAGGGTTAACCGAAACATTCACAGCAGAACTATTAAAGTGGAGGTACTTTTTATCATTCTCCCAAGTTCTTCCTAGGGTATCATTCTGAGCAGTGATCAACGGGCCGCCCATATTCAGCCGGTAAACAGTTTCAAAGGCAAGTTCTGAAAGGCCACTAAAAGGGGCAAATGGAGATAACGCCTGTGCTTGGTCAGGTAGCAACTCATTTGGTATAGACACAACTTCAATTGCATTAATAAAAGCTATTGAATTGTTTGAAGGGATGAAGGTAATAGACAAGGTATCTGAAGTCACATTGATTGCATACTCCTTAATGAGATAAGAACCATTATAGTACTTGAAACTGAAGTTCTTTAAGAGCACAAAATCTTCAGTAATAACAGTGATAGAGGCAGATTTCAGGTCATGGCCTGTGTTTTGAAGAGGGTAAAAATAGAGGCGGACCCAATGCCGACCCTCTTGCTCAATGTCAAATTTGTAAGATGATGTGTTTGGGAAAATTCGAGCAGACTGGAAGACCGGAAATGGGACACTAGAATTTGAGGAAATAACAATGGGATTCCCCTGAATTTTTAATGCAATTGAAGATTGCATTGAATCAGAAACATAGGTCTGACCCAGATATGTAACATTTTTGGAAGATCCACAGGCAATCAAGTAGTTATCTATAGGAGTATACGAGGCAAATGATTCATGACTCATAAACCCGAATCCTAAAACCAAAAAGAACCACTGCAACAATTTAATTTTTACCATTTCTGGCAACCCTTATCCCCAGTTCCTCAGGAAACAAAAATAGTCCAATATCCTAGTATTCCAAGTTCCAAACGGAGTAAACAATAGACTGCTGCTAATGAAATTAAAAAATCCAATAAATTTGTGCTTTACACTCGATGCACCGCCGAGAACCCCTCATGAGGTTTTCAGCTCCAGCAGACCCAGATAAAAAAAGAAAAAACTAATGCCAAAATCCCATATCTTTAAACTCCCCAGATCTACTAAAAACTCGTCTGAATCAATAGATTCTATAACAGAACAAGAAATGTGAAGAAACTACAAAAATGTATATTAAGAAAGTTTACTCAAACACAAATCCAGGGTTGACTTGCAAGTCTTTCTAAATATGGAAGCTTTTTTAGTAGTCTTACCTCACCAAGAAGAGTTGAGTGCTTTTGTTTTGAATTCGGCTGTAGAGTGAAATGGGTATGAACTCGAAAGAAAAACCCAAAAAACGTTATGAATTCCCCCATGAAAACCCATGAACTGGAGCTTTTTAGTGCAGCCCCAACAGCTCTTTCCAGGCTGTTGAAAGAAAGATAAACTGCTGGACCCACAAAGACCTCAGGTCAATCCTACTCGATTGAAACAGCTAGCTATTACTGTATTATTATTCATAAGATATTGAGGGTTTTAATTTGATACTGAATATCCTCAAGATATGGGGAATATTATAACAGAAAACTCCATGAAACTTCTGTTGCTCCTGAGGAGAGTTTATACGGAGTATTAAATCTTTATTAAAATTATAGATGGATTTTACACAGGTTCGACATTGCCGTGAGAAGCAGTTGCTCCGCTGGGACCAGCGATATGTGGGACCTATTTATAACGCGGCTTTGATTTATGGAAGGTCACAACCCGCCCCGCTAGTAGAGGACAGTTCAATTGAGATTTGTGGGCCTTTGCGTCGCTGTTAGTTGATTAAGGATAATCATGAATTGTAAACTGCCCGATAAATAAGGAGACGTGTAATCTGGGTAAGACGATTTATTAAAAAATATCTCTTTTATTATGAAGACCGTCGTCCGATCGTAAAATTTATTCAAAAGATAATTTTTTTTTACAAAAGTCAATTTTTGTTTTTCTGTGATAAAACGGGGAGGACTTGCCCAATTAAATTTTTTTGAATTGGAATTGAAAATATATCTTTGACAACTAAAATGTCTGTAAAATTTAGGTGATTGGAAGTTTTCGTTGGGGTGTACAGTATTTAATAAGTAGAATGTCCGATAAGAGGTAAACTATTCTATTTCATGTTCATATAACTTAATTATTTTCTTTAATGTTTGATTAAGGACAGAATCTCTATATTCTAAAATGAAGCTAGTATTGTAAGGGCCGAATTTTATGAAATACAAATTTAATTTTTTTTATATATATTTTTCTTAAAATAGTAAGTGCTTAAATTAATAAAAGTAAAAGTTAAGAATGTTATATGTAAATTTTATTGTGTTGAACAATAGTCGAATTGTCGGAGAATATTCGTTTGGTCGGGAGAATATTCGCTCTGTCAGGAAATATACGTACGACGAAACCGAAATAACCAATCATTGATGGACCCCACAATATAATATTGTCGGATACAGAAAAAGACAGAAATAATCTTTTTAAATAAAAATAGTCAACAGTGTTATCACTTTTAACTGTTAAAATATCGGTAATAAAATAATAGTAGCATACGATATTTTATGATATTTTACTGTAACATACGGTATTTTACAGTAGCACACGGTATTGCACGGTGTCTCATATTATTGATCTGATAACCTGGTTATTGTACAGTATTCATCAATAATTGTTGATACACAGTATTTTGCCTTATTGATTTAATACTTGTCATTACACTATATTTTATATCATTGAACTAATAATTGTTATTGCACTGTATTTTAAAATTATTGAATCTAATAATTGTCACATTAACAAATATATAGTAATTTATATTATTAAATTAATATTGATATATAACACATTCTTATATTATTTGTGAATTATTGTTGTAACATTATGTAGGACCCGCGGGAAGAAAAAATATATATAAATATACAAAATATATATATATATATATATATATATATATATATATATATATATATATTATGTGAATAGTATGTAGACCTTCTGTGGGGGCCCACATAAAGAATAAAAAATGTGAATTTGCTGGAAGGAGTTGATGGAAGCTGTTGCAGCCTTTGCTGAATTTTTCAGTACTGGCGTGCAGCAGGGCATCTCACTTATCGTGCATAGTACCTTATTTTCTCCTATAAATAGTTTGCTCAGCTGAATAGAAAAATCACACCTAAAATATAAAAAAATTCTGCAAGTATTTTTTAAGTTTTCTCTAAAAATAGTAAGGTTATCTTGAATGTTTGTAAACCAAAAGGAGTGCAGAAAATTTTCAAGTAAGTATTTTATTAAAGAGTAGTAATTACATAAATGCTTATTTCACACGATATTCACAAATCTTCATTTATAAGACTCTTCTTTGAGAAGATTTATTTTAAAAAAACTTTCTTTGGAATATTTATTTTGAAATATTATTTCAAAAATTATTTTTGAAGTTATTATTTTACACTACAGAAATTTATATTATATAAATAATTTTGATATATATGAGTTATCGTGCACCTTGAAATTTATTTATGGTAATTATAAATTATATTATAAATATATAGGTTGATCAACCTCATTTTTATCAATATCCAGTCACGTGATAATGTATAAAATATTATCTTCTTTTATCTTCTATTATTTAAACTTACTACAGTAAGTGATACCATCTTCTTCATCTTCCATCATTCAAACTTACTACGGTAATGGATATTATTTCTTTTATATTCTTAGACTTATTATGATAAGTATTGTTTGGTAAAACTTATGAAATGATTATAATTTTCTTAATAGTCTGTATTTCATCTAATATCATTTTAATTTAACCTTCCTATTTTTCTGAACATTTCTATTGAACTATAACCGTTATTCTGAACTATAGATGTAAGACCCCGAAATTATGAAATACAAAATTTAATTTTTCTTCATATATATTTTTCTTGAAACAGTAAATGGTTAAATTGACAAAATTGAAAGTTAAGGATGTTATGTGCAAATTTTATTTTGTCGGACAATATTCGTTTTGTCGGGGAATATTCGGGCCGTACGACGGCGCCGAAATAACAAATTATTGGTGGACCCCACAACGGAATAATTGTCGGATATAGAAAACGACAGAAGTAACCTTTTTATATAAAAATAGTCAACGATGTTAACTGTTAAAATACCGGTGATAAAAGAATAGTAGCATACGGTAATTTATAGTATTTTTCTGTAGCACACGGTATTGCACAGTGTCTCGTATTATTGATCTGATAATTGACACCGTAACTGTTGCGCATCATTTCATCAATAATTGTCACTGCATAATATGTTATATTATCAATTCAATTATTGTTGTTACACAGTATTTTGCATTATTGATTCAATAATTGTCATTACACTATATTTCATATCATTGACTCAATAATTGTTGCTGCACTGTTTTTAAAATTATTGAATCTAATAATTGTCACAGTAGCAAATATACTGTAATTTATATTATTAAATTAATAATAATCTGTAACGTGTTTATTACATTATTGTTGAATTATTGTTGTAGCATTATTTTATATGTTGGACCCACAGGAAGAATAAATAAATAAATAAATAAATAAATAAAAAATTATTAATTTTACTATTTGAAATAGTAAAGTGAATAGTAACATGTGGGCCCCTGTAGGACCCACTTGAAAAAAAAAATTTTGCACAAAAATGTGCAGGAAGGAAAAGCAGCCAGCGGCTGCGTGCTGAAAATATTCAGCACTGGCGTGCAGCACGCCAGTGCTCACCTACCACGCATAGTGAAAATTTTCTCCTATAAATAGCTTGCTCAACTGAATAGAAAAATCACACCTAAAACATAAAATTTTTCTATAAGAATTTTATGAGTTTTCTCTGAGAATAGTAAGCTTATTTTGAGAGTTTGAAAGCCAAAAGGAGTGCATGAATTTTTCAAGTAAGTCTTTTATTAAAGAGTAGTAATTTTATAAATTCCTATTTTTCACGGTATTCACAAATCTTCCCTTAGAAGACTCTTCTTTGAGAAGTTTCATTTTTAAAAGCTTTCTTTGGAAGATTTATTTTGGAATATTATTTTAAAAACTATTTTAAAGTAGTTATATTATACTACAAAAATTATGTTAAATATATATAATTTTGATAGTTCATATTATACGAATTATCATACACTTTGAAATTTATATGTGGTAATTACTAATTTTATTAAAAATATATAGGTTGATCAACCTCATTTAAATCAATATCCAGTCACGTGTTAAGGTAAGGAATACCATTCATTTCAAACTCTTAAATTTATTGTGGTAATGAATGTCATTTTCTTTCATACTCTTAAACTTACTACAGTAAGGAATGTCATTTTCTTTCATACTCTTAAACTTACTATGGTAAGGAATATCATATTCTTTCATCTTCTATTATTTAAACTTACTAGGGTATCACTCTTTTCATTATCATAAATGGATATTATTTTCTTTCTTACTTGAAGGGATTATCATTCTTTGATTCTCGAAAATAATATCGTTTCTTTCTTGTGCCATTTACTTCCATGTATTAAATTGTGGGAATAACCTTACGGCGCGGTTTACCGCCTGTTGGTGAATAACCTTTTGTATTCATTCCTTATTAATCTTTGAGAATAACCTTACGGTGCGGATTATTTCCTGTTGGTGAATAACCTTTTGTATTCATTCCTTATTAATCTTTGAGAATAACCTTACGGTGCGGATTATCGCCTGTTTGGTGAATAACTATTCGTATTCAAATTGATGGGAATAACCTTACGGCGCGGTTTATCGCCTGTTTGGTGAATAACTCTTTGTATTCAAATTGATGGGAATAACCTTACGGCGCGGATTATCGCCTGTTTGGTGAATAACTATTCGTATTCAAATTGATGGGAATAACCTTACGGTGCGGATTATCGCCTGTTGGTGAATAACCCTTTTTATTTGTCTCGTGTGGAAATAATTTGTCTACGCGAATTATCACATGACACTTTTATTCCATATTCGTAAGTGATATCATTTTCCTTTATACTCATAAGGGATACCATCTTTTTCATCTTCCATTATTCAAACTTACTATGGTAAGGGATATTAATTTTCTTCACCTTCTGTTAATCAAACCTGCTACGGTAAGGGATATTATTTTCTTCCATACACCTAAATCGAAACTTATTATGGAACTATTGCTTCTATAATTCCTGAAAATATTATATGTTCCATAATAGTTGAACTTCATTATTTCAACTGAACCTTCCTATTTTCTGAACATTTCTATTGAACTGTAATCGTTATTCTGAACTGTGGATCTTGAATATCATTTTTAAATTTCACTCCACATCATGTTGGCAATTTGGACATTATTTGAATCTGCACAAAGTAAACTTCTGATACTTATTGTTTATCCTGTTCTTCTGTTCATCATTTGTATCACTGTTATTTGTATTAATCATCAAGAATCAAGCTGTTGTGAATATCTGTGGTCGGGGGCACAGATGTGATATAATTGTTGAACAGATGATAGGTTAAAGGCGATATACTAGGTTAAAGGCGATACATCTGTTCGGTGTCTTTTATGGCACGTGGTGAATGTTCTCTTTGGCCCGTAGTGCAAAGATGAACTGTTGGTTGGTATGATTATGACCAAAGGCTGAATCTGGTATAATCATGACCGTTGGTGCTTTATTGAATATCTTTGGCCCGTAGTGCAAAGATGAACTGTTGATTTGCATGATTATGACCAGGAACTGTGAATTTTTATTATCATGACTAATGGTATTTCAGATGATAAAAGTTGATGATGCTTTTACTAAAAAGAGAAGCGAGTGGACATTATGGTCTGCATTATTCTTCTAATAGATTGCTCATTCCGCTGCTATTATTGATCTGAACGTTGTTTAAGAATTTAACTACAGTTTTTGATATAAACCTTGTAGTCTATTGTATTCTATCAAGAACTCAACTGTTGAAGGCTAATGATAATTTATTCGTCATTATCTTAGTCATGATATTTCTTACTGGGCTATTTGAGCTCACCCTTTCTTTTGTCCCATTGTTTTCAACAGGAGATGAGAACGTAACGGGGTCTAGCCGGGGGATGGAGTGAGAGTCCGAGGAATAGCTGTCATAGCCTTCACGTGTTGTAAAATAGTGTGCCAATAATAGTGAAGACTTAGTTGTATATTATTATACACTGTATTGTTGTACGTTGTGATTTGTTATAATAATTTTGTTGTAGTCTTTTGACGACTCAAGTTTGGGCTGTGTGAGCCTAGATTTGGGGGCGTCACAATAGATCTTGAATATCATTTTTGAATTTTTTTTCATATCATGTTGACAATTTAGACATTATTTGAATCTACACAAAGTAAAATTATAAACTTTCGATATTTATTGTTTATCATGTTTCTTCTGTTCATCATTTATATCACTGTTTTTATTATAATCATCAAGAATCAAGTTGCTGTTAATATCTGTGGCCTGGGGCACAGATTGGATAAAAGTGTTGATAGGTTAAATGCGATATATTTGATGGTATGTCTTTTAAGGCACGCGGTGAATGTTTTCTTTGGCTCGTAATGCAAAGATGAACTATTAACTTGCATGATTATGACCAGGAACTGTAAATTGGTATTATCATGACCAGCGGTGTTTTAGATAATAAAAGTTGATGATATTTTTCTTAAAAAGAGAAAGGAGTGGACATCATGGTCCATATGATTTTTCTAATGGTTGTTATTCTGCTGCAGTTGTTGATCTAAATTTTTTTTAAGAATTTAATTGTAGTTATTAAATTAAAACTTACTGTTTAAATTATTCTATCATAAACTCAACTGTTGAAGGCTAACGATAATTTATTCGTCATTATTCTAATCATGATATTTATTACTGGTTTATTTCAGCTCACCCTTTTCCTTTTGTTTTTCAACAAGAGATGAGAGAGTAACAGAGTCTAGTCGAAAGATAGAGTAAAGGTCTAAATTGTAGTTGTATTAATCTTCATAAGTTATAAAATAGTGTGATAATAATAATAAATACTTAGTTCTGTACTATTTAAATATGATATTATGATATGTTGTATGTTATATTATAATAGTAATTGTGTATAACTCAAATTTAAAGTGTGTGAATTTAAATCTGAGGTCCTCACAAGTATTGCAAACCAAATAAATAGAGGAAGAAGAGCACCAACGACATTGTCAACTAACGATTCATTTACGAAGGGTGATGAACTGAAGATGTTTCTAGGGAGAGGCAACTTAGTGACTGAATCATGACCTGAGAACCGTTATGGTGACGTCCAAGTCTCCGTTAGAAAATATGAAATTTGATAATTGACCGCCGCACTGATGAAGCACATGGCTACGAACACTAACGTCCTAATCTGCTCCCCATTCTATTTGTTTGTTTTCTATCAAAAGATTTTATTTTTTTTAAAACGTTAGACTTTTAGTTATATTTATTTATAAAAAATTATAATTAGTATTAATTTATTTATATTAATTTAATATTATTTTATCTCATGATACAAGATTAATAGTCTTTTAAATAATTATATGAATTATTTTTTTTATTCATAAGACTATTTATAAAGAATTATATAATCTTATAAAAAATATGGGATTAATAGTTTTTCTCAATATTTTAAATTATTAAATGACTTTATAAGACTAATAATCTAATATTAAAGGAATAATAATTCTTTATTATAAAATAAAATAGTATAAAATAATATTAAATTAATATAAATAATTCAATTATAAATATATTTTTTATAAATAAATGTAGATTTTTGTAAATTTATTTTGTGCAGTGTTTCTTGACCGGACTTTCTAGAAGTAACACCCCGCGATTCACGTTGTCTCCGTGAATACTGCCGTGGGGTGCGTCTGATTTTTTCTTTGACAGATAGTTAAAGACTTAAAAGGTTGATATTGTCATAAAAATAATTAAATTAAGTAATATTATCAAAATAATTAAATTGTTTGATATATTAAATGTCACCAAAATAATTATATAAGGATCATTAACAAATTTACTAATATTATATAATAATATCGCCAAGAATTTATTTTCGTAATTAATATCGACATATATACATAAATGAGATAAGTCAAAATTAAAAATGGTCTCATCTTAAATAAATTATTCTATCTTATCGTTTAAAATTTATCTGTAGTCATAATTTAATTTTATCATATAATTATCAATATATAAAGCATAATTTTTTAGGAAGTGATATTTTGACAATAATAGTACCGCCAATTTTATACTTAATTACCTTTATTTATTTTTATTCTATTAATAAAGAAATGGACTCTTTTTCAATAAAGAATTAAACAATTAATCAAATTATCGTATTTATATATAGAAAAATATATATGAAAATTGAGTACATTGATTTATTTTATAGTATCATCTATCAGGGGTTAATTAATTAATTAATCCCCAAATTACCCATTTCTTTGGGGTTAATAACTGATTTAGTGTTGTTTTGCGTAGCTTTTGAAGTTTGCATAGATTTATTCTTTCTTAAATTAAAGATTGAAAATAATTCAGGTTTAACGTCGTCTAGTCTAGAAATTAAAGAAGCAAGTAGTACGTAGTTTCATCACGAAATTATTAAAAAATTGATGTATGGAGTTACTACTATTTTCTTTTAGAGTTAACAATAATAATTACTTAATTTCTCCATTTCAAGCATAATGACTATTATTTTTTCAATTTGTTAAGCAATTTATGCATATTTTTAGTTCTACACCGACTAACTTTTTTAATTAGCAATTTATGCATATATATAGAATGAATCTAAAATATACCTCTTAAGTAATATACTTTTTTTAAATAATATATTTTTATTAAAATTACGTCATTTTGAAGAGAGAATGTAAAAAAGAGAATAGAGAAAATAAACGGGAGGAGAGATAAATAATATTAAAAAAGAATGATAATTATGATATTATTTTTTTTATATTATCTCCCTTCAAAACACCGTAATTTTAATATAAATATATTATTTTAAAAATTTATTGTTTAAAAAATATATTTTAAATAATCCGTTCTCTCTCTCTCTCTATATATATGGACCCCAACTATATAGAAATTTCCTTGTGTTTTTAAGACTTTTGTGGTCAGTGGTCACCAACAAAAGAAGTAGATTGATACTTTGATCAATCACGTGTTTGTAGCGAAAAACCTGATCCATTTACACGGTAATCGCGCGACAGTTGCATGAATAATCTTAATGGTTTTATTTTATGTTATATATGGTTGTCCTGCAGCTCTGTCAACGTAAAAATAGGACCATTTGTTCCGAGGCATATAAGGCCACGTCCTATTATTCTTTGTTTTTATTATAAAACAAATTGTATGTCATCATTACTCATTATATTTCAGTGGAAAATACCGTTACAGGTCAAATTTATTTAATACGATTACTGGGTATATATTCGCCTATTCGGTCACACCAAACTTGTGCAATACGTACTTTCTTCAAATATGAAATTCTCAATTTCATATTTTTTGACAATTTTCAATACTTTAAAATTTTTACATAAATTTATTTAACTTTAGTTAAGAAATATGCTATTAATGTAAATCACCTAAAATTAAAAAGTATTGTAAATTATAAAATACACTTTCTATATTTTAAATTATAAAATTAATATTAATTTAAAAAATAATAATTTTAAATATTTTCAAACTTTAAATTTAGTTGAATTCATTTAGTTTATATCAATAAAATTATTAATATCATAAATTACGTAAAAAAAATACTACCAATTATAAGTTTTATTATTTTAAAAATTCAAACGAATTATATCAATTTTAAACTTAAAAAAATATTTTAAATTAATATTTAAAAAATTAATAATAATCTTATAATTCGAAATGAATGGTGCAAAACCCTTTTGTAATTAAGATAAAAAGATAAGTTATACACAATCACAATAGAAACAATAAAGTAATATCAAAATTCTAAATCTCCAAAAGAATAGCCTTAATAAACAATAAATGCCATAAGTCAAATAACCATAAATGTCAAATAGGCCCGAATCACAAATTAAGATATTTGTTATAACTCCAAAAATTAAATAACTCCATAACATAAGGCGAAGTATCATAGTTTAAACAGAATATTTAAATTATTTAAATAAAATAGAGTTATCAACACATTTATTTTTAATTTTTTTGATTATCCGTCGAAAGAAAAAATATAGTATGAATTAAATGTCCAATATAAATATAGAGTGCAAAAATAACGAACTAAAATGAATAACTCAATAAACTAAACTGAACAAAACTAACACAATAAAATAATAGATTGAATTAAATGACCGGGTGTTATTTCACACTAAACTCAGAACATAACATAAATATATTTTGCTATACAAACAAATCAAAATAATGTCACACAGGCATAACATCATGGGACTAGCCGAATCTATAATGCATACAAAATTAAAAGGCGTGTACTGCACAAATATCACCGATTCGCATAATAGATTAGAACATAAATCTATGATCAATCCATACATCTCCCAAAATAAAATTATAATATGACCAACTCCCATCGGAGTACAAAATGAAAACGTTGTGGATTGATCACACCGACACGAGAGGTGTCATGTCTCGGTGCCAAGAAAACATACACGTGATACCCCTGTAGATGGTTATAACTCAAATATACCTTTACGGTATATTCTAACAAAGATATAATGTCACAACACATACGATACAATATCAATATAATAGTTCTAATGTGTATATGTTAAACCGAAGTGAAACATCAACACAAAGTCTTCAAAAATATATTAACATGTACATTTATATAAAATCAAAATATATACTAGATATGAAGAATTTGTACAAATAGTATAAATATGATTGAAGTTTTAAGTATCAACGTCAAATTGGAAGTATCAAATAGATATGCGAAGGAATAATCATGTGAAACGATAACCAAATTTTAAATGACAAGCAAAGCGAACAAATCAAAATTAAAAGGAATATTACTAAAGAAGTACGAAATCTGCATTTGGAGTGAGTAATGTAATACTCAGAAAATTTCAAATAAAACTTGTTTAAACTCCTTTCATCCGAATTAATTAAATAAAATAGTAACAAATAAGTATTATTATTATTATTAGTCATAATCTGTTAATTTACAATTACATTAACTCCTTTCCGTCCCAAACAAAAGTTTTGTTTTTAAATATGTAATGAAACTACATTTATATCATTATTCAATCTGTCCACTTAAAGAACATAACAAAAAAATCAATAATTTATTTTCTAGTTATAGTTTGACTAATACAACATGAATACAATAATTTTTTGAATATAAATAAATTATTATAGATTTAATAGATGCAATACCATCCTGATATGACTTAAATTTAGTATGGTTCATTCAGCCCCGGCGAGCACTCATGGCAGGAATCCAAGTATGCTTATTTCGTCCGTGAAGTACTACTGCCTTGAATCAAATATTTGGTGTGCAAATTAACAAAATCGTATTATATTTCAAATACTTATAGACATTACGTTAGAACGTGAAGTTATTCAATTGTTTGAAATTTAACAATCTCTTTATCTGTCCTGAAGTATCCTTCGCCGTGATTCCTAGTCGCGGTTGCTCTGCACCTCTTTCTCGGTGATTACTTAGAGATTACTTATTATGTAATGCGATATGATTCATTTTTATTTTTCAATTGCTTCTTATTATAAACGAAAAAAGCAATTCTCTTAATTATAATATAATTTAATATTACACAAATATAAATTAAACCTAATTAGTTTGAAGGCCTAATTTTATCTAATTAATTTATACATCACTTATTATTACTTTATTAGTCCGCATAAATTGGTTGAATATCACTTCTGTCTCTCAAAGTTGTCTTTCACTTTTAAAGTCGTCTCTAAAGTTCATTTTTCGTCAATTTGATCTTTATATTAATATTTTTTGTCGTTTCAATTCCTTTTATCCGATTTTACTGAAATCCGACCAAAAATTTATCCGATCGATTCTTTGGCCAACCCGATTCATTATCATAATGGTTGAATGACACTTTTATCCCTTTAAGTTGTCACTCACTTTTAAAGTCGTCATTTTTTTCAATTTCACTGAAATTAATCCAAAATAAATTATTCATAAATTTGACCCAAACATAAAATAAAGTCCAAATAAAATATTTTAAAATTTTATTTATTTAACAATTTAGCTGGTATTACGGAAGGAGTATATGTTATTTCAAGTTGTGTTGTAGCATTTATGGTTCAAAAAACCCAGTTCAGACAAAATGTGTATGATATGTATGTATCTACGTATCATTTCAAGCTCTAGTATGAAAGTTCTTATATTGACTTTGAGCCCCTTCCAGATGATATATAAGTAGGTATATTATACTCCATTTGTTCCAAAAGAAATCACATTTAATATACTCTCTCTAATCAATTTTAAAATTTAAAATTAATGTCTCTATTTAATTTTAATAAAGACAATAGAGGTAAACAAATTTTAAAATATTACTAATTATAATAAATTAATTGACATAATAATTTAAATTTTAAGATTTCTCTAATTATTTAGGATCAAAACTAAATATAAAACCCTATACCCTAACCCCTTGATGGTTTGGATTTTTCTTTCCCCAAACCTTCACCAGGTACCTAATTTTTAAATTCCGTTCAAATTTATATATGATGGGACGGAACACATGCAATAGGAATAAATCAACTTAAGAACATTGACTAATTAAGTCGGCAGCGTCCCCAGAGAATGGAGAACGATCAATTAAATGGGGAGAGCCTCTTTTAAGCAGAAAGATTTGACAATCTCAGCGTCCCAAAACTCTCATGCAAGTTAATTAAAAGTCTTAAACTCTTCATTAAACCATATGTAGGAGTATATAGAAAAAGACATTTTTTGGTAAGGGAAATAATATTTTCATAAGTAAAAATAATAGTTGCACAAATTCGTTCTCATATGAATAGTAAATAGGTCTCACATTTATATGAGATAGGAGATTGTGAAACTATTATTTTTATTTGTGAAAATATCAATTCTCTTCTAATAATTCAATATTTGACACGGATTAACTAATATTTTGATTATCTGATTCAAATTCTCTTGATTAATTATATATAGTATTGATGTTTTGAGACATTTTACCACAAAATTTGGATAAAACGTGATCTACAACTTCTCGCCTCTCTCCATATCGGTATATTTTTAAACAAAGAAACCTCGGGCATCCATAGACTGTAATGATATTTGTATTTTATATTTCACAATTAAAATTAATGATATAAATTTTGGTTTACAGTATATATGATGAGTATAGGCGGATATTTGAAGTACCATTTAATATAAATTAACATAACCTCAAAAATTCACTAAACATGAAATTATATATATGCATACCTAGCTAGAAAATTTTATATCATATATATATATAAAAGAAGTATGTGTGTAGTTTCTCTATCTCTCTCCCTCCTATCACCTGATTTATTTCTCTCTCTCATCACTGGAGTATCATTTAATTAAGAAACAGAAAAAGAGAGATGTGTGAGCTTATATATATATATATATAGTACTCCATATATATATGTATGCATGTAGATGATCATCGGTAGTGTTGACGCCTGATTCTGTCGGGCAGTCCTGCTGGCCGTCCGGTAAGAATACCTGCACAAAAGTCCGAACGGCTTGGGCCGTTGGTGGACTCCTCCGGTGTGAGTGTTAGTGAAGGTATATGGAAAAGTCAACAATGGAGGTCTGAATATCTAGTGTAGCAAATTATGCGTTACCCTTCTCTCCATTGTCAACTGGGTATTTATACTACGTACCTGATTAACGGTCACCTGTGTAACGGTTCTGACCATTACACTAGGTAGTTATGATACATGTACGTTTCATCCTTCACCCACGTGCTGTAAGCCCACTAGGAAGGTTACCAGGCTGACGGTCTATTGGGCCTGGCCCAATGTCATTTCCTGGATCAGGCCTGGTTAAATATTCATCCTAACATTGCCCCCCACTCCTCCAGTATATGAATGTGCTGGGGGAGTAGAATGAAACCTTCCGAAGAAAAACTCCATCGGGAGCCCGGAGGCATCAGACCGAAGAGGAACTCCATCGGGAGCCCGGAGGCATCAGACCGATGGGAAATATCATTCGGGAGCCCGGAGGCATCAGACCGAAGAGGAACTCCATCGGGAGCCCGGAGGCATCAGACCGATGGGAAATATCTTTCGGGAACCCGGAGGCATCAGACCGAAGAGGAACTCCATCGGGAGCCCGGAGGCATCAGACCGATGGGAAATATCATTCGGGAGCCCGGAGGCATTAGACCGAAGAGGAACTCCATCGGGAGCCCGGAGGCATCAGACCGATGGGAAATATCATTCGGGAACCCGGAGGCATCAGACCGAAGAGGAACTCTCTATCGGGAGCCCGGAGGCATCAGATCGATGGGAAAGCTTTTGGGTTAAAGACTTGGGCCTTTGTTATCTGGGTTTCACGCCTTGGATAAGACCTTGGGCCTTTGTGTCAATCAAGCCCAAAGTCTTATATTCTCAACCCAATCGAACCGGCCCAAAAGTTTGCCCAGACGTTTCATATGGCAATTTATTACTTTTTGAATTTTGAAATTGGTGCCCAATCAATGGTGAAGCGTACGCGGGAAGGAGCATTTATTACGCTGCAGTAAATACCGCGCGTGCGCCCCATCCGTCAGATCTTTTCCATCTGAACCGTTGCAACGTTTGGATCACGATAAAAGGATTCCTTTCCAACAGATCATCTTTTTATCAGAAGCAACTTATCACGAGAGAAAGGACGTTTGAGAGAGAATAACTTCATTCCCAGCCCAGATTCTGTCGTTCTTGCTCTGCTATTTTTCGATCAATCTCCTTTCTGAAATCAAGTAAGTTTTTAACCTTCTTTTCCTCAATTTCTCATAATGACTAGGAGTACTCAAGATAAAAGGGCACAAGCTTCGTCTTCCCGGGTTGAGGACGAAGTTACTGTTGCCGAAGCGGGAATTCCAGAGGGTCAACCTTGGAAACCGGTAGTCGTTGAGCGCATGAGGGATGTAGAGGAGTACAATAGGAACAAATACTTTAACATCAAGTATAGAGTAGCCAATATCCCATCTTCTATCCGGAACCAGTATTTCGACCTAGCCCAAACAGAATTTTATATCCCCAATGCTTATGAAATCAAAAGACCCGGGGCTGGGGAGAGGATGTACTACCAACTCGAGGGGGGTTGGATCCCGATCCATAGGCAGTCACTGCTTTATGGGGTCCGATTCCCTCTTCGCCCCTTCATATTAGAGCTACTTCATACGACGGGGCTCAGTTTGAATCAACTATCCCCCAACTCCTTCATCCATATAAATAGCTTCATCGCCTTTTGCTTTTCCGAATCAACCATCCCCGCCATAGATTTCTTCTTTCAATTCTTTTCCGTTACGAATAATAAGGAAAAAGGGTTTTATACTGTAATAAAGAACCCTGGGAGGGATACCCTGATGGAGACCCCTTCGAGTAATAAAGGGTGGCACGTGGACTGGTTCTTCATTAAGGGGCCGGACACTGAGATGGTAGGACCTTGGTCAGACCCGAACAAAGACCAGCTGAATCCGAAGAGAATCTCTCGGGCACGGTTAGAAGAGTTCGAGGTCTTATATTCCAAGAGACCATCTGTGAAGTGGGACCGAAGTCTCCTTAATGACCAGGACTGGTTATACTCCTTCGGTTGTAAGTATTCTGTCATGACTGCTCCTTTATTCTGAATATTTTGGTATACTCATTCTGTTGTTCTGATTGTGTTGCAGTGGCTGACCAAGGGAAACACCCCGATAACGAAGCCATAATGGAAGCAGCCGGAGTTTCCAGGGTCAAGATGAGTGCCGCCGAGAAATTGAAGGTAAGCCGAAGCTTGAGGGCTGCAAAGCCCAAAGACTCTACTGTTGCTGCTGCCAATCCTGAGACGGGCTCGGGATCTCCTCAGGTGGATGATACTATCAAGCCTACCGAAGGAGAAAAGTCTGCTGCCGAAGACTCGGGGGCCAGCAGACCGAGAGTAAAGAGGAGGAGGTTGGTCCTGAGATCCGTGCTGGAGGCACGAACCCAGCAGGCCCCATCCTCCCAAGCTGGGACGACGACCAATCCTCCTGCCGAGCAGAACGTCATCAGGCAGCCAGAGGAACCCGTTGCTGCCCCTCCTCAAAATAAAGGGAAAAGACCCGCTGAAGGTCAAGAGCCTTCAAGCACCCAAGGAGGTCCGATGGATCCCCCAATATCGTCCGGGGGTCCTAGGCCCGAGGAGGGGGTCAATACGTCTGCCTTGGGTACCTCAATGATTCCCTTCGCCGAAGCCGGTGCCGAGGGGGCTGATCTGAAGACGTTGATGGAGATGCTGTTCTCCTGCCATGCCAAGGTAAAGATCTCCTCATAAATTTCTCCTGTTTGAAGTGATTATAATTCTGACTTGTTCATCGATTGACCATCTCTTTGTAGGGAAATACACTTCTCCTGAAAGTGTCCAATGAGCAAAAGGTCCTGGAACGGAGAGCCGATGAGAGCAACAAAAAACTTGCCGAAGCTCTGTCGAACCATAAGAAGACCAAGGACCAGCTGAAAACTCTTCACGATTCCTTCCAAATCATGAAGAAGGATCATGACTCGGCTCGGGAGGTTCATCAAGAAAAGGACAAGGAGATCAGCTTCCTGCAGTCCCGGATAATTGATCTGGAGAAGGCGAATACCCGTGCCCTGGATTTGGTGCAATCCAAAGAGCTCAAGAAAATAGAACTTGAGAAAAATAAAAATGAGCTCGAAGCCCAAGTCCAGAGTCAGAAGATCCTCCTGGCCCAATCGGAAAACATCCTCCAACTTCAGACTGATCAGATGAAGAATCTCAAGGACAATGTCGAACTGATCGTCGAAGGTTGGGCTGCAAAAGAAGCCGATTGGCTCAAAGGGCCGATTGCCTCTGCCTCCCCGAGCGTCTTGATCCCCGAGCTCAAACAGAAGGTGATAGAAGAATATAAGGCCTCGAATCAATTTCAGGCTGATATCTTGCCATCTGTTGCTAATGAATTCAGCGACGGATTCGAATATGCTCGGGAGCTTGCCAAGGAGAAGGGTCATGATCCCGATCAGCTAGGAATTGTATTTCCCGAAGACTGATTTGTGAATACATTGTTTTTGTTGTTGTTTTTATATCATGTAATGCTTCCAGTAATTATCAATGAAATGATTTATCTTTTCCCACTTATCTTTTCTCATGAGTTCTTTCCTATCATCTGTATGTACAACTGTTCACTTATACTGCTTCACCCCCCACTAGCCTGATCGAATGCATATCCGATGAGGCTAGCAAATTAATTTTAAAGTATGTATCAAAACAGTAATACAGAGACCAGATGATAAAAAATATTCTCATGAATATCGAAAAGATGACATGTGATCGGCTAAAAAGAGAGCCTCAAAATTTAGACTATGTACAAAATTTGATCGGCTTCAATAATAGCCTCAAAATGGGACTAAGTACAAAGTGTGAACTACTGATAATACCTACGAAGCCGAATAGCATGCCAAGTATTTGGAACATTTTTTCCATCCATGCCCTGAAGCTTGTAAGTTCCAGCCCTCAGCACTTCGATCACTAAGTATGGTCCTTCCCATGTAGGCATAAGTTTGCCAGTTTCCCGAGGAGTGGATGCCTCAGCTTGTCGAAGGACCAAATCGCCCACACTGAATGACCTGCTTTTAACATTTTTGTTGAAGTGCCGAGCAGTTCGTTGTTGATAAGCAGCCAATCTGAGGACAACTGAGTCACGTTCCTCTTCTAATAAGTCGAGGTTTAACCGAAGACCTTCGCTATTGAGTATTTCGTCGAAGTTTAAGACTCTCGGAGAAGGTACTCCGATCTCAATAGGTATCAGGGCTTCGGAACCATAGGCCATCTTAAAAGGTGTCTCCCCAGTAGTAGTCCGAGGAGTTGTTCGGTAGGCCCAAAGGACATGCAAAAGCTCCTCGGGCCAAGCACCCTTAGCATCCTCCAACCTTCTTTTAATGCCATGAAGAAGTGTTCTGTTCGTTACTTCTACTTGACCATTTGCTTGTGGATGAGCTACCGAGGTCCGTCGATGTTGGATGTTAAGCTCTGTCAAGAATCCCTCGAATGTTTTTCCAACAAATTGAAGGCCGTTGTCGGAAATCAGAATCATCGGGATGCCGAACCGATAGACCACTTGCTCTTTGAAGAATTGAAGACATGTATGCTCGGTGATCTTGGCAAGTGGTTTGGCTTCTACCCACTTGGTGAAATAATCGATAGCGACGATTACAAACTTCACTTGCCCCTTACCCTGGGGAAGAGGGCCCAAAATGTCTATTCCCCACACAGAAAATGGTATCGGGGAGAGTATAGGGGATAATTCCTCGGGAGGTTGGTGTGGGACGGATGCAAATATTTGGCACTTGTGACATTTTTTGACAAAGTCTTTGGCATCTTCAAGCATTGTCGGCCAAAAATATCGTTGTCGTAAAATTTTATGGGCAAGTGCTTTTGCTCCCACGTGATCCCCGCAGATTCCTTCATGAACTTCCCGAAGAGAATAATTGGATTCCCTAGGGTCGAGACATCGAAGCAATGGGGAAGAGTAAGATCTTCGGTACAGATGGGCATTGTGAATACAGTACTTGGTGGATTTGTACTTTATTCTTCGGGCCAAAGCTTTGTCTTCGGGCAATTCACCATTCAAGAGAAATTTGAAGATAGGGGTCATCCACGAATCCCCCTGTTCAATATCCATTACTGTCTGAACGAGGGTGCTTGGTTGTTGAAGATTTTCTAGGTATACTGCCTCATCTAACTCCCCCTGATCGGTGGTTGCCAGTTTTGAAAGAACATCGGCCATAGTATTTTCCGATCTGACCACGCCTACTATCTGATACTTCGGGAAAGACGTTAATAATGACCGAACCAGATGCAGATAGGCTTGTAAATGAACTTCCCTTGCTTCATATTCTCCCAGCACTTGCTTCACAACCAGTTGGGAGTCGCTGTAAATTGTCAAGTTTTTTACTTCCAGACTTCGGGCCAATTTCAATCCTGCCACTAGTGCTTCGTATTCGGCTATGTTGTTAGTGGCCATGAACCCGAACCGGATAGATTGTTGTACCTTGAAGCCTTCTGGGGAGGTGAGAATTACCCCAGCCCCGCTTCTTGTCCCGGTAGAGGATCCATCGACATATAAAACCCACGCAATCTCCTCGGGGGTTACTGTCACTTCCTCGGACTCAGATTCTTTCTCTTTGGTATCCTCGGGGAACGAACACTCGATAATGAAATCGATGAGAGCCTGAGCTTTTATAGCCGTCCGAGGACGGAACTCAATGTTAAACTGACTTAGCTCGATGGCCCATGCTGCCAATCTCCCCGAGGACTCAGGTCTGTAGAGGACTTTTCGTAGTGGTTGATCTGTGAGGACGATGATAGTTCGCCCCTGGAAATAATGCCTCAGTTTCCGACTGGAGATAACCAGTGCGTAAACCAACTTCTCTAAATTTGGGTACCTTGTTTCAGCGTCCCGAAGAGCATGGCTTACGTAGTAGACTGGCTTTTGTCCTTGCGAATCTTCTCTGATCAATGCTGACCCAACTGCCAAGGATGTGGCAGACAAGTATAGTTGTAGATCCTCCTCAGGCAATGCTTTGCTCAATATCGGAGGTGAGGAGATATATCTTTTAATCTGCTCAAAAGCCTCTTGGCATTCTTCGGTCCATTGAAAAGTTTTCTGATTCTGAGCTCCTTTGAGAGTCCCGAAGAATGGGAGACATTTCTCTGCTAATCGGGCCACAAACCGCCGAAGAGCTGCCAGCCTCCCGGTCAACCGTTGAATTTCTTTGAAGTTCTTCGGTGGCTGCATTTCAAGGATAGCCGATATCTTTTCGGGATTTGCCTCAATCCCTCTTCGGCTAACCATATACCCCAAAAATTTGCCTGACCCGAGGCCAAATGTGCATTTAGTTGGGTTAAGTCTCATGTTGTTTGTCCTGACATTCTCGAAGCATTCTTTTAGATCGGACAAATGATCATCCTCCTTCATGCTTCGGACTATCATGTCGTCAACATAGACTTCCATATTTCTCCCGATCTGGCTGCTGAACACCTTGTTCATCATCCTCTGATAGGTAGCCCCCGCATTAATCAACCCGAAGGACATGACCTTGTAAGCATATATGGCTCGATGGGTGATGAAAGCCGTCTTTGGTATATCGCTTTCAAGCATGGCTATTTGATTATACCCCGAGAAAGCGTCTAAGAAGCTCATTATGGTGTGTCCCGAGGTTGAATCGATCAATTGGTCTATGCTCGGGAGAGGGTAGTAATCTTTCGGACATGCTTTGTTGAGATCTGTATAATCCACGCACATCCTCCACTTCCCATTGTGTTTTTTGACCAGCACCACATTAGCAAGCCATTCTGGGTAATTGATTTCAAAAATGAAGTCAGCAGCCAAAAGTTTGTCAATTTCATTATCAATTACCTGTTGCCTCTCGGGAGCTATGTTTCTCCGTTTTTGCTTTACGGGCTTGGAGTTCGGATTGACACTCAGCTGATGTACGGCCACAGTTTTGTCAATGCCCGGCACATCGGCTGGGACCCATGCAAAGATGTCAGCATATTCCCGAAGAAGCGAGACCAACCGAGTTTTGGTTTCCTCTCGAAGGTTTGTGCCAATCTGTACAGTTTTCTGATCATCATTTTGAAATAGTGGGACTTCAACTGTATCTTCGGCTGGCGTTGCTAATGGTTCAGTACATCCCTCAGTGAATGGTTCAAGCTCGATCTTCATTGTAGCTTTCTGTTTGCTATCACTGGGAGAGGATGTCTGTATGGTCTGCAGATAACATCTTCGGGAAAGATCCTGATCTCCAACAGATTCCCCGATCCCATTTTTGGTTGAAAATTTCATTTTTAAATGGGGGATGGATGTAATTGCTTTTAATGCCGATAGAGTTGTTCTTCCCAAGATGGCATTGTAGTTGCTTTCCACTTGAACCACGTAAAAGCGGACCATAATGGAAGCTTGTTTCGGGGCAGTCCCGAAGATCACAGGCAACTCAATCGTCCCTGCTATACGAACTGGGTTATTCCCGAACCCATATAGAGGGGACTCATTGCAGATCTCCAGCTTTCTTCCCCCCAAGTCCAGCCGATTGTACGCTTGGCTATACAGTACATCGACTGAACTCCCATTATCAACAAGCATCCTTTTCATATCCATGGTGCCGACCTGAGCTGTTATGACCAGTGCATCCTGATGGGGAGTGACCATCCCCGAGGGGTAATCATCATCGGAGAAAGTGATGAGGTCGGTTTTGGCACTCATTGGTTTCCCGGACACTTGATGTACTTCTCTGCCGAAAGCTTTTCTCTTTCGATTGGACAGAGCGGAAATTGATCCTCCGGAAATAACATCAACCACGCCTCTTGCTTCAGTAATGGGAGGAGGTGGCTCGAGGCGATCAAAGGCCGATGGTCTGTAGGAATCGGCAACATAACTGTCCAGATTGCCACTCCGTACCTGTTTTTCGAGGAAGTCTTTAAGATGGTAGCATTCCTCAGTATCATGCCCTTTGGCTTCGTGGTAAGTGCAATACCGATCTCCTTCCTTTTGCCTTGCAAAAACCCGGATCTTCGGGGGCTTCTCATAGAAGGGTTTATTTTTTATCGCTTTCACGATATTGCTCTTGCTGGTGTTCAGGGGTGTGTAATCTTTCTCGGCACCTCTTCGATCCCTCAGGGGATCATTCTTTCGTTGCCGATCCTTGTTAGAATCCCTTTGATCATTCCCCTTTTTACCATTGCCGTTGGATTTCTTTTCGGCACTAACGCCTCCGGGGTCTCTCTGGTGAAAATCACCTGTGTTTTTCGAGGATCCCCGTAGATTGGCGAGAGCCTCTTCCAACTCTACGAACTTGTCCACCTTCTCATAAGTCTCCGATAAGGTCTCTGGGGACTTCGAGATAAGCTCCTCAATTAACCTGCTGGATTTATCAACATTTAATCCCATGGTTAAAAATTGGATTACCTGCTTCGGGTCAATCCCGTTGATTTCTGACACAGCCTCTCTGAATCTTTTAATATACTGCCGAAGAGTTTCATTCGGCCTCTGTTTTACTTGCAGAAGGGATGTCATCATTCGGGCTCGCCGCTTGTTGCTCCCGAAGCGGTTGTGGAACTGTTCTTGTAATTCCTCCCATGATTTGATGGATCCTGCTGGGAGGGAGATAATCCATTCTCTGGCAGTTTTCTTCAGAGTGGATAAAAACAAGTGGCACATCGCCACTGCATCATGACCATGAAAGTGCATGGCCTGCTCGAAGGAATAAGTGTGATCATGTGGATCACCCGTCCCGTCAAACATCTCCAAAGTAGGGACCTTACGGGATCGGTCGATCTTAGCCTCTTCGAGGTCCTTCGAGAATGGTGAGAATCGGGCCTTTTTTGACCCATAATACTTATCCGAAACCTTGATGGGTAAAGATTCGCCAGTGTGGCTCCCATGACTATGTCGGTCTTCCCGATATTTCCTCGTCGGCGATCTGGCTCGCTTTCTCAAATCTGCTGTCCAGATCGACTTAGAGCGAGCCGGCTCTTTCCCGCGGTTTCGGTTTACTTCCCCTCGGGGTTCATTATCCTCTCGTCTGGTATAGCGGGTTGAGCGGGAGGCCGAGCCTCTCTGGCTCAAAAGTTCATTACCCGCCTCGGTTAACTCCTCGTACTGTTTGTCAAGCTCCTTCTGCTGGAGGTCCAGAGCCTTTTTTCTGTCGAGGATTATCTGGAGGCGGCGGTCTTTATCAGCTGCCGTCTCCTGATGAGACCGAGAGAGAGGAGGTCGCCGTGAATGACTCTGCGACTGTGATGTTTCCATGTTAACAAAAGTTGATGGAAGTTTTACTAGGCCCTCCTTCTAGCGCCAATGTTGACGCCTGATTCTGTCGGGCAGTCCTGCTGGCCGTCCGGTAAGAATACCTGCACAAAAGTCCGAACGGCTTGGGCCGTTGGTGGACTCCTCCGGTGTGAGTGTTAGTGAAGGTATATGGAAAAGTCAACAATGGAGGTCTGAATATCTAGTGTAGCAAATTATGCGTTACCCTTCTCTCCATTGTCAACTGGGTATTTATACTACGTACCTGATTAACGGTCACCTGTGTAACGGTTCTGACCATTACACTAGGTAGTTATGATACATGTACGTTTCATCCTTCACCCACGTGCTGTAAGCCCACTAGGAAGGTTACCAGGCTGACGGTCTATTGGGCCTGGCTCAATGTCATTTCCTAGATCAGGCCTGGTTAAATATTCATCCTAACAGGTAGGATTTCAGAGTAGCTCCACAGAAAGTACATACAATAGCTTTCCAGGATTTCCAGTAGAAAGGGATGAAACAAATTAAAATCTTGTGGAAATTTCCATGTCTGCAACTTTTGCGCCTCGGCCGCACCGTGAACATGACCCCGCCACCGGCTTCGTTCTCCTCATTATCCTCCTCTGATCCACCAAAAAGCAAAAACACACAATCCAATCCAATCCAATCCATATATATATATTGAAAAGAAAAAAAAAACAAATTAATTCAAACTATATATCAAAACTTGTACTCCACAATTGCAAATATATGATAAGATGAGCCGATGAACTTCTTCTCCTAGCTTTTTCTCTCTCTAACTACTAGCTAGACTTGTTCATGGTTTTCGTAGCACGTACTAAGATAACTTCTTATGTCCCTATCAGTACACACACTACTACGTCTTCAAACTTCCCTATTAATTCGCTGGAGACGTGTATGTAGTTATAGGTCGAGCAGGCTTAGGTTCTTCAAACTGTTGGATGATTGACACGTGTTTCTCCGGTTTCATACAGTATATCTGATCATCACGAATATGTAGGGGCAAACCTGCTCGACTTTCATTGACGTGTGGATGTCCACCATCCCAACAAAAAAATCTCATTTGATGTTTTGAATTTAATTTGTGAAATTTTAAAATTAATTTATATTATTTTATAATTTAAATAAATTTACGCCATTTTTAAAGAGTGGGAATGATAAAGTATAATTTTTTCTGAGAGAAACGAAGTGAGTATCAAGAAATTAAATATTATAATTCCGTTCATCTTTGAAACATTTTTATTTGCACTAAAATTTGTTTCTTCCTTCGTGCGATTATTGGTATATCACATATGTAATAGGCATTTCTATCTTATCTTAACGTGGAAAAAGCAAGAAAGAAAAAGGACAAAAGGAAAATAATTAGTACGGGAAGTCTCTTTAAGCTAAGCTAGATAGAGCTTCAGAAAGAGAAGCCAAGCCAACCGATCTTTAAAAAAGAGAAATATATAACGTCTTAAAAGACAATAAAAATGGAAAAGCTTGGTCCAAATTAATTAATATGGTCTAATACATATTATATTACATAAAATTATGATAAGAAAATTTATAATAAAATTGACAGATATAAAAATAAAAATTATCTTCAAAGATCTTTTTTCTATTAGAGGTATAAAAGTACAAGACATTTTCTTTTTTCATAACATGTTAGAATTTTTTTTAATTGTTTATAAATTTAAAAAATATTTAATTATTTCAAATTTAGATAATACGTATACTGGTTTAAATATAAAAGAAAGTGAATCAAAAATTTATAAAATCAAATTTATATTTTTAATTATATAGTTGATTAATGCTCTGACTTATAATGACAAATTTGTGTTGAATAATTATTGTGAAACATATTAATATATAAAAACTGAATAGATTTATAAATATATCCTATTTATTATATATATATTTTAAAAAAGTATCACTTATATTTATTAACATAATTGATAATTTTAAAAAATTAAGAAAAACATTCCTAATATATATTATTTAAAAAATAAAAAAATGAATATTTAATTAGAAAGAAAGACCCCCGAATAATTTACTGATCACGTGGTGTTGGATCGGGCCTTATTTGAGTCTAACTCTGGCAAACGGGTCGACTAAAATGGTCCAGATTTTTTTGGGTCAAAAATAGACAGTCTATGACTCGATTGAGCGGCTCGAGTCATTTTTATTTTTTTTTATTTTTATTTTTTAAATAATTATGACACATAACATGATATTTTGATTTTGAGTTATTGCGTGTAGCATGCAATTTGTTTTATTCAATAAAAATGTACTTATTAACAAAAATTATTGAAAAACTTATGTTTAATTAAGAAATAATTTCAATTTTATAAAATATTGTGAGTATTATTTATTTGATTAAATATGTAAAATTAATAATTGTAATTAAATATCAACTGACTAATTTTTAAAAAATGCTAAAAGTATACCATAAAAAAATTACACATGTATGTATTTATATTGTGAAAATTATTTGATTATACCGGTAACATATTATGGCATTTTGCTATGTACAAGTATATAAAAGAATAATTAGTTAATTATTATTCTTTGTTAATATTTGATAATTAATAATATTTTAAATTTTGGCGTACGTAAGTTTTTCATATCTAATAGTTATAGGTTTGGAGATAATAGTATTCTGAACAAATAAATAATTTTTTTTTTATAAATTAATTTAAATAATTAATAAATTAAATTATTTTAAATAATTTTTTTATGTATTTATCTTTTTCATAAAAAAAAATTAAGTCACAGGCCGAGTAAAAATGACACAATTTTATTTAGATAAAAAAACCGTAAGTCAGTAGTCTACTTTTATTTGGACGGATGGGACCGGCCCGCGGGGGCCATTTTTGAAAGGTCGAGGTTAATTCAAATTTCAAGGGTAGAGTCGGATCATTGTTTCCTTTTTTTCCCAAACCCCAAATGACCTTCTTGCAAATATACTCGCCATGAAAGCAAACACTGGAATCCGAAAGCAAATTCCCCTCTTAGGCCCCGAAAAACACTACTTCCTCGAAATTTCTATTCCACACCAATACTGTCATTATTGTTCTTTACATTCTCTATTTTCTGATTCTATCTCCCAAACTAAACACCTTAACACACCACCAGACGTACCACAAACCCCTCGGCGAACCATGTGTTCCAATTCGCACTATTTTGGTTGTGGGTTTTAGGGAACACGCTGATTCCTCATCTGGGTCTGATCCAAAATTCTTAAAAATTAATCGCATGGAAAGAGATAAGTATGCTAAGGAATTGGATGTGGCCGTTAGAGTAGTACACATGGCGTGTTCTATGTGTCAATCAGTGCAAAAGGGTTTAGTTTCTGGAAGTTCTAATCAGGTTAGGTCCAAGCATGATGATTCTCCCGTTACTGTTGCAGGTATTCATTTGGGTTCTTGTTGTGAATGGGGATGGGTTTTGTTCGTTTTCTTAATGTGTATGCTTAGATTTTTAATGCTCAATTGCATTGCTTTATTGGTATCTGTTTTACCCTTGCTACGAAAAGTAAGAAAGAAAAGCATTATATATAATTTAGGGAATTGATATTTTGGCAAGTTAATTTGATATTTTCGCAAATGGGTCTCATTTTTAACTAAACCTGAATTGATCTGCAAGTGAGTCCCATTTTTAACTAAACTAACCGTTTGTGATTTAGTTAAAAATGAGATCTACTTGTGAAAATATTAAATTAACTTGCGAAAATATCAATTCCCTGTATTTAACTCTAGTCTAGAAGGAAACTAGGGAACAGAGAAACAAAAAATCCCACTCTTAGTAAATAAAATACTGTAGTATAACATTTGTGTAATTATATAAATAACATTTTGTTTCCTCTCTTTGCAATGTTGCTTATAAGTTGGTAAATGATAAGAATATTTAATAGTGTAATGTCCCACCTACTTTTTATCTGAGGAGGAACTTGTGGATATACCAAATTTCTTGTGGAAATATCGCTTCCCTATTTAAAATTTTCCATATTCAACTTACAATTGTGAAAGCAGTGGTATATCATTCCATTTTCACATCCTTGCTTCTCTTAGCAACCAAACACGGGCTTAAAGTTTTCATCTTCTCTTTTTCACAGAAAGATGTCATTGGTAATCACTGAGCACAAAGGTACACAATTTTATGTATGTGTGCTAGAAATGGTGCTTTCTGTTATTTCTAACTAGCTAGAGAAATTGGAAAACCTCTTCAAATGGAAACGGTTTTTCTCTGGATATCCAGCTAGTCGCGACCAGGGAAGAATGACCAATCTAGCTAATTCTATTTACTGCAATGGCTCGTTGAAAAGGCCTAGAGTTGGAAAATTACGGTTATCCAATAAAAATAATGTTGAAGTTGTGAAGTAATCACTTTCTCTCCTTTGGGAACAACGGATTGATGTTACTAGACTCGGTCAACTCTATCATTGGTTAGTGGCATAAGTTGTATATGCTCTTGCAGTCTTACTTTAAGTTTAATTCTGGCACATTACCCCAGAAGCAAGAATAGCAGGCCTTAAGGTTTTATGTCATCTTCTCGCTCCTCTCTTTCAAAGAATATTTTGGCAAAATTTTCTTCAAGGAAAAGCCATGTATTTTTGTCCTTTGGAATCTCCTCTACTTTGGTGCAATTAATAGAAATCTTCAGGTCAATTAATAGTGTAGGGAAAAGAACCCACTTGTCAGGCTCTAAGTCAGTAAATCACATCACATTTAGTAGTTCTACTATAGAGCAACAAATTTGCAAGTCTAGTCTTACTAAATTTTGTTGTCATAGTTCAACTTGTTCAACCAGCTGATGCTTTTTACTTTGTTGTTGATATTTGACAATCTTAGATTTATATTTTCTGCGGCAAACTTATAATTATGTGAAAGCTTGTATACCTAATTTATCTTGCCTTTGTAAAAGCATCTGATCTTGGGCCACCTTTTATTGCATATTTAGATGTTGTATCATAAAACTTAAGCCAATCCAGTTTGCATGACATACAAACATTCTTGTCCATCTGTTTCACTTTTCTAATGCATAAAGTGCATTCTGTTTGTTTTTAACATCAATTCAGGTCGATTTTGGTGGGATCGTGTCACCATACAAAATTGTGGTGTTAAAAAAACTTGTAGGAAGTTCATTTCTTAATTATTGTTGCTAGGATAAGCACAGAAGCATGGAAAATATATGTAATAGGTTGATCCCTTATCAATGGGTATTGCACTATTATTTATTGAAACAGTATATAGAGTTTGTACTTGTTCAATAAACCAAACCTTTTCGATGTAGTAGAATATCGAGACGATTTTAGTTGTGCTCGTAACTAGTCTAGTGGATTAATTCATAGCAATTGGAGGTATTATTTATTTAATTTCTATTTGCATTAATAGCCCTCATTGTGTGTATGTTTTGTGCACGTGTGTTGGCTTGCATGTTTCATTGGCTGCTTTTTATACATCTCTACTTGAACAGATTGGAGTGTACAAGCAACCGTAAGCTGGATTCTTTCAGAATCATTTGGTAGCCAAAATGTCTCGATTATTGCTGAAGAAGATGTCCAAACTCTATCAGAAGCTGACTCTGTGGGTCTTTTGGAAATGGTGGTGACCACTGTAAACAAGACTTTGGCTAAAGCTCCCAATTTTGGTCTTAATGGTCCAGGTCAAGCTCTTGAGGCTCCTCAAGTTCTTGAGGCCATCAACCGATGCAACTCAACTGGGGGGCCTGTCGGTAAGCATTGGGTTCTTGACCCTGTTGATGGAACATTGGGATTCTTGCGTGGAGATCAGTATGCTGTGGCTCTAGCCTTGATTGATGATGGGCAGGTTGTTATTGGAGTTCTTGGGTGTCCTAATTACCCGACGAAGAAGGAATCTCTACATAACCGCAAGAAACCTGATGGATATTTATCATCGCCACCTGATTCGTCGGAAAAAGGATGTGTGATGTATACAAGGAGAGGTAGTGGTGAAGCATGGATGCACCCATTGATTCATGGCAATGAGAAGTTTGATCGGTCAAATCTTGCAAAACTTATTCGAGTATCTTCCATTGATGATCCAGCACTGGCAACCTTTTGTGAACCAGTGGAGGAAGCTAATTCAGACCACTCCTTCACAGCCAGACTTGCAAACAATGTTGGGCTTAGGTGTGCTTCTCCATCCCTCGTAAAGTTTCCCACCTCCTTCTGGATAGTTATGTGTTTCTAAATTTCACCAACTTTTTGAAGAGTAAGACCGGAGACTGGAGAGTAAGAGTTTAATACTTTCCAGAAACATGAATATTGCATATTAAGCCTCCAACTTCACACATGACAACTCACATGTTACTTAAAAAATCTTCCCCTTCACGTTTGAGTCCTAATATTTTTTAACTGCTCTTTCTTGAACTTGAACACATACTTTCATAACTCAAACACTCTGAGGCTTGCACATTACTTGAGCAATCACTTGAGAACTCTTAACACTCAACAATTTGAGAGCATTACTTGCGAGTCTTTCTAGAATGGCGAATCATAGTTCTTTAATGAATTTGTTGGGGAAACTGGAGAGTCTACAATGAAGACCCTAATACACTTGTTGAACTGCTCAAGTTCTCTAACAAGGGGATTAAAAGAACTGCACAAGTTTCCAACAAGGGGATTAAGAATTTAATGTCATAAGGAGTGCCAAAGTAGTGACGATAGTTAAATTTAGGCTATGCTATAAACTATGTAGTAGTTTGAAGCGGTAGAAGATGAAAATTAACTTTCATAGTATATTTTTATGTTTGTTACCCTTAGTGTTCAGTACTCCTTCTGTTCCTCAAAAAGAGTCTCGTTTACAAACTTTAGTGACATATTTTTATTCCACATTTACTTTTAAACGTGTTTAGTTAGTGATGACATGATAATGAAATTTTGATGCTTGAGGACATTGTGTCACTTTATACTACCATAAAAATAAATGGCTTTCTTTTCTTTTCTTTTCTTTTTTGCAACAAAAAAATTGGCAAATGCCAAATGGTACTCTTTTTTTCTGGAACGGAGGGAGTATTATTTATTCCATGCTTTGCTTTTTCGGGTATCTAGTTGATAAGAAGCATTTATGGATGCAAATATTTACTTATTTCATTCCTAAGCCTGAAGTTTAGCTAGATGGCTGAAAACTAGCTGCTTTCTTGCGTAAGTTTTTATTGTTTAGTTCTAAATTTACTTTCACTTGGTCATGGGAACTTTGAATCAGAATTTCCATGCTAGATGGGCCTCTACTTTTTTATAATTTGCTAAATAAGTCTTCAGAGTTAATACATTTATATAGTTGTACTCTATAATGGCAGCAACAAGCCCCTGCGTGTTTATAGCATGGTGAAATATGCAGCGATAGCTCGTGGAGATGCTGAGATTTATATGAAGTTTGCAAGAGCTGGATACAAGGAGAAAATATGGGATCATGCTGCTGGTGTGCTCATTGTTGAAGAGGCTGGTGGTGTGGTAACTGATGCAGGGGGGAGGCCACTGAACTTTTCCAGAGGAATGTACCTAGAAGGTCTCGACAGGGGTATAGTTGCTTGCTCTGGGGTGAAACTGCATAAAAAATTCATTGGGGCTATTTATGCAAGCTGGGACTCGTCTAATCTATGAGCCTTTCGATATAGTGCTCATAGGTTCATTAAATTGATTTTCCAATATTTCAATACTCTTGGTAGGTAAGACCATCTTTATTGATAGTGTTTTGCGATCCAACCTGTGGTTTTGCTGCATTAAGATATTTTGCTATGTTTGTTGAGTCAAATTTCTTGTGCGACTCATATGCTAATCTGAGATGCCCTGAAGTACAAATTCCCCTTCTAATATTGTTGCAAATTTCTATTTCAATACCTTTGGTAGGTAAGACCACATTTAGTGATACGGTGTTTTGCTATCTGACCTGTGGTTTTGCTGCATTGAGACATTTTACTACGTTTAGTGGACTGTAGCTTGTTTATGTATTGGTTAGCTGGTTTAGCAACTATGTACGAATAGCTGGAAATTTGTATTGGTTGTTGGAAGGGTAACTTGAGTTAACTAAAGTTTGGACTATCTTACTTTGTACACGTTGACAAATATTTGAGAATACTGCTTGAAATTGTACGAAGTCTAAAACTTTCAGGGCAAGTTTGGAAAATTATCAAGTTGGATAGATAGAGAAACAGGAAGCTAATTTCTTGTTCAGAAGTTGTTTTCTCAAGGAAATTAGTTGAATTGACACTAAGATATTCCTAGATGTTTTTCGGGCCAGGAGTTGCTGATGAAGTTGATCTTTCTACTTCTGTTTTTGAGAGTTCAAGAGAGATGAATAATAATTAAGGCTTCTTATTACTGAGAATTGCTTTGCCTCCTTCTGCCGATCCTGATGGAGGAGCACCGTGTTATTGACTAGCCCATTTTGTTGAAATGCATGTCACATTCATAAATACCTAACAAATTTAGAAAATATTATTATGTCATCACTATTAAGCTAAATACTTTTTAACAAATTTAGAGGCGAATATAAAACGAAAATATAACCATAGAGATGATAAATTTTGTAAATATGAGACGTTTTTTTGGAACAGAGGAGCATATTTAATAATTGTTCAACAAGGGTGCGGGCGTATGGTTATAATATTTAAGGAAACAGTAATCAGGATTAGCAATGAGATATATAACTAGGTAGAATCAACAAAGACCTTACTAGTTAGTAGTTACTACATCGTCATTTTTTCTCGGTTTCAACTTGTAATAATAGGAAAATAAAACCAATTACAATAGGGCCTAATGTACACAGATTGTGTGGTATGGTCTATATAAATTTAAAATATATATGTATATGTGTGTGTCACAATGTACATATATATATATATATTGAATTAATTCTTTTATGTTATGTTTGGATTGCAATAATAAAGGTAGAAATAGAATGATTAATTCCAATGAAATGAAAAAATTGTGTTTGGTACCATTCTCGTTCTCGTCAAATTTGTGAATTTTATATTTTGGAAGAAAGTATTAAATGACTCATTACATTAAAATAAAATAAATAATTTCACCGTCTATTGTATTTTCTTTTTTATTTTATTATTTTATTAATTTTAAATGCATGGTTTATATGGCTGGCCCCTGTACTTCTAATTAGTTATGTACTTGCTATGTATGAGGTTTGCATTTGACTGCTTAAAATAATAAGTAGCCGAAACTGAAAATAATGACTAGCCCATTTTTTGTTGCCGACTTTGAGGTTTTGTAGTTTCAACGTTAGAAGATTCTTTGTCGGTGGATGATAGCGCACAGAAACAAATACTAATATATATATATATATATATATATATATATATATATATATATATATATATCATATATGTATTAGTATTTAAAATATATCATATATGTATTAGTATTTAAAATTCCAGATTCTCTATAATCATAAACTTTGTAAATATTTTTAGGCTAGTTGTGGCTATCGACTTGAATACTTTGTTTAGCCTTTAATATCAATTCACTGTTGGACGACAAACTTGACTAATTTCTGATATATACATACCTAAATTCTCTCTTTTTTTGGGTACTCGTTCAAAGAAAACAATCACTAATTTATTTTCTTTTTGTATGGACAATAATGTATGTGTTGGGCAATTTTCAATCAGTCAGTCACTACTTGCTTTTTTACATGGCATTGACTTGACATGAACAAATTATTTGAGTGATGGGTGGAGGAAATGTTTGAAAACAGCCGAGTCTTCTCTACATTCCAAACCTTGAAACACTTCATTTTATTTTATCAACTTCTTTTTCTTTTTTAATTTTTAATTAAAAAAAAAGAGAGGAGACTAATTCCCCGTCCGTCGGTTCCTTCCGTATCAGGTTCGTTTCTTATTTGGCCATTGCCGCGTTCCCCTTAATTTTATTATCTACTTTGCTTTCTGAGATTCCAACGAGCCTCACGTTATTTATTTATTTTAATAAAGAAGTATTGTTCCATTTGACAAGATTAACCTCCCTCCCTCCCTCTATCTAAATGGCTAAACACAGCGTATTAGTATTAATTTATAACCACCTTCTATGGAGTTTTGAGTTGGTACAAGAATCAGATAAGAAATTAGACACAGCATATATATATAATAATTATAATTATTATGTAGTTAGAGACATATTTGTAGAGTTAATATATGAATTAGACTCATAATTTAGTGTAATACATATAAAAAGAAGAAAATTATGTGGCAAGATTGTGTTTGTAGAATTGTATATAACATACAAACACGTTACAATTTGAAAAGAGTAGTACATTTTTATTTTTTTTAAATTTTGGTTTTTGCTTTTGTATTTGGACATTGAAAAATTCAAAAGAAGCAGCAGGCAGCAGGAGGCGTAAGTTAAGCAGTTAATAAATATATCTCCAAACCAGAGGGTAGGTTAGGGTAGGGTATGGACGACGACTATTCAAATCAATCCTCAACCATACATACAGAACAGAACGGGACCAGTTCAGTTGAATTGAGCAGGTCTTATTCCATTCTACTATTAATTTATTTTACTATTCCCTTCTTTCTAAATAAGAAATTCGCCAGCTAATTTCTTTCTTCTATAAAAAAAAATAAAATACAAAACTAAGATATGCTTAAATTTATAATCATAATGCCAACAACTTATTATTTTTAGCAATAGGTATAAAATAAAAATACTTAATTTTTAATAATTTGATTAGTAACATAATACTGATAGAGTAAATTAGTATTAATGTTATGTTGTAATGCTGTCCTACATACAGTACAAATACACATTACAATCGCAAGACCCCAAATCCCTCTAATCCCTCCAATACTCTCTCTATTTTGGGTTGGGTTGGGTTGGGTTGGGTAAGACCAAAAAATAAAGAAAAAGCTATGAAAAGTTTGTTAGTTGTGCTCCACCTCCATATCTATTTTTAGCTTCACTCTCTCTCACAAGTCTCTAATTACTTGAAAAAGTGATGATAAACCGACGAACAAAAGCGCGTAAATCGTATCAAAGCTGATCAGCATCTTCAGTCCCCAGGAACCAACTGATATACATGTACTTGCATATACTATTATGATTATGATTATCCCTTCTTCTTCTTCTGCTGCTGAACTGCTTTTGCCAATCAATTCTAATTATTTCTTTGTTTCAAAACCAACATTCACATGGCCTTTCTAGGCCCTACTTGCCTTCTCTCACTATTCTCCCCTCATTCTTCTCCTCTTAATTGGGATCGGAGCCTGCCGGATCTGATTTGAAAGTAAGTAATTTACACTCTTACTTTGTTCTGTACACTATTTTTTTTTTTTCTTTTTTAAATTTCATAATCTTCACTTTTTTTTAAGCATTGCGTCCAACTTCAACGATTCATGCTCTGTTTGGTTGCTCTGAAACTGGAAATTACATTAATTTGATTGGCCGAGTACTTATGATTTAATAATGAGCGCCTTTGTCCAAAACAAGGTTTTCAGATGATGAATCTATATATAGCTGTCAATCTTCTTTTATTTTACTCTCCAATTTCGTTTTGACTAGGAGTTTTCCAACTAGATCTTGTGTTAGAAACTGTTTATTTGTGTGAAAATTACAGGATTCAGCGAATTCCGAGACTTCAGGCTTCAAATCTATTGAAGGATTAGACTTATATACATTTACACTAAAAAATGGGGAAAGCAGGCAGAGACTGGACTCAGATCTACTCAATCTACGGCGTGGAAGATTGCCAAACCCTAATTTTCCTCCTAATCCACGCCATCCTATTCGCTTCTCTTTCCGTCCTCTTCCTTCTATACTTCAACCCCATCTGCACATCCTTCGAGTCTCTCGCCCTCCCCGGCGGCGCCGCACGATTTGCTGCCGGATTCACAGGCTCATTCACCGCCCTATCCGCCGTCTGCCTCTTCTTCGCCGCCGGCAACATCTTCTACTCCTCCGTCGCCCTCCAGTGGGAAATGGCCCAACGCATGGTCTCCGTGGTCAGCGACTGGTCAACCGTCAAGCACGTCCTCGACGTCGGCTGCGGCCGCGGCATCCTCCTCAATGCCGTTGCTGTGCAGCTTAAAAAAGAAGGCAGCTCCGGCCGGGTCGTTGGCTTGGACCGCAGAAAAACGATAGTGTCCACGCTCCGAACAGCCAAGTTGGAAGGAGTCCAGGAGTACGTCACGTGTCGCGAAGGCGACGCCAGAACGATGCCGTTCGGTGACAATTATTTCGACGTGGTGGTATCCAGCGTGTACCTGCACACGGTAGGGAAGGAGTTCGGGCAGCGGACGGCGGCGGCGTCGGCGGAGCGGATGAGGGTATTAGGGGAGGTGGTGAGGGTTTTGAAGGGCGGTGGGGTCGGGGTTGTGTGGGACCTGGTCCACGTGCCGGAGTACGTCCAGAGATTGCAAGAATTAAAGATGGAGGATATCAGAGTGTCTGAGCGTGTAACGACCTTCATGGTGAGCAGCCACATCGTCTCATTCAGAAAGCCAAGTCAGCACACTGTGGGGCCCAATGAAGTCAGATTGGAGTGGAGATTCCACAATATCTCTTGAATTTTAAATCTGAGACATCCATCCTGATGAAAGCTGGGCGTATATAGATGGAGTATTAGGGTTATTAAGGTGTTTCCTTTTATTATTATTTATTTATTTTCCTGGTTTTTGATTAAGTTTGGGTTTGAGATGTAGAAGAAAACTGGGGAGACGAAGTTGAACCAGATGCTTTATTGATATATTGTAACGTTGAATATACAGATATATATAGTGTGTAGTGTCGTTATCTTATGCTATGATATATATATGATGATGAATAATATATAGTACCCCGTTTCCAAAAATGAGATTTTTTTATATAAAAAAAAAATATTAAGACTTACCCTTGACATTTAAACATAACAAGAATTATATTGTCTTATAAGAACATTAATTTATTTATTTATTCTTAAAAAAAATGAATATTGTATGAGAGTTGGGTGAATGAAAGTGACAATGTATCGATGGCCAAATTGGGTGGGGTGAGTAATGAGTTTTGGGGCTGGGTAGGAGGAATTGAATGCACGGTTGAGTTGTTGTAAAGTCGCTATCCTAAATATGTTTGAAAGGAGGAGGGAAATGCAATTGAAAAAATTCTTTCATAAAAAATAGAATTCCATTTGTAAAACTTAAGGTTATATTTTCGCTTACTGTTTGTTTTACCTCTAATAATAATAATGAATTAATCATTTGTTTCTGTAATGATGACGTAATAATATATATTTTTAATTTTATAAAAATTTTAATTTAATAAAGGAATTACGATTATGCAAAAGTAGCAGTATCTTATTATTAGTAAAAGTTTATCTACAGATCTACTCAGTGGGGCAAAATAAAATTTACTGAAACAAACTATGTTTATAATTGTGATCACCAACCAAAACGCTATTTTACTGTTACATTTGGATTGAAAAAATATAATAAAATAAAAAATATAATGAAAAATAGTGTATTAGATGATCATTTTAGTAGATAAATCATTCTAATAGAATAAAAATATCTTTAATTTTTATTTCATGTGAGAGGTGGTGGAATAAAATTCATTATAATTGAATGGATATATATGATAATTTTATCATCTTATTACACCACTCACTTTCATCAACAATCGTTTATATATTTAAAATATTTTAAAATTATTTTATTATTTTTTTAATTCTATTTCTTCAATTCAAATACAAAAGTTCAACAATTCTTGGATTCATTATTGGGTTAATCCCACTTTGTAGATATTATTGTGCAAATTTGAGAAGTTGTTGTCAAGTCACAATCTTGGAATTTTTGATAGGGGGATGAACAGACACCAGAAAAATAAATGAATACATCAATTAGAGTAGCATGAAAGAGAAAATATTTGAGAAAGAATTTTATTGGACATGGTTGTTATCTATCACTACTACTATCTGATGTAATGCAATACCGATATAATTAGTTGTGCAAACAAAGCTGATTACTTTTTTCTATAGCAGTGGGCCTTTGGCTTTGGGGTATTGAATAAAACAGTGACACGCCCACCTCAGCCTCAATGAGGGATATATATATATATATATATATAACCTACTATGAAAGGAAAAAAGATTGATTGAATTCGAATCTCTCTCCCTCTTCTCTCCTCTCCTCTCCTCTCCTCTTATCATGTGAAGAAACTAATTTACGTTTTTCTTATTTGGTTTTTTCAGACCTGGCTCCAAATTAAGGAACACCAGATCAAATTATGGGTCTATTTAGCCAAATAAAAAATAAAAAATATGGGGTCGTACACGTAATATATATATATATTAACAAAAAAAGTTTCATTTAATAATTTTTATATCACAAACGAGTTCACTTTTTAGTAATAATATTATAAAAATACAATCTGTCCCGATCAAATTTACCATTACAATTTCATTATCATAACACATAATTTATTATTTTCAGCATTATATCTCAAACAAAATTATATCCTCAGTATTTATAAATTTTATAAATAATACTCTTCTTTTTTTGTATGACAAAAGAGTATTTGTGATGTGAAAATATTATGTAATTATAAGTACATAATACATAATGTCAAATTAAAAAATTGGTAAGTACGTGTTGAACCCAAAAATATTAGATTAATTTTAAATACCCTTAACTTATTGTAGACACCCAAATTTTGCACTTTTGTACTAACCCTGACAGGAGGGCAAAATCGTCATTTGACCCGACATGCGAAAAGGAAGGTGGACCCCAACACGAAGCCACCCCAACGATTTACGGTCAGAGCCGCCACAACGGACAACGAGCATTCGGTCACTTGAGGCAAGGCAAACAGTTGATCCAGAAAACCTGAGTTGATCACAAAAGGCGACTAATGGCCACTACGCTTACGATGTTCGGGGGTCTCGCTCCCCGGTGAGCGAGCGGCTGCCCAGCTCGCCGGTGAGCTGGCGGGGGGGGTAGGGGGCAGCGCCCCCTGAAAGCCAGGCACAATTATCAAATTCTATATCAAGTCGCAGCCCTCCGAACTAGCCTCCCAGAACAATATGGCACGTTTTCCAGGGATTTCCGGATCGCAAAAATACAGCCTTCCGAAATAATACCGCAGAAATTGGCGAATTAAGACCGCGCGGCACGGAAATCAAGAAAAGCAAGCCGGACAGCCGCGGATGCACCTGCGGCCACCGACAAAGGGGCAGGTTCGCGGCTCGAGGACGGCACACGACAGCCGAGGTTCGGCGCGGACGGCTGCCGAGCCCAGCCGCAGATGCACCTGCGGCCAGCCGCAGATGCACCTGCGGCTGGTCTCGGCAGTCTATTAAGCGTCCAGATCTGCGTCCGAGAAGAAAAAAGAGAGAGAGAAATAGATTTTTAGAGAGAGAGAGCTCGCGGGAGAAGAAGAAAAATGGCGGAAATGTAGAGAGAGAAACGAGATTTTAGAGAGAGAAACCCACGGGTTTGTTCCAAAGAGTGAGATTTCTTCATCCTTTGTACAATCTTTGTATCCTATTTTGGTTTCCAAGTGTTGAATCATCTATTTCATCATTTGGAATGTAAAAAATCCGAGTTTTCATAGCGTCGTGGTGTTTGATATATCAAATCTTGTAGATCTAGTTTTTATTTTGTTCTTATTGTGTTTGTTGGGTGGATCTTCTGTGGATCCGAAAATATTTGGTGCATTGCTATTTAAATAGTTTGTTTTAGTGTATTTGAAAGTTAGATCCAATGTAGTTGATATTTGTTTTGGGATCTATGGATTAGGGACGGTTAGAGAGGATTTATTGCGGATAGAATCTCCTCCTAACCTCCCGATGATATCCCTTTAGTTTATTTTCTAGCTTTTACGTATGTAACGATCGCGATGCACCTTTATGTAAATATGTAAATTTTTGGGCCTTAAAACGACACAAGGTCGTGTTCGGGTTAAGGCCCCCGTGATAATAATAAAATATGTGATTGTGGGTGTTTGGGGTTGTCTGGATGGCTCACATGCCCATGGATAACCCCGACACGTTTTGGGATGTATGTTTTAATTTACGACACGAAAAAATGGTTTTCAAAATAAGGCAAATAATGAAAATGTTATAAAATCAAGCAAATTTAGGATATTAGATTCACGAGGTTTAAAGGTTAAGTGTTTTGGTAAACTTTAATCCATAATTGATGAATAGGCTTTAGTTGGTTTTAAAACGTCACAAAAAACGATTTTGCAAATAAATAAATGTTTTCATTAAACTTTGTGCATAGGGTTAAAGAGTTCTAGAAGTTGCCCTCGATTTATTTATATTAACTGTTAGAAGGCAATGTATAGTCTCGATTCCTATTTGACAAAAGTTTAAAACTATTGTTTTCTAAAAAGACATCTAAATAAAAAATCCTCAACGCTTTCGAAATTAAAATCAATCTTTCTTATAAAAAGCGAAGCCTCGTCATTTGGGTCAAAGAACGTCCAAAACACTTTCCAGATAACACTTTTGCCATATAAAAATAAAAGCGAACTTTTATGCAAAACGCACCACAAACATTCATCTAGGCACGCACGCACACACACGCAAACCACACATTTTAGGATTTAAAAAGGATAGGAAAATATCAAGATTGCGGTAACCGTATTTCACGGAAGTCGGGGGGTGCCTAACACCTTCCCCTCGCTTAAGCAAGCCCCCGAACTTTATGAATCTCGGTTTGCGGACCAATTAATCGGAGTCACATATGAGCCAGCGATTACGAAAATAAATTCGGATGAGTTGGTACATCCATTTCAAATATACCAACTGGCGACTCTGGTCAATTGGCTCATAAAAAATCGATCTTTCAAAACCCGTCGACACTAAGCCGACCCTTTTCTAAACCACAATTTAATTCAAAAGGCTAAAATTGGAAAAGGGCATTTTTAATAAAAAAAAACGAGACGAACGAAAATCCCGGCGTCGACAGCTGGCGACTCCGCTGGGGACATTAGAGGGCTTAAGCCGCATTTAAAATCCTGATGTTTTCCTATCCTTTAAAAATCTAAAAAATGTGTGTTTGCGTTATTTGCGTTGATTTACCTTTTTGCGCGTGTATGTGAATAGTGTGATTGCGTTTTCTTTTCAAGTCTTTACTTTATCAGCATCATATGCATACGGTGAGGTACGATGAATGTATGATGAATGTATGTTGAGCAGTTCCTCCTCCTGAGGCAAACCCGTCGGATGTGGATTACTGGACTCAAAGGGGTGCTCCCCGGCGAGGCTCAGGAAAAGCATCCACTCAGATCCAATCCAATTGAAAGATCGGATTTATTCCCTTCGAGTATGTTGCGAAGATCTGGGAACCTTCATGCCGAAAAGCCCGCGAGAGTAACTTAGGGTAGGTCAGCCTCAGATAAACCCGTCACGTGGAAAGTCTCTTCATACCCTTTTACACTTTAGGCACGTAATATCATACTGTAGTCAATCATTTTGTACTAACCACTTTTGTCCAAATAAAAGTACTAACCTCTGTTTTACAGGGACAGCTTGAAGAGCATCATGATTTCACATTGATATACCTTCATCAAAATAAAGGAATACTGACCCTGTTTTTGCAGGAAAAGATTAAAAAACTCCCAAAAAATTGTTACATAGATATTCGCTTTAGCATGCATCCACTAATATCACTCCCCGAAACTAAACTCGAGTTGTTTTATCTGCAGGATTGCTCCCCAAACCCGTCTCCGATCCAAGAAAGCCAGAGAATCAACAGTCGAAATGGCTGAGAACCCCAATCCTAACCCAGCTCCTGTATCCCGGGAGGAATTCGATGCTGTGAGAAATCAGATGACGGAATTGACCATAATGCTAAAAGAGCACTTCAAGTTAAAATCGAAGTCACAAACCGAGGACCCACCGGGGCCATCATCTCAAGGGAACGAGCTGACCCCAGAAACCCCGAAGGTTGAACAGCCAAAACAAATTATTGGCATTCCAGAAGAGGAAGTTGCCAGTAATGTCAACAAGAAGATAAAGCAGATGGAAGAGGCCATCCAAACTATGAAGGGGATCGGGTCGTATGGCAGTGTTAACTACTCCGACTTATGCATCTTTCCGGGAACCAAATACCCCAAGAAGTTCAAAATTCCAGAATTTGAAAAATACAACGGGTCGGGGGATCCTTACACGCATCTAAAAGTCTATATCGGAGAACTTGGGGCATATGCTGAGGACGAGTCGTTGAGAATGCAGTTATTCCAAAAAAGCCTGACAGGGGAGGCTAGGACCTGGTACGCGAGGCTGGATAACGCTAAAATTCACAATTGGGAGGAGTTGGCCCACACCTTTCTGACGCAATACAGCTTTCAATCCCAAATGGCCCCGGACCGATACCAGATGACAAAGATCAGAAAACAGACCAATGAATCCTTCATAGATTACGCTCAACGGTGGAGAAGGATGGTTGCACAAGTAAACCCTCCAATGGATGAGGCTGAGATGGTGATGACCTTCATAGACATACAGGAGGCCCCTTATTATGAAAGGGTGATAGCTGGGATAGGGAAGCCTTTTGCGGAGATGATCAAACACGGGGAAATGGCAGAGATGGGGTTGAAGTCAGGAAAGATCCGAGACCTCACGGCTCTTGAAGCTGTTGCTGAGCAAATACAAAGCGGAAACTATGGTAGTACTTCCTGGAGACCACAGGAGAGAGAAGAGGGAGATGTGTCCCTGGTCTTGCAAGGGCTATCTGGGAAAACAATGAGTAGCCGTCCTGTCCGCATGCCAAGAAGCGAGCCCCCGCGTCAGCCAACTTTTAACAATCAAAGATTTGAGGGGAGGAGGAGATTTGAAAATGCCCGAGATAGGGAATTCACCCCGTTGGGAGATCCATTAGAGCAAATTTTGGCTGTGTTAATCACCCAAAAGAAGATTACGGAGCTGGCACCGCCAACGAACCCAAAGGGGAAGAAGTACGACCCAAGTAAGAAATGTGCCTATCATTCCGGGTCCCCGGGGCATGACACTCAGGAATGTTGGGCGTTGAAACATAAGATTCAGAACTTGATCGATAGGGGGGACATCGTAGTTGAACGACCAGATGTCAACGCCAGCCATTTGCCGCAATGCGAAACAGATGAGGTAAGCATGATTGGGTCAGGAAATATCGGGGTGGACCCCAATCGCAAATACATCCGAAAGGTCGAAGAATACCCCCCAATGAGCGAAACAAATGTCCTTGAAAGGGAATGTCTGGAGGAGGTTAAGGTCATTAGGCAAGAGATGAAGTTGGTCAGGCATCAAATGAAGCAATTAGCAGACCTGGTGGTACACCAACATAATCTAACGAGGCAACTCTTCACCCAATTACTGAGAGACCAAACGGAAGAAGAGGACAAACAAATTTCAAACCAGGATCCCTCCCAGGAAAACCAGCTGACTCAAGGAGATCAAAACAGAATGAAAGGGCATGGAAATGAAAATAATAAAGATGCCAGACGATCCCACCAGTGGAGCCGTGATAACCGCTCGGACAGAGGTGAACCCTCAAAGGGGAAAGATCGAGCAGCATTCCCAAGAGATCGAAAGTTCACCCCTTTGAGCAAATCAAATGCAGAAATATTGCACCTTCTGATCAGCCGGGGAAAGATTACGGAGTTGCTGCCACAAACCGACCCCAAGTCTAAAAGATACGATCCTACACGAATATGCCTCTATCATTCCAACTCACCAGGGCATGATACTGAAGAGTGTTGGGCGTTGCGGCACAAGATCCAAAATCTTATCGAAAGAGGAGAGCTGAAAATGGCAAACGACCTTGAGATCACCGCAATGGGGAGCCTGACCACCGACGAACGGATTGTCGAGCCTCAACGAACCATGAAATTGTAAATTCCCAGGGATACGATTGTGAGTCCCAAGAAAGGGGTGTGGGGATGTTATCGTCTGCTTAATGTTATGTCCTGCTTTATTTTCTGTGCATTATTATGATATGTAAAAAAAAAAAAAAAAAAAAAAAAAAAAAAAAAGAAAAAAGCAATCTTGTGTGCTATTGATGGCCTGAACTACGAAAGACCTGATCTCCTCTTCCTATAGGAGTACGTAGGCAGCCACTTTGGCGCGGTCTAATCCTTGTAAAAATGTATATAACCCTTCGATAGTTTTGCAATTAACGATCAACGACTCAGATGACCTGTTCTCCTGTCAACCCATCGGAGTACACTTCCAACCTGATCAACGGCAAATGATTATTGGGTTCCCAGCATCTCATCAGACCACCTGTCAAAGACACCACGAAGCAATGACCTTGACAACAATCAGGACTGGGGCAGTTTCAAAATCGATGACGACTCGACACTGGGGCATTCATCAGCCATCCGTGGAAAGGTAGTGCACGATTCAACATCTATGATACGATCTCGTCAGCGTACAATAACATCATCAGAGATGTACTGTCAATTGGTCCTTTCCAGTCAGAGCTCTTTCAGGATACGAGGACCCACAGGTAAGATACAACTCATTTCATCTATTTATTTCTTTCCTGTCTCCCTGTACATATATCAAGATTGTACATAGTTTAACGCTAACATTACTTTTGGAAAGAGAAATTTTTATTTGACTTGATAGGAATCGAATTAATCCTAAGGAGCATCCGTGGAGCAGACTCGTGAGTATGATTAGACGATTAAAACTGATCAACCTATTAAAACTGCACAAAGAGCTGATTTCGAAGTGTTGTTCGAAGCAGAATCAACCTCATAGGCAAGTCTGCACTTTGCGGTTGCGCCGACTTTCAGATGTGGGGTATAAAGCTATGACGATAATGATGACGATTGATGCGGAGTCGAAAAGTAAATAAAAATGAATCAAATGCCTCGAATCGTGGCCTGAGTTATTCGAGTAAATAAGCCTGAGGGGTGTCTTCACACCTGGCGCCCTAAAGTCATCTGATTTGGGAGTCGCCGGCCCAACACTCGTTACATGGGTAACTTAGAGCCTAAGAAAACGAGCATTACGACTGTAGAGACCTGAGCAGATTCGAATCGTGGCATGGGTTATTCGAGTAATTAAGCCTGAAAGGTGTCTCTACACCTGGTGCCCTAAAGTCGTCCGATTTGGGAGTCACCGGCCCAACGCTCGCTACATGGGTAACTCAAGCCTAAGAAAACGAATCTTGCGAAGAGTCAGACGAGGAATGAATGTGGTAAACCACCTAACTTGTATCGAAGCGTGGCCTCTGTTACTCGAGCAAGTAAACCCGAAGGGGTGTCTTTACACCTAATGCCCTAAAGCCGCCTGGTTTGGGAGTCATTGGTCCAAAGCTCGTTAAATGGGTAACTCTGAATAGCCTAAGAAAACGAGACAAGTTAAGTGGACACGAAAAGGGAAATGCGGAGTTGAAAAAGAGGAAAAGAAAAAATTTTCGACCAGAGAAAAGAAGGAAGCTCATCTAAAGTCACGGAAAAGAGGCCCCTAAATGAAGGATGCATCGTACAGTGCACTTGCCATATGACGTAAATCCTGCGAAGAACGATATCAAGAATGAAGACGGAACACCTTTGATAAAGGAAGGTAGTTTTTGAATTTAATCATACTCACGTATATTGACCATGAATGCTTAAAAGTTTTATTACGATTTCATAACTCGTCAAATAAAAAAAAAAAAAAAAAAAAAAAAAAAAAAAAAAAAAAAAATGAAATCAAGAGTGACTTAACACATTCACAATTCATTCAATGTCAAGTTAATCCACTCACGATTCACGAAAAAAGAGATCCATCTAGATGCTAAGTTTTTACGATAAGACGAAAACATCACAGACATGAGCTAAATTGCATAATCACGAGCATTCCATTTTTGTGCTCTACTGTTGAGATGTTTAGTAATATCGGAGTTAACCCCGCCGACCCGAACGGTCGAGCATTTAGCGTTTGTTACTTGTGCAGGATATGAATCGGTGTGCGTAACTCGGCATGACAAACGAAATGACTTCCCAAACGAATCCTCGACAAAAACATGAGTAAAGGCTGGGGCATCTTAAAGATCATGGAAATGAAAGGGGCACAGGTCTATATCAGACTCCTCATCAACGAACCTTCCTCCACGACCATCAATGGATTTTGACGAACTCAGTCTGATGCACGCTGACATTACCTCGATATTCAAGCGAGCATATACAAGAGCGATATAATCTCGGACGTCAGGACTGATCGATTAAAAGGCGAGGAAGGGCAACATGGTCATCGATCATAGCAAAAAGCCAAATGAACTGCCCCAGTCGGATGAGAGTCAAGTGCTATCAATGCATACGATCAAATGACAAGAGGATCACCTAGATATCAACCAAGAGTCTTGGCATAAGAGGAAGTCCCAGCGTCCCAAATTCAAAGACATGACGATTTGAGAACCAGCAGGATGAGGAGCCCGGGATAAGTCAATTGGGCATTCGAAAACGACAAATACAATTCCCCAACAGAGAAACGATCAGGGGCATGCGATTCAACGGACCAACCTTGAAGTCCAGAAAACTGTCCCCCCAAATAAGGAATGACACAACTGAGTGGTCAAAAAAAGAACGACACGTGAAAAATTGTATCATTTGACTAAACAGGGGTCATTTCCTTCCAAGCATATCTATTGATCCATGCATAACATCTGCGCATCCATGTATATATCAAAATAAACTATACATGAAAGAAAAATCACAGGTACGAGACTGGCGGCGTCGCGAATGCCAGTGCCATTGATCGGAAAGACGTGACAGCGGGAAACTTCTACGATCCGATGCACCCAGAATCTATGGAACATCAAGGAATTGCAAAGCGACTGTCTGAAGCACCTTCAGCTAATCAACAAGGATGACAGCTCAAAAGCAATGGCTGTCAAGAGCGATCGACGAGGACGAACCCCGAGAATGACAAGTCAAATCAAAGAAGTGGCTGGCAAAAGCGATTTACGAGGACGAATCCCAAGGAGGCCCCACAAACTAATCAGGTACGCTTTCTTTTTAAATTTCCTCAAGAATTATTGCATTTTTTATGATGTACGATACGATGCGAGTCCATTTGGGACAATACACAACGATTCCGGAGACGAGACCCGGCAATTCAAAACCGACCCGTCAGATATGAGACCTGACCAATTCAAAACCGACCCGTCAGATACGAGACCTGACCAATTCAAAACAGACCCGTCAGATACGAGACCTGACCAATTCAAAACAGACCCGTCAGATACGAGACCTGACCAATTCAAAACCGACCCGTCAGATACGAGACCTGACCAATTCAAAAATGACCCGTCAGAAACAAGAACTGACCGTCCAACACGACCCGTCAGTCAAAAGAACTGACCGTCCAAACATGACCCGTCAGTCAAAAGAACTGACCGTCCAAAATGACCCGTCAGTGAAAACTCCTGACCGTCCAAACATGACCCGTCAGTGAAAACCCCTGACCGTCCAAACATGACCCGTCAGTGAAAACCCCTGACCGTCCAAACATGACCCGTCAGTGAAAATACCTGACCGTCCAAACATGACCCGTCAGTGAAAACCCCTGACCGTCCAAAATGACCCGTCAGAAACAATACCTGACCGTCCAAAATGACCCGTCAGAAACAAGAACTGACCGTCCAAAACGACCCGTCAGAAACAAGAACTGACTGTCCAAAATGACCCGTCAGTGAAAACTCCTGACCGTCCAAACATGACCCGTCAGTGAAAACCCCTGACCGTCCAAACATGACCCGTCAGTGAAAATCCCTGACCGTCCAAACATGACCCGTCAGTGAAAACCCCTGACCGTCCAAACATGACCCGTCAGTGAAAACCCCTGACCGTCCAAAATGACCCGTCAGAAAACCCCTGACCGTCCAAAATGACCCGTCAGAAACAAGAACTGACCGTCCAAAACGACCCGTCAGAAACAAGAACTGACCGTCCAAAATGACCCGTCAGTGAAAACTCCTGACCGTCCAAACATGACCCGTCAGTGAAAACCCCTGACCGTCCAAACATGACCCGTCAGTGAAAATCCCTGACCGTCCAAACATGACCCGTCAGTGAAAACCCCTGACCGTCCAAACATGACCCGTCAGTGAAAACCCCTGACCGTCCAAACATGACTCGTCAGAAACAATACCTGACCGTCCAAACATGACCCGTCAGTCAAAAGAACTGACCGTCCAAAATGACCCGTCAGTGAAAACCCCTGACCGTCCAAACATGACCCGTCAGAAACAATACCTGACCGCCCAAAATGACCCGTCAGTCAAAAGAACTGACCGTCCAAACATGACCTGTCAGTCAAAAGAACTGACCGTCCAAACATGACCCGTCAGTCAGAAGAACTGACCGTCCAACATGACCCGTCAGTCAAAAGAACTGACCGTCCAAACATGACCCGTCAGTCAAAAGTCCTGACCGTCCAAAGCGACCCGTTGGCAAAAGATCCGACGATGACGATAAACCCGTTGGCAAAAGATCCGACGATGACAATACGATGACCGTTGGAGAAAGATCCAACAATGACTCAAACAATGCGATGCGATGTGCTAGGCGACGTGCGATGCAATGTGAGATACATCATATGAGAAGCAGTGCGATATGTGATATGATATGCGATTTGATATTTAACATGCGACTTGATATGCGATGGGCGATAAGCAAGAGAAAAACAGTCTACTTGACGAATATGCTATGCAAGTCCATTTGAGGCAGTAACCGGTAATATTAGTGTTGCATCATTAATATGTATATGTTGCATCAATGATATATATGTTGCATCATTAAATGTGTACTGTCATCATCATGCATTGGGTGCCTACTTCTTTATCATGTTCATTTCACTTACCATTTCATAAACATGATAAAGAGGGGCAGCTGTAGACACCCAAATTTTGCACTTTTGTACTAACCCTGACAGGAGGGCAAAATCGTCATTTGACCCGACATGCGAAAAGGAAGGTGGACCCCAACACGAAGCCACCCCAACGATTTACGGTCAGAGCCGCCACAACGGACAACGAGCATTCGGTCACTTGAGGCAAGGCAAACAGTTGATCCAGAAAACCTGAGTTGATCACAAAAGGCGACTAATGGCCACTACGCTTACGATGTTCGGGGGTCTCGCTCCCCGGTGAGCGAGCGGCTGCCCAGCTCGCCGGTGAGCTGGCGGGGGGGTAGGGGGCAGCGCCCCCTGAAAGCCAGGCACAATTATCAAATTCTATATCAAGTCGCAGCCCTCCGAACTAGCCTCCCAGAACAATATGGCACGTTTTCCAGGGATTTCCGGATCGCAAAAATACAGCCTTCCGAAATAATACCGCAGAAATTGGCGAATTAAGACCGCGCGGCACGGAAATCAAGAAAAGCAAGCCGGACAGCCGCGGATGCACCTGCGGCCACCGACAAAGGGGCAGGTTCGCGGCTCGAGGACGGCACACGACAGCCGAGGTTCGGCGCGGACGGCTGCCGAGCCCAGCCGCAGATGCACCTGCGGCCAGCCGCAGATGCACCTGCGGCTGGTCTCGGCAGTCTATTAAGCGTCCAGATCTGCGTCCGAGAAGAAAAAAGAGAGAGAGAAATAGATTTTTAGAGAGAGAGAGCTCGCGGGAGAAGAAGAAAAATGGCGGAAATGTAGAGAGAGAAACGAGATTTTAGAGAGAGAAACCCACGGGTTTGTTCCAAAGAGTGAGATTTCTTCATCCTTTGTACAATCTTTGTATCCTATTTTGGTTTCCAAGTGTTGAATCATCTATTTCATCATTTGGAATGTAAAAAATCCGAGTTTTCATAGCGTCGTGGTGTTTGATATATCAAATCTTGTAGATCTAGTTTTTATTTTGTTCTTATTGTGTTTGTTGGGTGGATCTTCTGTGGATCCGAAAATATTTGGTGCATTGCTATTTAAATAGTTTGTTTTAGTGTATTTGAAAGTTAGATCCAATGTAGTTGATATTTGTTTTGGGATCTATGGATTAGGGACGGTTAGAGAGGATTTATTGCGGATAGAATCTCCTCCTAACCTCCCGATGATATCCCTTTAGTTTATTTTCTAGCTTTTACGTATGTAACGATCGCGATGCACCTTTATGTAAATATGTAAATTTTTGGGCCTTAAAACGACACAAGGTCGTGTTCGGGTTAAGGCCCCCGTGATAATAATAAAATATGTGATTGTGGGTGTTTGGGGTTGTCTGGATGGCTCACATGCCCATGGATAACCCCGACACGTTTTGGGATGTATGTTTTAATTTACGACACGAAAAAATGGTTTTCAAAATAAGGCAAATAATGAAAATGTTATAAAATCAAGCAAATTTAGGATATTAGATTCACGAGGTTTAAAGGTTAAGTGTTTTGGTAAACTTTAATCCATAATTGATGAATAGGCTTTAGTTGGTTTTAAAACGTCACAAAAAACGATTTTGCAAATAAATAAATGTTTTCATTAAACTTTGTGCATAGGGTTAAAGAGTTCTAGAAGTTGCCCTCGATTTATTTATATTAACTGTTAGAAGGCAATGTATAGTCTCGATTCCTATTTGACAAAAGTTTAAAACTATTGTTTTCTAAAAAGACATCTAAATAAAAAATCCTCAACGCTTTCGAAATTAAAATCAATCTTTCTTATAAAAAGCGAAGCCTCGTCATTTGGGTCAAAGAACGTCCAAAACACTTTCCAGATAACACTTTTGCCATATAAAAATAAAAGCGAACTTTTATGCAAAACGCACCACAAACATTCATCTAGGCACGCACGCACACACACGCAAACCACACATTTTAGGATTTAAAAAGGATAGGAAAATATCAAGATTGCGGTAACCGTATTTCACGGAAGTCGGGGGGTGCCTAACACCTTCCCCTCGCTTAAGCAAGCCCCCGAACTTTATGAATCTCGGTTTGCGGACCAATTAATCGGAGTCACATATGAGCCAGCGATTACGAAAATAAATTCGGATGAGTTGGTACATCCATTTCAAATATACCAACTGGCGACTCTGGTCAATTGGCTCATAAAAAATCGATCTTTCAAAACCCGTCGACACTAAGCCGACCCTTTTCTAAACCACAATTTAATTCAAAAGGCTAAAATTGGAAAAGGGCATTTTTAATAAAAAAAAACGAGACGAACGAAAATCCCGGCGTCGACACTTATGTTTCAGGCAATTTAAAAATAGAGATGGAGAATTGATTAACTACAATTAAACACTAATTAGAAAATAAAAACTAATAATAAAAATACAATCTAGAAATTCGAATCCATTAAACTATAAACATAACAAATAATCTAATCTTTTCTATGTATATAACTCAAATTACGCCACTGATTTAATTTACATAATTCAAAAAAAAAATCAATTAAAGCTCAAACAAAGATTAACAAGGGTTTTGATCATTATTTCCTTTAATTTAGTATTTTTATAATTAACTTGGGCAAAAACAAGTTATGAAAATTTAAGAATTAAATGTTACCCGACAAAACTTTTTCAACAAGCATGAATTATGAAAAACTTATATCTTAATAATAATCTATCAAAACTTCTTTATTAATTTAAAATCACATAAGGACTATAAAATGAAGGTATTTCAATAACGAAGCATGAAAGAGAAATTAATTAAATATTAAAACGCAATTAATAGAAGAGATGAAGAATATTGTCATGAAAAGTTATTTAATTTCATCTTCACCCGAGATTAAAGAATTTAGTTAGACATAAAAATAAATAAAATATCCTAGATAAAAAAAAATATTAAATATAAAAATAAAATAAGAAAACTCTTTTTTATCAAGATCTTCTAACGAGCATATAATGAAATTAATTTAATTTACTCCTATTCTTAGCCTAAAATAATGCATAAAACTAATGTATAATTAATGTAAGACCCCGAATTTTATGAAATATAAAATTTATTTTTCTTCATATATATTTTCATGAAACAGTAAGTGGTTGAATTGATAAAGTTAAAAGTTAAGGATGTTATGTGTAAATTATATTATGTCGGACAATATTCTTTTGGTCGGGGAATATTCGTTCTGTCGGGGAATGTTCGTACGACGGCGCCGTACGAACCAATCATTGGTGGACCCCACAAAGGTGGACCCTATAAAGAATAATTGTCGGATATAGAAAATGACATAAACAATTTTTAAAATGGTCAATGGTACTATTACTTTTAATTGTTAAAATATCCGGTGGTAAAAGAATAGTAATATACGGTATTACAAGTAACATACGGTATTGCACAGTAGCACACGGCATTGCACAGTGTTTCGTATTATTAAACTGATAAAGTGGTTATCGTACAATATTTGACTTTATTGTCACATGCACAATAATTCATGTTATTAAATTGATAATTGTCACAGTAGCATAGGCACAGTAATTCACATTATTGAATCAATAATTGTCATAACACAGTAACGTAATCTTTCTTTTGCATACTTTCTGCATTATTGTTATCTCTATTATGGTATTATTTAAACAGTTGTATTTCATTAATTAATTGACTTGATATCTAACTCAGAAAGCCAACTACACTGTATTTATAACAATTAGTCATAATAATGAATAAGTGTGAATTATTGTTGAATAATTGAATTGATAAAGTTATTTGTTTATAATATAAAGTTAGGTGATATAAAATGAATGGTATAGATTAAAGATAATATAGAATTTAAAATGGATGGTGTAGATTAAAAGATGATCTTTAAATGAATGGTTTAGATTAAGGAAATCTTAAAAGATGAAATGAATGGTATAGATTAAAGATAATATAGAATTTGAAATGGATGATGTAGATTAAAAGATGATAATTAAATGAATGGTTTATCTTAAAAGATGAAATGAATGGTATGGATTAAACATTATCTTGAAATGAACGGTTTGGATTAAATTAGGAAATCTTGGTTATGATAAGATTTTTGGCTATAAATAGAGGCCTTAACTTAAGGATTTTTCATAAACTTCCTTACTTGTTCTTTCTTTCTCTCTCTAAATACTTCTTGTGAAAGTTTTCTCTAAGTGTGCTTAAGTCATCTTGAGTATTTGTGAAGATTTATAAGTGTACGTGTACTGTTCAAGTTAATCAACCTCATTTAAATCAATATCCAGTCACGTGTTAAGGTAAAGGATTATCATTATTTGATTCTCGAAAATAATATAGTTTCTTTCTTACTCATAAGATATGTCATTTATTTCCATGTATTAATTTATGGGAATAACCTTACGGCGCGGATTTCCGCCTGTTGGTGAATAACCTTTCGTATTCATTCCTTATTAATCTCTGAGAATAACCTTACGGTGCGGATTATCGCCTGTTTGGTGAATGACTCTTCGTATTCAATTTTTATTAAATTGTGGGAATAACCTTACGGTGCGGATTATCGCCTGTTGGTGAATAACCTTTCGTATTCATTCCTTGTTAATCTCTGAGAATAACCTGACTACGCGGATTACCGCATGTTTGGTGAATTACTCTTTGTATTCATTTCTTATTTGTCTCTTGTGGAAATAATTTGCTTACACGAATTATCACATGACACTTTTATTGCATATTCGTTTATAATATCATTTTCTTTCATATTCGTAAATGATATTATTTTCCTTTATACTCATAAGGGATACCATCTTTTTCATCTTCCATTATTCAAACTTACTATGGTAAGGGATATTAATTTCCTTCACCTTTTGTTAATCAAACCTGCTACGGTAAGGGATATTATTTTCTTTCATACACCTAAATCGAAACTTATTATGGAACTATTGCTTCTATAATTCCTGAAAATATTATATGTTCCATAATAGTTGCACTTCATCATTTCAATTGAACCATCCTATTTACGTGAACCTTTCTATTGAACTGTAACCGTTATTCTGAACTGTGGATCTTGAATATCATTTTTAAATTTCACTCCACATCATGTTGACAATTTGGATATTATTTGAATCTGTACAAAGTAAACTTCTGATACTTATTGTTTATCCTGTTTCTTCTGTTCATCATTTATATCATTCTAATCATCCAAATTCAAGTTGTTGTGAATATCTGTGGCCGGGGGCACAGATGCGATATAATTGTTGAACAGATGATAGGTTAAAGGCGATATAATAGGTTAAAGGCGATACATCTGTTCGGTGTCTTTTATGGCACGTGGTGAATGTTCTCTTTGGCCCGTAGTGCAAAGATGAACTGTTGTTTGATATGATTATGACCAAAGGCTGAATCTGGTATAATCATGACCGTTGGTGTTATATTGAATGTCTTTGGCCCGTAGTGCAAAGATGAACTGTTGATCTGCATGATTATGATCAGGAACTGTGAAATTGTATTATCTTGACTAATGATATTTCAGATGATAAAAGTTGATGATGTTTTTCCTAAAAAGAGAACCGAGTGGACATTATAGTCTGCATTATTCTTCTAATAGATTACTCATTCCGCTGCTATTATTGATCTGAACGTTGTTTAAGAATTTAACTGCAGTTTTTGATATAAACCTTGTAGTCTATTGTATTCTATCAAGAACTCAACTGTTAAAGACTAATGATAATTTATTCGTCATTATCTTAGTCATGATATTCTTTACTGGGCTATTTGAGCTTACCCTTTCTTTTGTTCCATTGTTTTTCAAACAGGAGATGAGAACATAGCTGGGTCTAGCAGGGGAATGGAGTGAGAGTCCGAGGGATAGCTATCGTAATCTTCACGTGTTGTAAAATAGTGTGTTAATAATAGTGAAGAATTAGTTGTGTATTATTATACACTGTATTGTTGAACGTTGTTCTACCTTGTAATAATTTTGTTGTAGTCTTTTGACAACTCAAGTTTGGGCTGTGTGGGCCTAGATTTGGGGACGTCACAATTAATATCTAATATATAATTAATAATTTATTTTTAATTTATTTAAGTTTGTAATGAAATTTTATATTAATATTTATACTGAAGAAATTTACTTGAAATTTCTATACGAATAGAAGTATTAAACTCAAGTTTTAATTTAGTTATGACAATTAGTTAGTAATGAATCTACTATAATTTTTTTAACTAAATTTACAATGCATGTGTTTTGAAAGAATTTACATATTATTAATACAGTTAATTGTGTGATTTGATAAAATTTTAAATTTTAATAAATTTAATTATAATATTAATTTAATAATAAAATTCATCACTGGTATTAATAGAATAGATTCTAAGAGATATTAAGAGATTTTTTTTGTTATTTTAATATCTTCATTAAATTGTATAATGGAATTATCCTACATAAATTATTTTAAGATATATTATCTTACATAAAATTGTATACATATAACTAATGATAGTATACATATAATTAATGATATTTATGTAAAATTGCTTAAGAATATTTAATTTTTTTGATACATAACCAAAATAACAATTTTTGTGTCCATTCTCTGTATATGTAAAGAATCTATGTGCACAATTAAAATGTGCCCAACAAACTTAGTTATTGCAATCTCATCATGAAGCTTCAATTAGAGCTGAATCATTTATTAAATGAAAGTAATTCCAATTAGAATATCATCATAATTAAAGTGTCTACTGGATTGAGCAAGCTAATTAATAGAAACAATTTAGTAACCTAGATACAGACATCTTTTTCCGATGCATCAGTCTGGAGATTTCCGGTCAGGAGCTGATGTTTCATCCATGGTTTTAAAATTTCAAAAATGATTTTGAAAGGAGCAACCGAATTGGTCCCATGGTCTAGTGGTTAGGACATTGGACTCTGAATCCAGTAACCCGAGTTCAAATCTCGGTGGGACCTGTTTGTTTTTATTATTTCTCCTTCTTTTCAAGTTTCAACTTCTCCTTTATTCTGTGTCTCAATTTATTTATTTTAAAAAAACTCTGGTTCTTCTTCTTGTTGCGCGGCAGTCTCAATCTCTAGATAACAGTTATGATATATATATATATATATATATATATATATATATATATATAACCCTCTGAATTTTATTTTTTCCCCTTTCGATTAAAAATAAAAAATAGAATAAACCTTTAACCGTATGATAAATGTGCTCTCGTATTGGACAAGCAAAAATGATTAATGAAGCGTACCAAAAACAGGTGTCTCTGAGTAAAGAATCGTACTATCTCCATTTAATGATCAATGCCTTGTATTGTTTTTTTATTTTTATACTTCTTCCGTTCTATAAAAAAGTCCTTTCTATTTACAAATTTATGAATATTAAAGGTATATTTTTAATTAATGTATATCTTAAAAATAATAAATTATTAATTTAATAATATATATATTATGGCAATAAAATTATGCTGACTAACTTAAAAAAATTATATCATTTTATAATACTATCGCTAAAAAGTAAACTCTCTTTATTGAATAAAAGAAATTAGCAAATGAGATTTTTTTTTATTTGAACTGAACGAGTATTACTCATTTAGATCTATGCAAAGATACTTAAGAGCTTGTGATTTTGAAAATTTCAATATATACGCACAATTCATCAATTTTAAGAATAATCAGTTTAATCGTAAAAGTAAAAAAAATATTATTAATGTGAAACCAAATTAATAATTTTTTTTTTAATTTTCCTTTCCTTTCCTTTTGGGTTGAGGAGTTGCATGGGCTTCCACCTTCACTTTATGCAGTTTGGAATTTGGACAGCTCAGTATGATATCTCGGAGGATTACTCCTTAGCCAACCACTTATTTATTTATTTATTTTTATTATTATTATCTCTAAGCCAGCACTTGGTAAATTTCCAAGCACGTCACAGTTTTGGATGCTGACGTACGTAAACTTGGCCAACTCGATGGGTGATATTGATAGCTCTAAATGTCAAAATTTCGACAACCATAAGATGCGAGAAAAATCATGAACCTCATTTAATACTTACTTGTATTTTCACTACTAAACAATAGAGTAGTACTATATATAATTAATATAGGAAGAAGCTGACTGCAGATCTATACTATACGTACCCTTTAGGTTGAAAATTACACGTCCTATATACATTGTGGTTTTAACTAATGCATTCAAATAAAAAACTGATATTTTTGCAAAAAAAAAAAGTTGTATTTTTAGGTCAATTTTTCTCACATAAATATTTGACTCATTCAATATTATGCGAGAAGGATTGTGTACATTTTGATACAGTAATTAAGTCCATTTTTAAAAAAATAGGAGATTTTAGAATTCAACCTTGACAAAATTAATATTATTAAATTCCGTTTAATATAGCAAAAAAGTAATATCTATATATATATATATATATATATATATATATATAACTATACTATGTATTAGTGTGTGAAAGTATCCATCTGGATAACCACCATTCATATTAACAGCCTTGACTACTTGAATTAAAGACAGATGATGGAGCCAGGTATCAATAATGTCTTTTACTAGTCCTAGAAGATATGGGCAAGTGTATAAATATAATTTTGGGATATAAATTTAAATATAAATTTTATTTATATAATTAAAAAGTGAAATTTAACATAAAATTTTATTTTGACTCTATTTTTTATTAATAAAAATTAAATTTATATTTAAATTTATGTCTTAAAATTCGTGCACTTAAATTTATTGGGAAGATATTTCAGAGAGATGTAGTAGTTTCAGTCTTGCCCAAAGAACATGTGGACTAGACTAGGCTTGCGTATAAATTGGAGGATTCTACTAGTAGCACCCTTTGATTCCATATACGTAAATATACAAACAACAAAATTAGAAGTAAATATACGTAATTACATATAATCATTTTTATATTTCTAATGAATATATGTAAGTTTTGCCAATACATTGGATAAAATAAGAGTTGTTAATACTCACTAATTAAAGTGATTTTTAATTCGCAACAAATTAATATAATAATTCCATAATATAATTGACTATTAAATTAATATGATGTTTATTATATATTTAACTCACATATTATATGTATTAGTCCATTATGAATGTAATATTATTATATTAATTTTAATTTTTTTTTATTAAATCATCCAATTGATGTATAGGTTCATTATGTTCATAATGTAATCAGTCATGAAAAATAAAACAATAATAATTATAATTAATTGGACATTTTGACTTATAATTTATTTGATTCATTACATACAATAATATAATTTAATAAACCAAAAATAATTTTAAACACAATATAATAATATTATAAATTATAATTATTATATAAATACCAAAAATTAATCAAATAAATATATCATAATAATTTATTATCATTTTATTAAACTCTATTATATTACTAACTATTACACTAAATCAAATTTCTATTCGCCCAACCAAAACCTGCTAAGAAGTCGTGGACTACAATCCTCACCCACAAAACTATATAATCCTATACTATATAATCCTGTCCACCACCTCTTTTCTGCTTTGACTCGGAGAAACAAAACTCGATTGGATTGATCATTATTTATTTAGTGTAGCTCCGTTTCCCGCAAAACCCAGAAAAATGGCGACTATCAACACCATATCGCCTCGAAATTTTCTCCCTCTTTCTACACCCAAACCTAAGCCTTCTTTCTCTTACTTCAAATCCCTTAAGCCCAACAATTCCCAACAAATTTCATCCCCAATAACCAAACTGAAAGACAACAGAACTGCTGTCCTGGTTGGATCCTTATCCAACGAACTCGACGTTATCCCAGTTCAGAGCAACGACTCTACGGACCAGCAGGATGGAGTGGTGAATGGATTGGAGAGAGAAAATGAAGGAGAAGATGTTTTGAATCAGGTGGTTGGTGGGTTTGGGAATAATGAAGGAAGATTAATGTCGTTTGAGGGGGCCGCTGGGTTTTCGTCGGTGGGTTCTTCCGGCACGGAAGAGGAGGAAGATTTGGATAAATTTATTGATAGAGCTATTAATGCCACCATAGTTCTAGCTGCTGGCTCTTTTGCTATCACCAAGTTGCTCACCATCGACCAGGACTACTGGCATGTAAGTCCAATCAAACATATCAGATATGTGTCTGTGGGATTAATTTGAATATATATGTAGATATAGAGATATGTCTGTTAGTGTGTATTTTGTGAATTATTCGTTTTGTAGTTATGATTTTTTGTAGTTTTTTTTTTTTAATTTCTTATTATATTGCTATAGTACACGATAATTTGGTTTTAAACAAGAGATTTCTAAATTTCTTATATTTTTGGTTTTCTTCTTTTAACAATAATAAATATGTATCAAATTATATTTTATTTATTCATACTATATGAATTTTTGGGAAGAAATCCCGAGTACTAGTAGTTTTGAAGAATGGTTGTCTACCATTTTGAGTTGGCTTCTTTGTTTCTTGAAACCTTCCTACTATAGTTATATAAGTTCCTTTTTTACTGATCGTTTCTTTCTTTATTATGTACTGTTTGTTTCGGATTAGAATACTTTCGATCCTTTATATTTTTCTCAAAGTTTTCTGTATTCAACTCCTACTTTTCAGTTGTCATAAGAGCTACCTTTTAATTAGCAAGTCTGGTTATTTGGCTTGTTGTCCTTTAAATACATCATACTTTTGCTTGTATTTCCCTGATTTGAGTTTCAAGTTTGTGCTGTAGTTAGTGGTGAATTTTGTTACTCAAGTTTGAGTTGTTTGTTTGTTGTATTCTCTTTATAGATGACATAAGTTTGATTTAGAACTATCAAAATTCAGGACGGATGTTTAACTTATGGATGACCATGTTTAAAATGTGGATGGATGTTAGTTCACATTTATATTAACTAGTTAGAGTAGTAAAAATGTGCTGGAAATTCATGTGAAAGTTGAAAATTTAATTGATCGGTACTTCTTGTTGAATCAATTTTGTTGCTATGTAAAAGTACAATTTTGTCTTTGGTTGCAAATAACTTGCAGAGTAATGTGATTATACTTTAGTCATTAATGTCTAGCTTTCTTTTGTGATTAGATATCGAAAATTTGTGTGTTGTGGTATTTTCTACCCTACATAGGATGTTGGGCATCTCTTTCTTCGGTAACAAAAAGAAGGGTCTCCGCATGTCATTGACATCTGTTCAGGGCAGTTTAGAGCATGCAAATGTGTAATCTGTTGACCTATAAACATTGAATGATGAAGTTTGTGCTATGCCTTTTTCTTTGTCTCTGGCATTCTTTATTTATGTATTGGTTCTCAAAAGTATAATGTAGATTATGGTTATTATGGTCTTTCGTTGGATCTCAATAACTTCTCAATTCTTATAATGCAAGATTGCACAATGAAGTTTGAACACAAACACAGGCGTAGTTAGGTTTTTATGTACTCCTTGCTTCGGTAAGTATATTCCGTCTGTGTGCCTAATAGAGGAAGTTGGTTACCTGTCATCTTGCGCCCGGTGGGTCTGTGTAAAATGTTGAGGGGTCCTTTTCTTTTTAATGGCTTTTTTGGTTGTTCATTCCAGGTGTGGTCATGTACTTTGATGACTAAGACCATTTTTATTGTTTGTGATAAACTGGAACTCATTCTCTTTCTCTTTCAGGGATGGACCTTATTTGAGATACTGAGATATGCACCTCAACACAACTGGATCGCATACGAGGAAGCTCTTAAAAGTAACCCAGTCGTGGCGAAAATGATGATAAGCGGAGTGGTTTATTCTCTAGGGGATTGGATAGCACAGGTTAGTTGGTATTTTAAAATAATCAAATCTCATTGTCTTTTTGCTGATATCAGTTAGTTCCTTTCACAAATTTTAATTAATTTGTTGTGTAATATTCAGTGTTATGAAGGGAAACCTCTTTTTGAGTTTGATCGCAAGCGCATGTTTAGGTCGGGCTTAGTTGGCTTTACCCTACACGGGTCGCTATCTCATTATTACTATCAGTTTTGTGAGGTAACAATCATGGTTGACTTGTTTAACATGTCAATTTTCCCAAATATGTTTCTTACCCAGAACATTGTGATTTTTCAGGCCCTTTTTCCTTTTCAAGATTGGTGGGTGGTTCCAGCGAAAGTAGCCTTTGACCAAACTGTGTGGGCAGCAGCTTGGAATAGCATTTACTATGTGTTTTTAGGGCTTCTACGTCTTGAATCTCCAGTCAGTATCTTTGGTGAACTGAAGGCATCATTCTGGCCCCTGTTGACCGTAAGAAGACCTGCTCTATCTGTCTCTGATTTTTGTTTTTACTCTTGACATGTTGAAAGCAAAATTTTGGAGAAGACGAATTATAATTTTTCAATAGTTTTGTGCATTAGCCCAAGAGGGGTTTTTTACAAACCCCATAATGCTAACTAAAGTGCTTCCAGGAACTTGTTGTAAGGAGTATTTATTGTCTTCTTCTTTTAGAAATATTGACACTCCTCATTGCAATGAATTTGCTTATAATAAATTTTAAATGTGAATTTCTCTTCTTTTCTACAATCTTTTTATCTGTTCATTCTTTTAACGAGTTGATCCATGGTATTGAGGAAATTTTAGTTGAATGGTCATTTATGAGAAGTTAATATGGTCTTCGTTATTTCTTCTTTATAAATGGCAATTCAGATTCTGTTGTATTCTTTTACTTTTATATGCATTTATACTACAACACCTAAAAGTGTTCTTGGATGTGGGATTGGTTTCTTCAGGCAGGTTGGAAGCTGTGGCCATTTGCGCACCTCGTCACATATGGAATGATCCCTGTTGAGCAAAGACTTCTATGGGTTGACTGTGTAGAGCTTATCTGGGTAACAATACTCTCGACGTAAGTATTAAATCTGGATCACAAACAATTCTTTCTTCAAATATTGTGGTTTGCAATTTATATATGTATATGCATGTATGTTTGTGTGTGTAGACATATATAGTGTGTATATATATATGTGTGTGTGTGTGTGTATTTATATATATATAGAGAGAAAGATAGAGACGTTTTTTAATGATTAGGCTGCTTTACAAAATTAGTGAAAAGTTAAAAGCTTCCTTCCATATAAATTGTCTAATGGTCTTTACCCCACTGGCAGTCTTAAGATTCGCTGCCCCAACACCAAAGCCTCATGAGCACCAAATGTATTTACTTTTCTTCCATGCCTCACCAGTTTGCCTCTTTTGCGCTATACTTATATTTGAATACATACATGAGCCTCGCTTAATAGTGAAGGGAAATTAGTACTACTTTTTATTTTACAGTGTAATAAAATGCAACCTAGACAAATCTAAGGCTATTAAATTATTCATGGCATATTAAGTTAATCACCTGGTTGAAGTTCTACAGAAAGTGTCTTTGTTGGCCAGAATAAAATTGTCATCCGTCTTTTTCTTGCTTTCTGATTGGAACTTCATACCTTTGCACACTTTTTGGCTGGGGATGTATATAGATAGAGAGACAGATGATATGTTGAGGTAGCACTGGGCTTCACATCCAGAATTCCAAAGGTCAGTAATGGGGAATAACTTTTGTGATCACCCATTGCAGGCTGTTTTGTGGTCATATAACTGGTGGATGTTGATTGATTGTTGAGAGGGCCACTTCATTTCCCTTTTAGTGGACCGAAATATTTTCATACTGTTGATTTTGACGTTTTCTCTGTTATTTGAGTAATTGAAATAGTGGACTTTTTTCGGCTGAGTTGCATCCAACATTGATTTTTATACTCTTTACCAGTATTTCAAATGAGAAATCAGAAGCAAGAGTCTCTGAAGCACCAGCAGAGGCAAATTCTAATACTCCATCAATAGGTTCCCCAGAGGTATGCCTAGTTACTGCTTAACAAGGTACATGTCCGTTTAAAAATTAAATTAAATTGAATTCTATGATTTCAATATTTTTCCACTTTTGGTTATTAGGAGTAAATTAATCGGAAGCTGAAGCTCGAAGAAGAGAAAAGATTTGCGATATTCTCTTCTAATATTGAATGAAGAACCATGGCTGAGATATATGTTTCAACAGGTAATGTGGCTGGAAAGGCAGCTTATAGTTCATTCTCACCTACATACGGAACTAGGATTAGATGGGCACTTTATGTAACCACCTCCTTCCTTTTCTCACTCTCTCTGTATACAAAACTACTGTAATTTTTGATGTGGGAGGTACTTGCTGTTTAATAGTAATGAGTTACAGTTCTGGAAAAATTCTGTATAGGCTTTACTTTAGCAATCATACACTAACAGTATACTTTATCTTGTTGTCGAGGATGAAATTTGTTAAGAGTACTGAAAAGAAAAATGTAGTACTAAATGAATACAAGGAAAGAGAATTCATGAATATTTGGGAATTTTTTTTGGGTTAAAACTGAATGCTAGTTAAATGCAACCCTTTTCTGTATCTCTAATCATAACAAGCATGCGGACAGTGTCACAGGATGAGAGTACTCATCTGTCCAAACATTACCTGTTGTGTACTTACTGATGTGTTGATTACTTTTGCTATCGATGAAAATGAGAAAACTTGATTCAAGGATTGGATGAAGGCCTCGTTCAAGTCTAATAGTATTATTTTGATTTCAAAAATATGTTTTTATTTTCTGAAGTCATGTTCAAGTTCTTTCTGCCTAACAAAAACAGGGATGGAAACTTTTGAGAAGATTTTATGCTTGACCAAATGACAGTGGTATGGATTCAGGTTATGTCCTATTAATACATTATTGAGTCAACAGATTAAGCTGGATTGTACACGTAATTCAATTCAAGCCAAGGACACATTAGAGAGGCTACTCCAGCCAAGCCTTCGACGCCCTCCTCAGCAACTCTTTGCCTGCTTGACGCCCTTTCAACTTATTCTGAGGTACCGCCTCACGACGGCTCTCCCGCACTGATGTTGACCGGAGTGAGGAGTACATATTATGAGGCCTAGGCCTACGGGATGATGCCACGAAACTATTCCGAGAGTCCATACTCGTCCACCCTCTGGCCGGGAACTGATGACAACTTCGACGGAATTTGAAGCCTTCCCATGGTTTTCTTTTCTTCTATGGGTAGAGAGCTTTGTTTGTTGTGGGTGAAGAAAGGTATATAGGGAGTGAAGCACATATATATCTTCATAGACTTCTTTCAGAGTTTTAAAAGAAACGGTCACTAAGTTAGAAATGGGTGATTCTTTGTTTCCTTTTCCTACCTTAGAATGGTTTACTTGGTTTTTGAAAGACCTAATTATTTTAGCAACGAGGATTGGCGTACAGGGTAATATCATAGAGGTAATTTATATATATATATATAATTAATATAGAAAAAGGTAGCATTATTTTATTTGGTCATTTTTTTTTATTATATATACATATATATAATTATATTTGTATAGAAAAGACGTATTCATATTTTTTTATAATTTTTTTTGGTACTCGTAAATTTGTCCGAATTTAAATATTATGTACTATTTTTCGTCTCATTTCATGTATTGAGAAGTAATATTTTTTATTTTTTTAGAATTGTATAGGTAAATTTCATTATTCAAAATGACTAATAGAATTGGCCATAAGAATAGATTTTACATCTAATGGTACTTCTGTCATCCATACTTATAGTTGATGAGATGAAGTAGTCCGTTTTGCAAGTGAGTGAGTTACATTATTTTTCAGTCTATGCACAAAAGAAAATTTACATTCATGAAATAGAGAAGTTAGGCACTTGATATCTATTACTATGTGGTCAAAGTGAGCAAAAGATATCTGCTGTGATTGTAGAGCATTTATCAAGACTTGAGAGTCACTCTCCAAAGTAACTTCAGTAAAATTCGTTTTGCGAGTTAACTCAAGTGCACGTCGGGCTGCTAATGCTTCAATTTCAATGGTTGTGAACGACAAAGGAACTTATTGAGATAGGGAGACCATCACCTGCCCAAATTCATCTCGAATTATTACACCAAGTCCAGCACAATTATCAGCCTAAAACAATGTTCCATCAAAGTTAATTTTGTAACACGAATTTGTTGATGGCTCTCACCTAGTCGTGGTCCTTATTTCCGGAAGCTTAGTGAACGAAGTGTTGAGTGTAAATTTATGCAGCTTCTCTTAAACTTATTTCTTTAAAAGAATATTAACTGCAAATAAGTAACGTAACATTAGAAATTAGATTAGGCGGGGAATGTGAGACGAATTTGAACTCAGGGTTGCCCCTATTTTAGTACGCATTTTCACGTTAAACTGCAGGGCGTAAGAACCAGTATTTTGACTAGTAAACATTACTAAAGAATATAGCTTTAGTTGGTGAATAATGGTCTGCCATTATGTTTGACGCAGCTAACGCTAACGAATATATATGACCTGTCAAAATTGAACAACTTCATATTAATGTGGAGTAGTGGAAGCCAAACTCTGAAATTACTAAAAATTGCTACTAGGATAGGAAAGCTGCTCTGGGGGTATTCACATGGCAGAAATTAAGCTGGAAATTAGAAGAAAGAAACGGTAATGAAAAAGATACTACTAATTAACTATATTTTCGTCTTGTTTTTCAGTCACACACAAACTTCACCAATTAACTGAAAGAGATGGACAAGTTTTTAGTGAATATAAATATTAATTATAAAGCTAGTAAACTATATATATATGTGTGTGTGTGTGTGTGTGTGTGTGATTAGGTATATTATTCATAATTTGTGAACTATGATTAGCTTTACAAGGAATCCTAATACATAGTTTTTGTGAGAAATTAAGACCTAGTTTAATTAGAAATATATATTTTAGTAGGAGTTTTTATAATTAACTACCTTACACTTACATTAATATGAATGACAACAATTTTTAAAGAATTTGTCATATTACCCCCTTCAAATAGCAATTTTAACCTCCCCGGCCCTTCCTATCATCTTTCTTATACATGATAAAAAGAATATATGGTATTCTATATTTTTTGTTGACAAATTGTTATTTTCTTTAGCTGTCACAAATATGAAAGGCCATTGCGCAATTCATCAAACCTATAATTCATAATTAATCAATCTTCCGGCATCTGCTGAGTTGGACTTATACGTACGTATTACCATCAGTTAGTTTAGTACCAATAATTCAGTATCATTCGTCAAATTGATTTTAATACAGAGTTAATTAAAAGTGATTTTAATACAGAGTTGATTAATTACATGAAAAAATGGACTGGCACCAGCCGAGTGTCCAACAAAATGAATTGGGTTATCCTCGTCCCATTCCGGGCGAGTGATGTCCTGCATTCCGGTGGGTAAGAATTCAGTTTATAATTCATACTCCAATTATCAACCTATTTCATAAATCCGACCAAGCTGAGAATGCCCACAAGCCTTGCTGTGTTCTTCACCATAATCAGCTTGCCCACCTTTTAAGTAACACAACATGCAGCAGTTCACGGGCCCTGAAATCTTAAGACATTGCAAAAAATAGAATTAGAAGTTGTTTGGAGCATATATCTGTCCAGGTTGGCCTATACCTTTGATTTGATGCCATTGCTACTGCTCATGGCGTGGTTGTTTGCGTTTGCATTCTTGCTTACTGTTGAATTAACTTGTCCTCCGACTTCGGGCTCTGGCGTTTTTATATCCTCTTTTTTTGGGGGGCGTTGCGTTTTATAGCTTTATTCCTTGCTGTTTGAAACTGCATTCTTTCCCTTTCTGCTTGTTTGAAGGTGCTATTCATGAATAATATTATATACTGTATACATAATTTGGGTATATGATACAGTGGGGGGCAAATGATCAGCAGTAGTTAAAGTACTTTTGGACTCCTCATCTTTGACCACTTTAATATCCACCCAACGCCCTAAAGTAATATATATATATATATATGGGTATATATCTCGACAAGCTTTTGAGGAATTGCGTACACCTTTTCTCCTTTCATCTTATCTTCCTTTTTTGTAACTTTCTTTCCTTCACTTTCAATGATGTCGAGTCATTAATTTAATACGAGATAAGTTCTTTTAGAGATTTGTTTCATCTTTAATCTTCTGGCTGTTTATATTTGCTTATTGTTTATAATTCATTCCAAAAACAATTTATTGTCTATTCGGGAGGAAAGAAAATTAAGTTCTAAGAAAGCTAGCTCTTCTATTATTATTTTCCCTTCTTTTTTGCACACTTCGATTTATTTATATTAAGTTTTGGTACGTACGTATATGCTCTTTAAGAGCCTAAACGTTTATATCATCAATATATATATATATATATATATATATATAGCTAATTAATCCGTGTACAATAGTTGTTGGTGGTGATTAATATTGTACAATATTTCCCCTTGGGTGCTATATGCATGATGAAGATAATGGCAAAAACACACACATATAAATAAATTTAAGATCATTATTGACTTTTATTTTTTTAATGTTAATCGATACAATGATGAATTTTATAAATTATTTAAAAAGTATTATTTATTGTAAAATTTATATTTTCATAATTTCTAATAAATCATTTTAAATTTTGAGTTTAAAAATGTATTAATTAAATTGACTTTCAAAACTAGTAATGAAATTAAAGAATGGAGTTATATATAATAACTCATGAATGATAATAATCATAAGTAAAAATTAATGAGCCAAGAGAATACTTACTGCCGAAAAAACTTAAAACTTTTAGTGAAGCTAGCTGTTGATGGACTACTTCACAAACACAGTATGCAGGCCGGTCTAACTATTTATTGGAATCCTTGACATGCAAAAAAAAGACAGTGTTCCAAGCTTATATGGAAGCTGTAGAAATATCTTTAATCAATGCATCACAAATAATTTTGGTCATTCTTAAATTTACATTAAACTATACTAATAATAAGGAACACGAATATGCATACTACTTCTATATATATATATATAGTTTTCAATTCGTGGGCAAATTAATCTCGTGATCGATCTTTCTAAAAAATATGATCACATTGAAAACATTTTATATGGCAGAGTATGCATGTATAGTCACTTTAAGTATTTACAGAACATTTACTATTAATTATTTGCATGTCAATTATGCACACTAAAATGAAAGGAAATGCGACTTTCTGGGGTGGGTTGTCTACTTGTTTCAGAAATATAAAGAGACAATTATATTCCCTTTGCTATATTGATCAAGTATAGAAGTAAGACGGAATGAATTTTACAAAAAGAAGAATAAAAAAAGCCATATAACCATGCACCAACTATAATTAACATTAGCAGCACTGAATATATATATATATATATATATATATATATATATATATATATATATATAAAGTAATCTAAGGTATATATTAAACAAATTTGACTAAGACTACTTAATAAAATCTTAGTAAAACGACGTCAAAATTTTAATTTTTGAGTTTTATATAAAAAATCTTTAATTATAATTTTTATACTCGTTTTGTTAAATAGTTTTAGAAATCATGCCTTAAATTATCTTTTTATATATATATATATATATATATATATATATATATATATATATATATATATATATATATATATATATATATATATATATATATGGGGATCGATCTATTGAAAATATTGTAAAAGTTGATTTATCTTTACAACAGATCTCAACCTTCTAGGCTGAGATCTGACGGTTTATATGACCCTCGTCCGCAATATAACATCTACGTATCTGCAACATTATACCGCGGACGAGATATATTGTTCAAAATGTCTCCACCATTCATGTAACACATTCACTATCTGCAGTATTATATTGCAGATGGTGAAGGTCAGGTCTTACTCGAGTAAACGACGACGTTTTGAAATATCAATGTTCGCAGTATTATACTGCGGACGGTAATAACCCCGTCCACAGTATAATACTGCGGACGCTAGTTTAATTATAAAACTGCGTTCATCATTGTTTATAAAAATTATTTTGGATCTCATCTCAATTTCACTGTAACGATTTGGGTAGTTATAATTAACGCTATCAATTTTTTTATTTCTTCTTGCAGATAACATGAATCTGCAACGTTGTAATGCAGAAGAAATAGAAGATTTATAGCCTTAATTATAAAACTGCGACTTGGGTTGTTCGACTTAAGGCTATTATTATTAATTTTTTTTTATCTTCTTGGGTATTCTTATTCTTACTGATTCATGTGCCCTGAGCAGATGACATGAATCTGCAACAAGAATACTCGAGAGATAAAGGAAATTTTTAATCTTATAATCTTTCGTCCGCAGTATTATATTGCGAACGGATAAATCAAATGATAGAGTTTAAAACGATGTCGTTTAGGGACTGACCTTTTATTTGCCTTATGTCCGTAGTATTATAATGCGGACTGGTAAATCAAACAACATAGTCTAAAACGACGTCATGCCTAGGTCTGTGCTTTGTCCGCAGTATTATACTACAAATGTTGGATTTTTGTAGCAATCAATTGTTTGAAATTTCAACCGATTACGTTGGGGTAGCAATTGTTTCTCCATTAATAACAAGAAAATTGTCTTGGTTCTTTGAATCTGAGTAATTCAGTCCACTATAAATAAGATGGAAGATTGTTTATTTATCTTCAATACTCAAAACTCTCAGAACGAAAAGAAATATATATTCTTTATGAGCATGATTATTGTCCATGCCCATGTTTTTTATTGTTTAAATATTGTTTATTGTTTATTGTTTTAATTGTTTTGACAATTGATATGAGTAATTAAATTATTTTACCACCCGTAGTATTAAACTGTGGGTGATGTCTATATTCAAGGAGGATGGAAGAGATCTGAGTGAAGTATTGTTGAAAAATCTCTGTAAGAACGCAACAATATCGTTTTGAAAAACGATGTTGCTGTTTTTTTACATAGATTCTTTAAAAGTTATTCACCCCCAGATCTCTTACACTTACTCGAGTAGATTTCGTCCGCACAGTATTAAACTGCGGACGATAAATTATTTTAGTTATCTAGTTCGCAATATTAAATTGCGGATAATGAAATTTCAAAACGTTGTCGTGTTTCTCGAGTAAAGCCTAGTCCTTATCGTCCGCAGTATAATACTGCGGACGGTAAAATTTCAAAACATCGTCGTTTAAAATAATTTCATACATTTAATTAAACTATTAGTGACAATATTATAAATACGCCCGTTCGCAATATTATACTGCAAACGAGTCTTTTTAAAACTACTAGTTTTCTTCTTCTCATGCGTAGTACCTTTACAAATTCATGTTATCTGGGATGATTGACAAACATGAATTAGTAAGAATACTACATAAGAAGAAGAAGAAAATTTAATAGCCTTAAGTTGAATAACCCAGATCGATACTTTAATTTTTCATTCCACCTGCTTATTCTCATTGCATATTCATGTTATCTGGGATGAGTGAAAAACATGTATTGTCATGGTAGACAACATACCTCAGTATTTCCTTCAAATTGTTTTGGTAGTTTTTTTTCTCATCAACCCAGACAACTCGAATCAGTAAGAATTAGAATACGCAATAACAAATAGAAAATTTAATAGTATTAAATACAACTACTCCGTTCAAGATTTATGAAGAATGCAAGACTTGAACGAAAGCATGAATTCATGCCCAACGTATATTTATACTAAAACTTGTGCGTTTCACTTGGATGGTGAATTTTAAAAGACATTAGCACAGTTCGTAGTATAATACTGTAGACGGTGAGTGTATTATAAGCATAGTGGGGGCATTTTGCATAATATCTCTCGTCTCGTCCGCTGTATAATACTGCGGATACCTGAATATTATACTGCTGACAAGGGCTATATAAACCACCAGATCTCAGCACAGAGTGCTGAGATCTGTTGTAAGGATAGATCTAATTTTACAACGTTATCAATAAATCGACCTATATATATATTGCTTTATTTTTCTACATAAAAAAATACTCGGTTTTCTTTCCATACAATCTCTACATTCATTAATAAAACAAGAAATTACGTTTGTACTGCATATCTATATACATAAACAGTTGAAACTGTAACTGAAAATATATATAGAAGGCCTTGCCTAAAAGTATCCCAGAAACTGTAGATATTCGATCGTCTAGCTAACAAGTCTTCGTTAAATGGTTTAACAAAATCTCACTCCCAACATTCCAATTTCCAATAATCTAACACTAATTTGAAGAGTATATGACCTGCATATATATATATATATATATATATATATATATATATATATATATATATATATTTCAAGACAATATCAAGCTATATTATATATCACAGGATCTAGCTCCAGTATATTTGAGCATAACGATCTATGAGAGGGAGAGAGATCTAGCGCATGCATCTAAGAGTACCAATTCATCCCTGCAGCTAGCTGATGATAAGCCTGTTGCCTAAAAAACCCGTCGTCACCACCTTCAAGATTTCCCAGCATTACAGCTGCAGCAGCTTCGTTTTGGGTGGTAGTAGCACGAGGAGTTTGTGGAATCTGACTTAGAAAACTTGAAATCGACCCATTATCATCTGCAGTAGTACTAGTCCTTCCATTGTTAATATGATCCATGAAAAATCTTTTGGTGGAAGAAGAAGAGCCTCCAGCTGGCTTGCCCTCTTCGTCGTTGTTCCAGTATAAACTTCTCTTCATGGAGAGGACATTATTAGGCGGCAAAGAAATTAGGTGTGACTTTGAACCAGAGATGGAGTTGGAACCATCGACATTAGTACTTATCATCCCCGACTCAAATATGTTCTGTTCATTTTCCTGCATTGCAGTAGTACCATATGCTTTAAGCCCCGGCAGCAGTTTCGGATTCTGTTGCCCAATTTGTTGTATACAAGTTGGCGGTGGCGATCGTATTGATCCTAATACCATATCACTACTTTCATGATCTATTGGCCTCTGACTATTATTCTTCTTGTAGATTCGACATAACACCCAATCATCAAGCTAGAACATAAATAAATCAAATCAAATTAATTAATTAACTTATATACCTAACAACATGAAGGATAATTAAATACTATTATACTAGGACGATTAATTAATTAAATGATTACGAACCCTCAAGCAGCCTTTTTTATTGGCAACGTCACTGCAGCCAGGGGGCTTCATATTGGTGGACTTAGTGTTGTCAGCAAGTCGATATTCATGCATGATCCAATTGGTTTTGATCCCTTTCGTGGGCTTTCCTCCGTAGAACGCAAGTGCCTTTTTAACACCTACCTTCTGAGTTCCTCCGGAGCCGGCAGAGGTCACCACAGGCTTATCAGTTCCCGTGGTTTTCCAATACCCAGAGGTCGCGGCTCGGTTCGGCCTCGCCCCGTTAGGGTACTTCCTATCTCTTGGGCTAAAGAAGTACCATTCTTGTTCTCCAAACGAAGCCTTAGCTGTAAAACCAATAGTATCATCATATAATTAAGGCCTATTCAATAATCAGTATTTATATTCGTCATAAAAAAAAAACGCCCACACGCGCGCACACATATATATAAATATGGATCAATTAAATTAATTTATATGTTACCTGGTAGTTCCCATGGATCAAACTTGTAGAGATCGACTTCCGCTATGATGGCTACAGGAAGAGGAGCGGAGGCGGCCTTTTTCTTAAGGTAGTGAACCACTAGCTCTTCATCCGTGGGGTGAAAGCGGAACCCAGGTGGGAGCTGAGGCTGCTGTTGAGACCCCGCCGATGAGTCTGTACTTTCCATTAATTGGAGCGGACTAATTGATAATTAATTATTACTTGCAGCACTAACAATTTATATTATATTTACTTGGAGGAGATTATGGACCATTTTTAATTAATATATACAACAGCATCTCAAAATAGTATGATCAAAAGAGAGCTGAGAGATAGAGAGTGACATGAAATGTTGCTTAGAGGGGGTGAGCAACTCTTTTATATGGCCATAGGGACCACAGCACGCACTAAGATGGAGTAACAATATGAGGGCAGATTAGTCATTACAAAATCGAGTGATTATGAATCCAGGTTATTAATTCAATATATAGACGTTAAATTTTCTTGGTGTTAAATTTGGAATTTTGTTCATTAAAAAAGTCGTTAAAAGTGCGCATGTCTGATTCCCCCCCCCCCCCCCCCCCCCCCCCCCCCCCCCCCACATATATATATATATATATAAATTAATCAGTGAGATTGTCACATTATATTAGGATCCCTGCTGAGTTTAGTTTTGTTATTTGATTTATATAGGCAAATGAACACCAAGTTATGTAGCTTACAAATCAAGTAGTTAATCGTTAAAAAATGTTATATTTTGCTACAAAAAATAATTACTTTTGTTTTGATTACATACATCTACAAATTACCTATGAATTTACAAATATTATTTAGACAAATTATGTATCATTATTATATTTAGTCATAATTTTTTATGACAAGATTTAAATGACACTTTTTTTTTGTTTTGTGTTTTCTGCTCCACGCTATACATACTTTCAAAATCAGGAGAGGGGTGGATGTAGTACGTTTCATAAATTTGGAGGAAACGACTAGAGACTGCTTGCAATAGCCAAAAACTTGATATGGACTTATGAGAATATAAGGGCAGGGGCCCATCGGTGCGGGGGTGGGTTCAGGTGCAGGTAACCTGATCTACCGGAGGGCCCATTTATGTTTAATTCTGGGCAGTCCCATTTCTTATCAGAAGCAGCACAAATTAACCTCACACATCAATCGCTACATCCTTGATCACATCTCTCTCGCGAGAGATTATTTAGTTGAGACAAATTCACTTGCTATTTTAATTTAATATTTTTTTTATTTTAATGAATTTATAATTATAAATAATAAAATGTTATTAAAATAATTTGTTTACTTTTATCTAAACTGTAAGACCCCGAATTTATGAAATACAAAATTTAATTTTTCTTCATATATATTTTTCCTGAAACAGTAAATGGTTAAATTGACACAATTGAAAGTTAAGGATGTTATGTGCAAATTTTATTTTGTCGGACAATATTCTTTTTGTCGGGGAATATTCGGGCCGTACGACGGCGCCGAAATAACAAATTATTTGTGGACCCCACAACGGAATATTTGTCGGATATAGAAAACGACAGAAGTAACATTTTTAAATAAAAATAGTCAACGGTGTTAACTGTTAAAATACCGGTGATAAAAGAATAGTAGCATACGGTAATTTATGGTATTTTCTGTAGCACACGGTACTCTACAGTAGCACACGGTATTGCACAGTGTCTCATATTATTGGTCTGATAATTGACACCGTAATTGTTACGCATCATTTCATCAATAATTGTCACTGCATAATATTTTATATTATCAATTCAATTATTGTTGCTACACAGTATTTTGCATTATTGATTTAATAATTGTCATTACACTGTATTTCATATCATCGAGTCAATAATTGTTGGTGCACTGTAGTTTAAAATTATTGAATCTAATAATTGTCACAGTAGCAAATACACTATAATTTATATTATTAAATTAATAAAAATATGTAACGTGTTTCTTACATTATTGTGGTAACATTATTTTATATGTTGGACTCACAGGAAGAATAAATAAATAAATAAATAAATAAATAAAAAATAAAATAATTAATTTTACTATTTGAAATAGTAACGTGAATAGTGACGTGAATAGTACGTGAATAGTAAGAAACATGTGGGACCCATTGTGGGGCCCACATGAAATGTGAGAAATGTGAGAATTTGCTGAAGAGTTGGTGGAGGCTGCGCAGCAGCCTCTGCTGAATTTTTTTCTGTTCACCTACCACGCATAGTAACTTATTTTCTCCTATAAATAGCTTGCTCAGCTGAATAGAAAAATCACACCTAAAACATAAAATTTTTCTATAAGAATTTTATGAGTTTTCTCTGAGAATAGTAAGGTTATTTTGAGAGTTTGAAAGCCAAAAGGAGTGCAGGAATTTTTCAAGTAAGTCTTTTATTAAAGAGTAGTAATTTTATAAATTCCTATTTTTCACGGTATTCACAAATCTTCCTTTAGAAGACTCTTCTTTAAGAAGATTCATTTTTAAAAGCTTTCTTTGGAAGATTTATTTTGGAATATTATTTTTAAAACTATTTAAAAGTAGTTATATTATACTACAAAAATTATGTTAAATATATATAATTTTGATAATTCATATTATACGAGTTATCATACACTTTGAAATTTATATGTGGAAATTACTAATTTTATTATAAAAATATAGGTTGATCAACCTCATTTAAATCAATATCCAGTCACGTGTTAAGGTAAGGAATACCATTCATTTCAAACTCTTAAATTTACTGTGGTAAGGAATGTCATTTTTTTTGGAATATCATCTTCTTTCATATTCTATTATTTAAACTTACCACGGTAAGGGGTATCACTCTTTTCATCATCATAAATGGATATTATTTTCTTTCTTACTTGAAGGGATTATCATTCTTTGATTCTCGAAAATAATATCGTTTCTTTCTTGTGCCATTTATTTCCATGTATTAAATTGTGGGAATAACCTTACGGCGCGGTTTACCGCCTGTTGGTGAATAACCTTTTGTATTCATTCCTTATTAATCTTTGAGAATAACCTTACGGTGCGGATTATCGCCTGTTTGGTGAATAACTCTTCGTGTTCAAATTCTATTAAATTGTGGGAATAACCTTACGGTGCGGATTACGCCTGTTTGATGAATAACTCTTCGTGTTCAAATTCTATTAAATTGTGGGAATAACCTTACGGTGCGGATTACGCCTGTTTGGTGAATAACTATTCGTATTCAAATTGATGGGAATAACCTTACGGTGCGGATTATCGCCTGTTGGTGAATAACCCTTTTTATTTGTCTCGTGTGGAAATAATTTGTCTACACGAATTATCACATGACACTTTTATTCCATATTCGTAAGTGATATCATTTTCCTTTATACTCATAAGGGATACCATCTTTTTCATCTTCCATTATTCAAACTTACTATGGTAAGGGATATTAATTCCCTTCACCTTTTGTTAATCAAACCTGCTACGGTAAGGGATATTATTTTCTTCCATACACCTAAATCGAAACTTATTATGGAACTATTGCTTCTATAATTCCTGAAAATATTATATGTTCCATAATAGTTGAATTTCATTAGTTCAACTGAACCTTCCTATTTTCTGAACATTTCTATTGAACTGTAATCGTTATTCTGAACTGTGGATCTTGAATATCATTTTTAAATTTCACTCCACATCATGTTGGCAATTTGGACATTATTTGAATCTGCACAAAGTAAACTTCCGATACTTATTGTTTATCCTGTTATTCTGTTCATCATTTGTATCACTGTTATTTGTATTAATCATCAAGAATCAAGCTGTTGTGAATATCTGTGGCCGGGGGCACAGATGTGATATAATTGTTGAACAGATGATAGGTTAAAGGCGATATACTAGGTTAAAGGCGATACATCTGTTCGGTGTCTTTTATGACACGTGGTTAATGTTCTCTTTGGCCCGTAGTGCAAAGATGAACTGTTGATTGGTATGATTATGACCAAAGGCTGAATCTGGTATAATCATGACCGTTGGTGTTATATTAAATGTCTTTGGCCCGTAGTGCAAAGATGAACTGTTGATCTGTATGATTATTACCAGGAACTGTGAAGTTGTATTATTTTGACTAATGGTATTTCAGATGATAAAAGTTGATGATATTTTTACTAAAAAGAGAAGCGAGTGGACATTATAGTCTGCATTATTCTTCTAATAGATTGCTCATTCCGCTGCTATTATTGATCTGAACGTTGTTTAAGAATTTAACTGCAGTTTTTGATATAAACCTTGTAGTCTATTGTATTCTATCAAGAACTCAACTGTTGAAGGCTAATGATAAATTATTCGTCATTATCTTAGTCATGATATTTCTTACTGGGCTATTTGAGCTCACCCTTTCTTTTCGTTCCATTGTTTTTCAACAGGAGATGAAAACGTAACGGGGTCTAGCCGGGGGATGGAGTGAGAGTCCAAGGAATAGCTATCCTAGTCTTCACGTGTTGTAAAATAGTGTGGCAATAATAATGAAGACTTAGTTGTGTTGTATTATCCACTGTATTGTTGTACGTTGTATTTCATTGTAATAATTTTGTTGTAGTCTTTTGACGACTCAAGTTTGGACTGTGTGGGCCTAGATTTGGGGGCGTCACATAAACTATCTCATGACGTTACTTAAAATTATTGAATAATTTTTTCCTCACTCTCCAACAACTCCCTAAAGAGTGATTAGATCACTCTAATGATATGTGTGGTTCACCAACCCACCTATTCACTTCCATCTGATTCATTCAATTTTAATTATGGGAGTTTATTTTAATATGGTAAAAAAATTTAAGATAATATTATTAAATATTTATAGGACAAATATGTCCTCACTACTCAACAATATTTACATTACAATCAAAATTTATTTTTGGGAATAGATTTAATTTTCCAAACAATTATTCACAACAAACCAATTTATAAAAATTAATATGGAATAACTGATCAAACTCATTGGGACCTCTATATTTAAAAGGTACAACACCTGACATTTACATAACCTAGATCTTTTCAAAATAAATAGGGGCTAAGCAGAAATCAAAGTCAGTTATGGTAAAACAACTACTCGTAAGGTTTTAGGTATATGAGTTTTTAGAATTCAAGATTATTAAAATTCTGCTCAAATTATCAACAAAAAAAAAAAGAGTCATTCATGATTTATTAATTTGGCCGTTAAATACCAGATCTATTTGATAAATTTTAGCTCTAAAAATTGGGAAAATGATATTTATAACTCGCAATTTATTGTTTTGGCACAAATGTATAACATTTACCATGCATAGTACAACTGTATATTGTATTATTTATATTAAAACGATATTTTTAAGCCAAAAATATTAGCTCCCAAGAATGAGTTGCATAACTAGAGCCGCCTAAGTTTGATGTACTGAAATACAAATCTATACCCCGAAATGTTATACAAAGTTCAATTAAATATGTTGTACTTTTACATAAAACATAAATACTCTGGCCATGTTAATTTGTTTGTAATATACAGTCTTAAAGTAAATATTACTACAACATATGTTAACAGGAGGACCAGAAACTAGAAAGTATGACTTTAAATATCATTTTTCAGTAGTACACCCAACTTTTCTATATTAAAATGAAGTAATTATTAGTTAACATTAATTCCATGCAAGCTGCTGCTCACTAATAAGTTGCAATGAATATATATATATATGTGTGTGTGTGTGTGTGTGTGAAGCTCAATCCCAGAATGCAGCTAAAAAGGAAAGAAGAAAATCTTTAAAGTACATTATTTTTCAAGCCATGCATGTCACATGATCGATTTAAGAGAGAAGTCCATCGATGATAAATCATGCTGCCTTGAAAATCAATATCTCCAACCACCAAAGAATTTGATACATACATCTTAATTCTTCTTAATTTGCTATATATCTAATCAGATTCTGTGGATCCCACATTCAAATTATCCAATCAATATTGAGGTTCTTTAATTAAGTCATGTATCGAAGTCTATTTAATTAACATCATCTAGAACTCGAGATTAAATTAAAATAGAATGGCTCAAATTAAAAACTATATATGGATATTCAAAAAATAAGCATGCATGATCACTATATCCGCTGTGATCAGTGTATCATATTCTAAAGAAAAAGGGATAAAGCAGTTGGAAAGAAGCACTCATCAATGGAGATTATATCAAGTTTGGTATGTGGAATCAATTTCAATTCTCCACTCCATGAAAAGTCATCCTTTGGGTGGTACCTTTGGAATATGGGCAGTTATACATATAGATATACAATCATAAATACCTTCCATGTGGGTTGCATAAGCTCTGAGTCAAACACCTAAGTTAATTAATAGCTCGAAGAAAAATATGGGCATCAATGATCGATTCCTAATTACTCAATTCCATCCAAATTAAATTAGGGATGTATACACTTTTGAAACCATGACTCTTAAAGATAAGTATGTTTTCAAATAAATCCATTATCTAAGAACTTTGTAGTAGTGATGTGATACTTTAAATAATAATGAAAAAAATAATGATAATAATCTTAAAATATAAATGTATCTTATTATTATTTTTTTTGGTACGTATTAGTTAGTTAGAAGAAAATATCTCTAATTTTGAAACTGATACGATGGAGTAATTCATAATCAGCCAAACTTGATCTTCTTTATCATCTTTTTTATTTAGGGTGGAGAGACTAAAGAGTAAATGTACATGTGTGCGGTGTACTTGTTGCATGACTTCGTGACCTGTTACCTTTCTATATGCTGTGGAAATGTGTAAAACTCCATGCTTACAAGTTTTAGCACAAGCAAACCCTAATAGTGTTCACATCCAGGGAAGACCATTTTCATGTCTACCACACACACACACATATTATATCTGGCTAGGCTTGTCCTGATTAAGTTTAACTTGGAAGTATCTGTCTACCATAAAGTTGGAGTAGTATATATATTTCTTCTGGTTAATCAAAACTAGGGTTAATTGCATTAAAATGAATTCAATATTTTAGGATGGTGGAAATGGGGATCCTTAATATTCATCATTGTATTGATTAAAATTAAAAAAAAAAATATCAAATTTGAATATAAAAATGTCTTAAGTTAACTTTAAAAATTTAATAATGATATTATATTTTGAAATGAAATGAGTATTAAATATAGAATTTCTAAACAAGAATAATATTTTGACTGATGTCACATCATTATTATCACTAGTGTTAGCTCCATCTTTTACTTTTGTTATGATGCATTGCCAAGCTTAGTTTATAAGACAAGGCCTGGTTTTACTCCACAAGAAAGGCGTACGTCCTCTTTAACTCTAAACTGACTTAGGCAAAGTCACAACTGCATGACCCGACACACCACACATACATACATGTGACCCAAACCTCACTTATAATCTGTTTCACACTATTTTCTCACGTCACACGTAACTGTTAGTTTTTAATTTATATATATGGATGCCCATATTATGCGCCGTAATGCATGGTACCATGTGCCTAAAACATAACCCTAGAATTAAATATTTTTTTCTCCTTAACGCTGACTATTATATATAACAGTCGCTGTCACCGGATTAATCAAAGTACTGACTTGGCCATTAGGGTTGCGTTTCAAAGGCCACAATATCATAAAACTAAAGCCAACAAACTTAAGGACCCTAAACTAGTTAATAATTTCTTGTATTACAAGATTCTGGAGCATCTAATCGCTTAATTACAAGCAATACATATTTGACACTCCGGCTTAATATAGGAATGCTGATATGTTCCTGTCGAACAAATTGTCCATGCGGATATTATATGTTATATATATATATAATCTTTATTGTGCAAATTTTGTGAAGTGGATTTTATTGTGTTCTTCTCTCCTTTGTTGCTTATAAAGTAAATATAAGCTTTGAAGCCCGAATTGTCAACGATATGGATCATAACAATCTTTTACCGCACATGTTTCTTGAGGCTAAAATCTACAAATCTGTACTTGCAAGCGAGCAGCTTAGCACGGATCATGTCATAAATATAATGAACTCAGATCGGTCAGATTCTTAATTTGGAGTTAAATTAATTAAACCCTAACTATATATATAGTTAATCAGAAAAAGGAAAAAAAGAGTAATTCATGTCCTTAAGGTGTTTAGCAATTCACGAGTGAATATTAATTTTATTTTTAATTATTTTATATTATAATAGGTGTTTAGCAATTCACGAGTGAATATTAATTTTACAAAAGTTGCTTTGTATTATATTTAATTATTTTATATTATATATTATATTTCTACAAAAGTTGCTTTGTATTGTATTATGGCTCAGGTGATCCTAGCGACCATTAGGCCCCGAAATTCTAGATTGCGGCATGGTCACCATTTTTAAACCTTCCCTTTACTAATATAAGTAAATTAAGTTATTCTATTTATGCTTATAAAACATTAAATAATTTTACTTCTTCTCAATATGAAATTTAAGAAAATTAATTTATAAATAATAATGCACATTTTCATATGTACCCCACAATATATAATTCTTACTTGAATTATATAATATTATCTCTTAATCTCCTTGTGATAGACTATCAAAAACGCCTTTAATTACATCTAAATTCAATCAATTAATGGGTCAAAATTAAACTCAAAATTGACCAAAACTCATTAATTAAAAGGTACATTTTAACCTATATTCTTTTTCAATTTTTTGTGTTCCTCTTTTTTCATGCTAAGTTGAAAAATCGACGCCTTGTCAGAAGTCCAATGACAAGCATAACTATCAAAAATAAAAGCCAGATAACAACTAAGGTTATAATTTTATGGAATATGGATTTGATTTTTGAGAATTTCTAGAATGACTCGAATTCCATGATTATAACTAATTAGTAATTAAAACTTAATTTCTCTTTTATGCATAACGCATGGATGTTGTTCGGCGATGATTTATACTGGCATCACTGCCATGTCAAAGCTGATGATTATGCCTAGCTAGCTGGACCTTTAGTAGTAGTATAACTAATGGATTTCATTATCTCAGAGGAAAAGTACATTTAACCATCTAATAATTATATGGCGCTAAGGTTTCAACGCAAATAGAGCTAAAAAATACTAATCAGGGTGGTGTTAGGGACCAAACTTTGTCTTTCCTTAAACAGAATTAAGATAATGTGAGCCAGTGGAGTACGTTGCTTTCACTAATAGCTGTTCTTTAATCTAGTTGTAATCAGAGTATTGCTGGTACAATCACTTGCCTTTTTTGTACGTGATAACGAAAAAATTGGTCATTTGTCAGGATCTAAAGCAGTTAGACTTGACAAATTGTACTATTAAAGCTATCGAAGCATATTTTTCTTTTCAAGTCTCAGCATTAACTACATATCTCCTACAATTACCGAATACTTCGTCCGTTCTAAAATATATATGAGATGGTTAGTGATTTTTTGAAATTAAAGTCGAGTCATTTTTAAATTTAAAACTGATATAATTATTTTAAAATTATAAAATAATAAATATTATAATTAGTATTATTTTTAATAGATATTTTATAATATTCATTATTATATTGACTAAAATTTAATGAATTTAAATTAATTTTAAATTTATAAATGTCTCAAATTAATTTAATTTTTTTTAATAATAATCTTATATTTAAAAAAAAAAAAGGATTTTATCTTCTACGGGTTATACGATTCTTAATGCTTGGTGGTGCTTTATGACATTTATTTAATTAAATATAGACGGGTTAATTACTCATCTTCTTAATATTAGTTTACAGATATTTGATTGCGTTTATATCTAATTATGGAAATATTTCATTAACGGTCTAAGATTCTTTCTTCTAGTTGTTTGAATAGTTAGCGATGATTAGCCAAGTACAATTATTGAGTATATGCATGGTTGAGAATTGAAGAACTGGGGCAACACTTGAAGCTGGTATCATGGATTTAACATGAAGCTTGCTAGCCTTTTTAATTAATTATGTAGATTCCACTAAAACAGTGTTTCTGCAACGTGAGATAATGAATTTTAGTTAAACAAATAAATTTTAAGTAATTAAGAAAGTGAATTTTAGTTTTCCATTTCTAAATAATGATGGGTCTTTATTTGGTGCTTTCGACTAGTCAGTCTAATAAATGTATGCAAATTGCAATGCAATGATATACATCCCACTAAAACTATATAAGAGGACCTGTTCTCTTTTTCTTGCATTGTTTGGTCGTTTTCTCATTCTTTTCTCTTAGGTGTGTGGTTGAAATTAATTGTTCACTTTTGAAATATGGTAGAAGCATGCATGGCATATATATATCAATACAAATGAATCATCAATACAAATATATAACAAGATTAAGTCATTTTGATTAGTCTTTAGTCGACTCGATAACTTAATTTATTTATTTTTTAATTTATCAACTCAATAATTCAAGTTTTCCTTTTGTTTTACTATAAAACATGCAATTAATATATTCTTATAACATATTTAATGTACTCTATAATTGATATAATACATTAATATATATTGTTAAACACGGAGTATTATAATTTTAACTTTTAAATTTATCAATGATATATTATAATTATGACTATTAGCATTCGTGATTCATAAATTTAATTAGTTATCTCATTTAACTTATTCAAAAATATTATAAATAGGAGTTTGACTACACAATAAATTATACACAAAATTTCTATAATCTTACTTGAAACAAAAATGATTATAATTAAAGACCAATCCTATTATATTAAATGAAGAGGTATTTATTATTTTTTTCAGTTTATCAAATCAATATCTCAAGTTATAAATATATATTTTTTCAAATGACAATATAACTCATTTAAAAATTGTACGTTGTAAAGAGAACAATCCATAAAAAAATATGACCATAATTTTGTTTTCAATTATTTAATGTGACATGTATCCATTAAATGTATTAAAAGTAGCATATTATAATAACTTTATCTGAAATTAAAAAAATTATTATTATAAATATTCTCTCAAGTATGTGATTGTTAAAGTTGGTCCTATATATAATTTCAAAAGCTTACTTCTACATTGTACGGATTATAAGCCTGTGAAAAAAAGAAAAGAGATTGAGAGTCTGAGAGAGGGAATAATAGCTGATGAATATTAATTACCATACATAATTGACACTTGCCTTGATTCAAATGTTGACTTGCATTAAGTTATGGACATTTAGAATTAATGAATTTAATTTGCATCGGAGAAGTTAAGGTTGAATGAATTTGTTTTGGAAAAGGTAGAATATAAGTAAGTAGTACATTCATACATTCTACAAAAAAATTAACCGTCCGTCTTTAATTGGGCATTCAACGACCCAACCCATCTTCACCTTGATCCACAACCTTTAATTGGGCTGCGCCCCATCTCTCAGCAGCCTTGCCCCTAAGGACCTAACAACGTACGTAGTCCCTTATCATCCCTTAAAAGGCCTCCACAAGCTGAAGCCCAACCGACGGTGTGGATTTTTATCCACCTGCGCTTTTTGCCAAGTATTATGCTCTAAATTTTTTAAAAATAATTATATATTATTAATCTAATATTTTTTTTCAAAATTAATACTACTCCATATTAAAATTCTGACCTACATTTTTTTATTCCATACAATAAATTAGGTTAGTCTTAATTTCAGAGCTCACTACGAGCCATCGGCTCCTATCTATAGAAATCAACTTACAGATTTAAGCAAATTTAAATTAATTAAAAGGATACCCGTCTCGTTTTCTTCTTCATCGAAATTAAGGTTGACGAGGAAGCTGAAAGATAAAATCTAGATACTTCTAGGAGTGAGTCATATAAAATGACAAATTAAATTCTGACGATGATGCTCTCTATGTGCACGCCATTAATAAAAGGTATGGCTATGACTGAATCTTTCCTCTAACTTCAATTTAGCGAATGACATGACAAAAGTTCACTCGCTCGGTTTTAAAATAAGAGATATAATATGATTTTTAAGATTAAATGATGATATATTAAATTTTAATTTGATGTTAATTTATTTAATTTTAATTAGTATAATTATTATAATTGTATAGTATATAATAAAAACTATTAATTATAAATTTTATTTTATTTTAATTTTTTATGAGTCATAATAATTTTAAAGTTTAATATGCTGTCATTTGATTTTTTATCTCAAAAATTAAATTATATCTCTGATTTCAGAATAAAAATAATACTTAAAATAACTTTAAAAAAAAAAGTAGTATTTAAAAATCGTATAACAAAAAACAAATTTATTAATATTAATAATTTAAAATAATATAATATTATTAAATTTATTATCATAATTTTATTATCATGTAATTATTATTTAATCAATAATTATACTTTTAAGAGTAAGTAGTACAAATATAATCTTAGTATTTGTTAATTTTAAGATTAGAGCTATTCTGTGGAAAGATGCATAGAGCATAATATATTCTCTCTATTTTAAAATTAAAAATATAATATAATTTTTAATATTAAATAATAATATATTAAATTTTAAAATTAATATAACTAAATAATTTAAAATAAAATAAATTTTATGATTAATAATTTTATTATAATAATTACATTAATTTAAAAATTAATACATCGCCTTTTAATTTTAAAAATAAATCGTATCTATTATTTTAGAATGAAGATGTAAGAATAAAGAGAGGACAAGTATAAACACAATAGAATTAAATATTATATTTATTTGTATTATTAAAATTTAAGGTATATTTTTAAAATTTATGTAATATTTTATTTTTTAATAATATAAATAAATATAATATTTAATATAATAATATTTAATTATTATATGTGTAGAATTATCCGTAAAGAGAGGAGGATTAGACTAGACACGTACGTCTGTGTCAGCAAAATATTAATTTGTTTGACGCAAGAGCTTACGTTTGAACTATAGCACATACACAAACACAATGAATTTGCTAGACTCCAAGTTGGCAATTTGCGGCTGCATGCATTTTAAACCCTTTATTTTTGCAACTTTTTTTTTGGTAACATAATTGCGTCCAAATTTAACTAGTTTTTCACGATGAATATATATTCTACTTTGAAGAGTATAGGATTCCCTCGCTACAATTTTTATTTAATTCTTTTTACAACACAATATACAAAAAAAATAAAAAATTAATGAATACTGTATCAACAATACAAAATATAAATATTTTCTTAATAATGATGCCATCTACATAATTATTTACAATAAATATTACTTCATAACACAAAATATAATACATTTTTTTATTTTAAATTATAAAATTAATATTAATTTAAAAAAAATTAATTTTAAATATGTTTAGACTCATATTTGAGATAAATTTATTTTATTTATATTAATAACAATTATAAATCTCATAAATTATTTAAAAAATAACATTAACTATAATATTTATTATTTTAAAAAATTAAATAAATTATGTTAAATTTAAATTTAAAAATATCTTAAATTAAATTTTAAAAAATTAATAATAATTTTATTATAATTCGGTCCGGATAGATTATTTTTGTTACTAGGCTTGTATTGTGAAAACTAGATGGAGGGTACATGTAAATATAAACGATCTGGTCCTTTAAGTGTTGTTGATTCTATATTTCAATAATTTATACTCCTTACCTTCTATTGATTTGTTTTTTGAAGATTATGTAGTTTAGAGATGATCAAGGCTGACGACCTGACCTTATGCAATTTATACAGAAGAAGTCTAAATTCAATACAAATAGGAGAACTAAGTTAAATACAATACTCCCTACATACATACTACACTCCCAATTCTGGGCTGTGTACATTAACTATTACGTACCGCTTTACCAATAACAAAACGTGTTAAACTTTGGTGTTTTACTTTTACCCTCGATCTAATTAACCTCATGGTCAATTTTCTAGTCTAAAGCCAGCCCAAGGAATTCCGGATATTTACACTCTTCCAATTTATAAATTGGGTCCTTAACACTAATATACAACAATTAGAAAGTAATTACAAAAATAAAACACACACAAAATAATTACAAAAATAAGACAATAATTTCAAATAATTTAATTTCACATTAATAAGGAACCTAAAATCAAGGCTGCCATAATTCAAAATTCAAAATTCAAATCAAATGGATGAAAAACAAAAAAAAAAAAATCTCGTCATCTTCATCCCTCCCAGCTTGCCGCCGCGAATCTCCGCCACGAATTTTTTTTTCCCGTCATCTTCCTCCTTTGTCGTCGCGAATCTTAAGCTTATGTTTCAAATCCTGCAAAAACTCGTCGTCTTCATTCCTCGCCAGTTTGCCGCCGCGAATCTCCGCCACGAAAAATTATTTTTCCGTCATCTTCCTCCTTTGCCGTCGCGAATATCCGTCGCGAATCTTAAGCTTATGTTTCAGATCCTGCGAAAAAGAAAGGGGTGGAAACCAAGCATGAACTGACAGATTATGTTTCATTTAACTTCAACAAAAGTACAACACTGTCAATGAGAAGAAGAAGAAGAAGATGAACACTCGCCCTACAAACATAAGTAAATGGTAACCAACCTTTAATACGCATGTAACCAACCTTTAATACAACGGTAGCCAAATCTTAATACAAAAGGTAACCAAACTGTAATATAAAGGTAACCAACCTTTAATACAAAGGTAACCAAACTTTAAAAGAGAGGTAACCAAACTTTAATACAGAGGTAACCAACCTTTAATATAACAGTAACCAAACTTTAATAGAAAGGTAACCAAACTTTAATACATAGGTAACCAACCTTTAATATAACAATAACCAAACTTTAATAGAAAGGTAACCAAACTTTAATACAGAGGTAACCAACCTTTAATATACATGTAACCAACCTTTAATACAAATGTAACCAACCTTTAATACAACGGTAGCCAAATCTTAATACAAAAGGTAACCAAACTGTAATATAAAGGTAACCAACATTTAATACAACGGTAACCAAACTGTAATATAAAGGTAACCAACCTTTAATACAGAGGTAACCAAACTTTAATACATAAGTAACCAAACTTTTAATAGAAAGGTAACCAAACTTTTATGAATATTTGGTTACACACAAAAACTAAAATAGTTACCTCTGTATAAAGATTTGGATACCAATTGAAATATAAAAAAAATATTTATTGTATTGAATTTTTTTTTTTATCACAGACACGTACTAAACATCACTTGACTTTTGTACTCCCGGTCAGGCCTCAGGGGGAGGCGGCAGGGGAAGGGGGAGGGGGGAGGGGGGAGGAGGAGGGAGTGGGGGTCGGCGACGACCAGGGGAGGGGAGGGGAGGGGAGGCGACGCGGCTGCGGAAGGGGGAGGGGGGAGGGGGTCGGCGGCTGGGGAAGGGGGAGGCGGGAGGGGGGAGGAGGAGGGAGTGGGGGTCGGCGACGACCAGGGGAGGGGAGGGGAGGGGAGGCGACGCGGCTGCGGAAGGGGGAGGGGGGGAGGGGGTCGGCGGCTGGGGAAGGGGGAGGCGGGAGGGGTCGGCGGCTGGGGAAGGGGGAGGCGGGAGGGGGCACGCGGGGGAGGCGAGGCGGCCAGTGGAGAGGAGGCGGCGTCTGGGGGTGGTGGTCGGAGGGGGTGGGGAGGTTGCTGTGGAGGGGAAGAGGGACGGGGGCAGGAATGGGTCGGCGGCTGAAGGAGGAGGCGGGAGGGGCAGTCGGGGCAAGCGAGGGAGGGGAGATCTGGAGTAGGGGGAGGGAGGCGGGGGAGGGAAGGCTGCCAGGGGAGGGGAGGCAGCCTGAGGAAGGAAGAGGCGGGAGGGGGCAGTCGGGGCAGGCGGGGGAGGGAAGATCTGGAGTAGGGGGAGGGGGAGGCGGCGGCCAGGGGGAGGGGGAGGGGGAGGCGGCGGCCAGGGGGGGAGCCGGCGGCCAGGGGGGAGCCGGCGGCCAGGGGAGGGGTGGTGGTCGGCAGAGAAGGGAGAGAGAGGAGGCGGTGGATGAAATGGAGTTAATAAATTTTTTGTTTCTTTTGTATGATGGTGATGATGACAGCAATGAAGATAATATTTAAATTTTAAAATATCCACCTAAATTAAAGGGATATTAAATATAATATATTAATTTTGTAAATAAATATGAGAAAATGTATTATTTTTGTAATTATTTTATGGATGCATCATTATTGTAATTATTTTTAAAAATGTACTAAAATATGTAATTTTCCCTTATAAATTTCACTGCCTAATTAAACCCCATGTTACGGGACTGAATTGGGTTCCAAAGAGCAAACGGATCAACCGAGCCTCTAAAACCCGGCCCATAAGGGTCGCAGTCGAGGAGCCCTGAATTGTCAACCCGCTGATCTCTGCGTCCACTCTCCACCTCTTCCTCCGTACTTTTTCCAAATCTGGTGTCCACGTGGCCAAGCGGTGCGATTGAGGGGTCACACGTGTAATTCTGATTAGTGTTGTTCACTAGTCCTTGAGTTTGAGCCTGCATCGGAGCCTGAGTTCCGGGAACATGCTCCGGTATCGAATATAGTCCGGCGAGAATTTCCCAGTCAAAATTACCAGAACCCATATACTGAAAATTGAGCTTGTCATTGAGCGAGTTCATTCTAGGCAGAGCACAGAACCGGTCCTCAATCTCCGGCAAGGATTCCAGCACATCATCGAATTGAGAGGAAGATGAGGACGAAGAACCATGACTATGACTGTGTTCTTTACTAGCAATTTCACCCAACACGGGTTTTTGTGCACTCGAATTCTTCTTGTAAATTCGACAAAGTACCCAATCATCCAACTGTTGATATTTAAAAAATTACCAAGTATTAATTTTGTTAGGAAAATTTTATAATTACATATTTTTCTTATATTTTTTTTATCTGTATATAAAATAAATAAATATGACTTATTTATTTAAGTTAAAAATAAAATAAAAAGAGATCATATTTATTTATTTTATATGCGAATAAAATAAATATAAAATATCTTCTTTTTTTTTATAAAAAAGAATTCAACTTTTGATAGCAACATATACATAATAGAAACTCTTGATTTTTTATTTTATTTAAATTTGAATGGATTAAAATGAAAATTTGTCTTACCTTTGCGCAGCCATTTTTCCTTTGGGGGTCTGAGAGCCTGTACTCGTGCATGATCCAGTTGGTTTTGGTTCCTTTTGGAGCTTTACCCACGTAAAAAACCAGAGCTTTCTTGATTCCAACTTTTCTTCCCTCTGTAGTTATGACCTTATCGGTTCCGGTTGCCTTCCAGTAACCCGACCCTGCTACTCTGTTTGGGCGTGACCCATTTGGGTATTTTCTATCTCTTGGACTGAAAAAGTACCATTCTTTCTCCCCAAATATTGCTTTACCTACAGTAGGTACCCAATAATTAATAAGTACACCATAAATAAATAATTTATAATTGATTAAGGGATATAGAGATAATAATTAATGATGGGAGGGAAATGTTACCAGGCAAAACCCAAGGATCGAATTTGTACAGATCAATTTCGCCAATAATTTGCAGAGAGAAATGTTGTCCGGCGACTTTCCGGCATAGGTACTGAACCAGAAGCTCCTCGTCCGTCGGATAAAACCGGAAACCCGGCGGTAAGCTTAGCTGTGACAGAGGGTCAGTCTCCGGCACACCCATTATCCTAGCTGATTTCTAAAGAGAGAAAAAAGATTGAGAGAGAAAGAAGGATGATAGAGGAAGACAAGACTGGAATTTACCAATTATATTTTTCTTTTTTTGTTTTCTCTTAGCTGCAAGAGACGGCGTTATTATATAGGCCCAGGCCCTAGAGCAACAGAGAGATAAGTACGGTCGTCCTTTTCTCCCTGTTTCTTAGTGGGCCCCAGAGAATTCATCACTGTTGAAATGGAGACACGTATAAAGGGTTCGAAATTATCGAGCGGCCGACCTTATCCCCAGTGGTTGAAAGCCCATAACCCAAGTGCACGAACCAAGATAGAAAGAGAACATACCAGTGAGTCAGCAGTCAATCGACACGTGGAAGTCGAGAATAATACAAATAAGAAGCGTAGGGTAGACAGTGTGGACGGCATATTATTTTTAATAATTTTCTGGGGATTGCGTTGCCTGTTTTTTTTTTAAGGGGAGAAGCATTTTTCACCCGTGCGGTAAAACACGTCGGCGGAGCGAGAACACGTGCAAGCACGAGGACTGATCTGTATTAATTTAGGCGGGGGGTTGTTTTTTTCAAAAAGAAGGGATAGTGATAGGGAGTGGAAATAAAAGGTTGTATTTAGCGAAAAAAAAAAAAAAGGTCGTGTGATGGTGGTCGTAATATATATATATGCAACTCAGTCCCACACGTTATAGCTTATTTTGAATTTTATTGGTTCTAGTTTTCTTTGGGAGGTTTCTTCCACTCCTCAATCTCTCTAGTATTAAGACTATGGATGATGTTGATTTCAGTTAAATTACTTTATTTTTTATTTAAATTACTCTTTACTTCTCAAATTAAATATATATTTTTATTAATTTATTAAAAAAATTATAAATATATTTTCAATTTTAAACTATAAAATGATGCAAAACTCTTAACATACTGTTACATAAATTATAACGTAGCTAAGTTGAATTATCATACGACAACTTTTATATTTTAAATAGATATTAATAATACATTATATAATTTTTTTTTTTAAAAGTCGTACTTTAGGTCAAAGGTGGGATGGAAGTCTATTTGAATTTCGTGCACGTGGATATGCGTGAGTTAATGGGGAGAGAGAATATTAAATTGAGCATGCATAGTATACAGTGCATACCTATTCTGACTTGTCGTGATAAGATTTTGACAAGTACTACTAGTATTTGGTGTTGGTAGCAGTTTGTTGGTCAAGTAATCAATTCACATAATTATTGGGGTGTGGTATTAAAGGATTTTCTTAGAATGTGTTATAAGAGCACATTCTGAGTATTAAAAATAATATATAATAATATTTATTTATATATTTGTATTAAATTTAATACATAAAAAAATAATATATTAGTGAACTCTATATATTAAATTTCTTGTAAATATATAAATAAATAAAATTTATTTTTATTTTTTATATTTAGTATATATTCTAAAAACACATGTTAAGAGGTCTCGGAATTAAATTATGTAGGTCAAAGTTAAAAGGTTGTACCGGTTTTGAAAGTTCTTGAGTAAGTGTAGTGAGAAGCAAAAGAAAATGATTCTACTTTGTCGTACCTGGAATGACTGGATCGATAGTCACCAATATCATGAGATTTTGTTTGTGTTGAGACCTTAATATACAGGTGGCCACCTAATAGAAGATCGAGTTTAAAATCCTAGTATTTAAGTACTGAAATACAAAGAGTTCATTTAATTCGAGCTCTCTTATATGGCGTGATAAAACGCCTGATAATCTAATATACTATCTCCTATCTAAATTAAATTATATGATCGTTATTAATTTTTAAAAAATAATTTAAAATATTTTAAAATTTAATTAATATTATAAAATAGTTAAAAAATATTATTCATTAAAAAATTTATTATTTTATAATTTTTAATAAAATATTTTAATTTAAAATTATTTCAAATTAATTTTTAAAAATTTATAATAATTTTATAATTTAGAACAAATAAAATATTCATGTTATAATACTTCATTCGTATTAAATATATAGGGTAATTTACATTGAATTAAATAATTGTGTCATATTATAATATACGTAATGATGATGAATAAGAAAAAACTAAAAGAATGAATTTTTAAATATAAAATTTATACGATTTTAAAGTGATATTCAACGTTAAGTATAGTAATTAATTAAATCATATCTTATATAATGAGATCGAGTCTCAGTCTCAGACTCTCAGTAATAACAATTAGGGGTAGACACCTTTACAAAAGTAAGGGCTACTTTATAAATAAAATTACACACACACACACATATATATGCATGATGAGTATAACGTGAGTGAGTAAGAAACAGCGGTCACTGGTTGCATATATAGCATAAAGAGTATCTGATTTTAAATTCCTACGTATACTACTCGATTTCTAATCAATCATTGAAAGCACACGGTCGTTCTATATTTGACAAGCTAGGGTTTGATTAGATAAGCCTGAAGCGAGCTAAAATGGAAAGAGAATACATGATTATTTGCTAGTTTTTTCAATGCAAATGATCGTATACTCGGCCCATTCTAAAACTTAAGAACAAATATTTTACGCTTTTAAATTAATTTAAAATAATTCCATAGTATGAAAGAAAGATTATTACTACAAGTTTCATATAGAATTCTAATTTTTTTTTATTTACAAAAATAATTATTTATACATATAACAATATTACCTTGCCGACCGTACCAAAATCATATGGTAAGAAAACAAAAATGCATGCAGTCACATGTGGATGAAACTGTTGTTAGCCAGTAATTTAACGTAATTTAAGTACTTAAAGAAAAACTAGACCTACAATGGACAACATAAATTTATTGTTATAAATTCATCTTGGTGTACAGTAGTTAAGTTTTGGGCGTACTAGCTAGCTAGTTCTTGATCACTTAATAGCTCGGTCAATGCTCTCTTTTTTGTTGCAAACTCACTCAATGTTGTTCACCTTCAGCCAAACCAAACGGCTTTCACAAAATCTTCATGATCTATATATGTTTCTTAAAATGAGTATACTAGTAACGCTTGTTGATTAGTTCTACACTTCTACTTAATAGTAATTAGCTAGCTAGGCACATTATGTCTTATTATTGCACGTTAACACCCAAAAAAAATGATCATCAATAAAATGGTGTCACATGCATACATGGAAGCTATCGATCGGAGATATTTCAGACATTTTAGCAAGGGGCAAACTCTATAAATAGAGGCCCCTCTCCCCACCACTGGAAAAAGGAACGAGCTACATATAAACTTGGGCCACCATCGTCCCTCCAAATATTTTTAAAGAAAAAATGATTCTTCATTATATTTTCATATGTTACCTAATTTTAAAAATATGCTACTTCTAATTTATAAATAATTCCGAATTCACATGTACAGTTCTCTAGTTTTCATTCTCTCTTGTTTTCTGGAAACGTAATTGGTTTAGCGTGCAATTGAAGTTAGCAGTACTAACTTACTATTAATTGATCTTCCTTACGGATCCTTGATATTTGTTGTTAGGAGACCTACCAACTTTTTATCTTAGTTTTTTGCTACTAGGGTCATTGTGACGTCATTTTTGGACGATATAGAATGCATTCACCCCCACTAAAAAAATAATATTAAAACTAGTATGAACAAAAAATCATAATTTTCAGTCCGTAGTCTGATTTGACTTAATCTATAAAAGGTCTGTTCTAACTTGACATTTAGACTGCTACAACACATTTTTAACTGAATTGTCAGGCTTGACTTGACCCCTTTAACTTGAGTTTGGACTTAACCTGATCTAGTTAAAAATTAAAATCTAATTTATGTTATTACTCTTTAAAATGAAATTTAAAAGAAATAGTACTTACTGAAGAGGAGAAGTTAATTTGTGCACATATTAAAATGACAAAATGTGATTGATCTGAGGCACCGCATGGTAGGAGTACTGAATAGTTTTTCTTTGAAGAGAGTACGTAATTATTTGCAAATCTAAATTAAGCCATGTTTATTTAATTTTAACCACTTAATTTTGTAGCGTTTCCGGTGAATGTGATACTACGTAGTATATATCAATCAACCATTCCGTTCCGTATTAATTTGTTTGTGGAGATCACACCAACTTTGAGATAGAACCATATATCATTTGGAGTTGAAGCTTAATTTATCCCGATCGATGTCAACTATACAACAGTGGACGAATTAATACCTCCTCCATCAGTTTGTTTGAGAATTAATTGTATTTGAAATTATGAATATTAGGTTTAGTTATCCCGAATAATTAAGATATTTTATAATGTAAATGTGAATGGAGGAGTGTCTACCGTATCTTATTTTTTGTTATGTAATGATAATGTTCTTTTTCATTTCATTTTGATGGGCATCATCCTACAGCTACAAATTATACATTAATAAAAAAATTACTTTCATAAAAGTGAGCGCTACTTACATATATTTGTTTGTTTCGATCCGATGAAATTGGAAATATTGAATGCTTCTCAGTTGGTCACATCTGGTTCAATATTTCAGTCAATCAAGCTATATATTAATGAGAATTAGTCCTTGTTCTTATTTCAGGCTTTGTCAAAAATATTGCATTTTGATATATAGAAATTTCAACCTCTGGAAGCTTTGAATATGTTTCTGCGTTTTGCAGGAACTGTAATTGTATCAAGAAGTCTGTCTTTTCTTTATCCTTTTCATGTCGACAAAATGTACCATTTTAAGTTGATTTTAATTGTTGGCTAGCTATCATGAGTTGGCTTATAAGAAAGAAAGAAAAAACGAACGAAGGAACTTCCCAAGTTTTAATTTGATATAGTAGTGTAATGTAACGGCCCAACTTGGTATAGGGAATGCGCCATTTCAGCCCCATAACAACCCGTTAGCAAACCAAATGTAACACTTACTTCATCCTATTTTCACATCAGAACATGTATGATATATATGTGTATATGATTTTAAGTTATTATTAATAAGAACTTTTTAAGTATACATTGAAATATTATGAATCGATAATTTATCCAAAAAATGCCTCTTTCTCTACGCATTTATATATTTATTACTCGTTTATTAGGAGCTAAAAAGTCTCATTGTGACTCTGGTTGAACTTTTCCAACCCACACCGTCTTGTTTCGAATTATTTATCTACATAGTATTTATTATTAATTGTTTTTAAGCTTACGTACATAATTAGTTAGGATTACGCTACCAAACGAATCGCTTTGATAATGTTGATTTACATATTTTAGTAAGTTCATCATTCGTCAATAATGCAGAGTGATTTCTGGCAGCAAAATTCTCACAATTTAGCTACTTGCATTTTGATTTCTTCTCATCAAACGGTGAATAAATGCATCCAGCGTATTGTTTAAAACCACAAACAAACGATTTTCCTCTACATATAAGAAGAAGACCATAGTTATTTGGATTATGTTATGCATAATGCCTGTTAGAATATAATAGTTTCACCAACTGGAACCAATACATAAGGCCTAAAAGCCCAAGGGATATCCTCCACCACTAGCCCAATTAGCCCTTAATGTGGCCAAGGCTCTCTCTCCCTATATATATGCATGACTTGGTTCAAGGACATACCCTTAAAGAATATACCAAGTATACCCTTTTAACGATGAACCGGGTGACGGTTTGGTTCATCACCATAGGTTTGTCCGTCATCATATGTTAAAGCTATAGCGACGGATCAAACCGTAGCCCTATCCGACACTAAAAGAGGTATGCTTTTTAAGGAGATATACCCTTGAACCTTTCCATATATATATATATATATGGAATAAACACAAGGTTAAAGTATGCTCTTTGAGCTATGAGTGCACAAACACTCTAGAATACGATGTCCTTCGTATTAGTTAATACTTCTAAATATTTGCACTAATTCATACAATAGAGTTCTTCCGACGGCTACAGTCATAGGTGATTGATTTGTTACAGCGTGTGTAGGCTACATTTATCTAGCGACAATCTGGTGAAGTAATATAGAATTAACAATGCCACTTTTGAAGAAATCTGTTACATACATGTTGAGCTCGGTTATGATATAAACACCAAAACATAGCCAAACAAAAAACAACAATTATATATGAAAATGCATGCATATATCCTTACTATAAAGAAACTTTTCATTGAATGAATGAACAAGTTATTCCTTCTTTCTGTTTACTGTATCTATTAATTTACCTGATCAAACTCTTGTACTTTTAATACATCCTAGTCCCATATCAACAGTAATCAAGGCTTGAAACACAAGCGCAAGCACCCCCATCAACTCGATATCATCACGTTTATTCGTGGCACTGGCGCTGGTGCTGATGCTGGTGCCTCGGGAGCTGCCACAGCTACCAGTGCTCTTCTAGTCAACAATCTGCTCTTCATCCCTCCTGCTGTCATATCATATAAATTATGGTCGATGTTTATAATTGAACCAAATAATATGTGCATACGATTGTGTATCGCTTACCATTGAAATCCAAGTAAGGTTTTGCGGACGCAGACATGCGAATAAGTGTGGGGGTTACCACTGTTAGTAGAGCCCAGAAGAATAAGATCAAAGCATAACTTCTTCCATTCATTTTCTTAAAGATAAGTTGATTGCTAGCTGCTACGTTGAGTTGAAGGCTTTTATTTGGAGTTTGGATGGTAGAAGAAAGATGCCTGTATTTAACGGCTTAGCTGGCCTAGTTTTAGAATCCAACTGCACAACTCATGCCGACAATAAAAGTCCAAACCACCATACAATTTGATAGTATTATATTTTTCTGATCATTAAAACTAAAAGTCAGATTGGGCTGTGGTAATGAACTAATGATTTTCTTGTTCGGTAGTTGTGAAGTTGTTGTACCAGGTGGGTGAATGACAAGGACTCCCACCTGGATTTGTCATTTCTTAATACAAGTCCATGTCTGGTGCAACCTTACATTGTACAGAGTATGCATTCACTCACTCATTCATATCATATAAAGTACTGTTCCACATTGTCATCACAGTTATATTGAAAATTAAATGCTCACACAAGCCTCATATGAAATGTTAAATATACACACGTATACATACTCCGTTTGATCAATAGAAAAGAACGGTGTCGAATCAAACAGGCGTTAGCCTTGGATTCATTCATCTCGGTTAGAACTTGGTACATTAAAAACATCTTTGGCTTTTTATACGCAATGAAGTTGTGAAGCTGATACACACACAAGGAAAGTGTGATTGTCATTGTCATAGCTGGTTGTTTGTGCCAATGGTACAAACCGACGTAAATGTGAATGATTAAATGTTAAAATGTCAAAATTGTCATTGAGATGATGAAATTGGTGACATGACAAAGCTACTATTAAATGAAAAATACCCAAACTACGACTAAAAAAACAAAAATGAGAACATTTCAGTTCACAAAGTAAGAAATATTGTCACCAAGAAGGTCCAATTCCTACTTAAAAAACAAAAGAAAACAAGAAAAATTATCAAGAACCACCAGTTAAACAGCGGCTTACATTTAGCTTTTGTTTTTTGAAAAGAAAGAATCTGCAACATACATCATAGTGGTATGAGGGAACAACTAGATATAAACATATGTTCCACAGAAAAATCTAGAATACGAGACTACAACCCGTGTATTAATCCCTACCCTGCCCGTCAAATATTAGGAATATGTTCAACTTCACTCCCTTGGTGAACTGCTACTTGAAGCAGACTTCTTCCCAGTATACTTCTGTTAAGATTCAGCAGACAAGTTAATGTCATCCTCAAAATGTCACAAGATATAATGGCCATCAACTCCCACCACACCACAACCTCAAATGAAATGATTGGGAACTGACAAGCAGAAGTATATTGGAGGGAAAAAGAAATTGGATAAGTAAGCTCTCACCTGCTTTCCAACGTTGAGTGGGACATATTTGTATTTAATCATGTGCATAATTTGGCGCTTCATTGTGAGAACAAATAGAACAATCCAATAGCATAACAGTATTGGCCAGAAAACAGGGACATCAAACACAGAAAAGAAAGTCATCAAAAACGCTACACAGAAAGCCTTGGTGATTGCATACCTGGAATCATGAAATAGAAGGCACAGCAGACGTCAAGCAAGTATATCTTGGTCACTTCTAAAATAATTGAAGCTAGAGAAAATATGGATAACAACAGACAGAGATGTGTGTGCTCCACTTGGTATTAATCCATCATTTTTCTCTATCTGTATCATGACTCTAGCCAATAATACTTTGGACCTTCCTCATCTTTCACACACTTGAGCTAGTATTTTTGGTTTTTTCTTAATCTCCATGACTACTAAAATGTGAACTACTAGCTACTCCAGAGGTAGTTAATACATATTGGACCTTCCTCTTCAAGCATCCAGAAACACCAAATTTTAACATATGACATGAGTTAATCCCCCTGAGCCAACAAGGAAGCCAACTAGTCTTTTCACAAGGGCCAAGTGGCCCTTGGGATGAGCTTGAGGAAGCATGAGGAAAAAATAAAATGAAATCTCTTTGATTTCGGGTGATAGAATATTGGGGCATTAACACAGATATTTCAGTAAAAAATTCCGCCTCTTCCTGTTCTAGAGTTTATCTTAATTTATGTTTAGTAGGCGTAGCTCACAATCATGCTATTACATCACACCCTAAATCAATTCAATACTGATGCTTTACATGAACATTTACTATGTAACTAGTTCAACTACTTTTCGCATACCTTGTTAACTTTGCAGTGGCCATAAAGATTTAAATAATCTCATTGGACTAAATTTTTAACTTTGACCAGTATGTGCCTATCTAAGATCTCACCACTTCCAATATAACTACAAATGAAGACTCATAATATTCATGTGAAAACTTTTTTCTTTGTAAAACTTGCTTTATGATGTGTTGCCTCAATAAGCAAACCAATTTTGGGCACATCAAGTTAGCATATGGGTTTCTATTATATTTTTCTTCCCATAAAATGTCCTCTTAAATAACAATGTAAAAAGTAGAAAGGTAAAGGTAAATTTTTTTTGATGGAGGTTGTTTCCACCACTTCAACAAAACATGATGGAATACAGGCTTTCTTTCTAGTTCTTGTTTCTATTTTACCAAAGTACATGTATCCTGAAACAAATTGTCTACAACCATTTTCATACAACGTCATCAGTCTAGGGATATGGATGATAAAACAATCTAACCCAAGTGTAATTTCCAAGTGAAGCATACAACTATAAATGAAATGGCTCAAAATTCTCAAATAGAAGTACAAAAATATAAATCTCCAATTTCAAGCCCAACCCTCCAATCCTAACTCGAAGTATGAAACAAACTTCAATAGCATACATGTATCACCAAATTATTTCTTCCATGGAAGAGAGAATGGAATATAAAACACAACGAAGTGATAGGTAGAAAATTACTGAATATGTAAAAACAAAGATGAACTCAGGTTACTAAGTTTATGATCCCCAAAAGTCATAGAAGGAAAAAAAGTAGGAGTAGATAATATTCATATGCAACCGGCTAGGTTTTTCGCGCAAACCAAATATTCTGCACCCTATAAATGTAAATTATGTGATCGATCATACTTGAATAAGAGGCAGAGGAGAAGTGAACACACATATTTCACCAATGATGAAGTAACTAAATTATTCAATTAAACAATTCAACTAGCACAAACAAAATGTCCCTAGAAAGGAAGAAAAAGCAAGTGAGCAGGGGGCACACAATTTAACTAGCTCAGAGAATACATCCCATCCCTAGAAGGAAGAAGGACAAAGTCAGCTGGTGTAGCATGGTAATATTCATAGATGTTAGAATCTTACGATACACGATATGTATCTTATGATACGATACGGAAACAATTCGATACGTTTAAATATATATTACTACTACTTTTATATATAGTTAATCTTGTTGATGGGAATCAAGATCAAGTTATTAAGTATTTATTTATAGATTTAATGTTTTTTATTTATTTATGGAATTGTTGTAATTTTAGGAGATAGATAGTATTTTATTAGTTAGGGTACTTTTAATATTTTAAGTGTTTTATTTAATTAGTAGGGTAGTTTTGTCATTTAATATTTTTAGGGTAATTAGGGTTTGTGTCCTAATTGAATTAGGATTTGTTCCTATTTAAAGGTTGAGGTACTCTCAGATTAAGGAGGCTATTGATTATTTTGATTATTCAGTTATTCCAATTATCGCAGAGATAATTCTCCTTCTAGGGTAAAAGACGCGGAGTTGAACCCTAAATCCCTAGTGGTTTATGAGTAGATCTAAACCCTAGGTTTCTGTTATGCTATTATTGCTATCTAATATACAATCCATAATCTGTCCTACATCACTTGTGTTTTATACGTTTAAATATATATTACTACATTTTTTATTTTGTTTTCATATCTTACGATACGATTCACGATACGTGAGTTTTCGATACACGATACGATTCACGATTTGACAACTATGGTAATATTAATTTCCCATTCTGAGATAGCCATGTAGTCTAACATGTGACCAATACAGTAGACATAAAAAGGTAAAAACTTCAAGAATTATATGTCTAAATAGAATCCAAACACAAGTTCGAAATATGGGTTTATTCAAAACATATTGATTACATCCAGTAAGCAACTGAATTAGTAAAATCATATTCCCTGTGAAACCATGCATCTTGGCATATAAATTCTTTTACGTGTTCAGTGTTCTAAGATAGAAGTGCTAATGGAACTCGCACTTAGAATTTTTCAATCTTGAAATGTCAACAGAAAGAAACTATAATTCAACATAAAAAAGGAAAAACTTATGCCAAAGAGAACAAGGATTCTGTAGCCTTTAAAGTTTAAACAATCATGAAAATATGACTTTGTTAAATTATTTCAAAGTGTCATGTATATGAAATGAATTTCACTAACAAAAAGGCAGAACATCAAAACTAGAATTATAATGCAGCGGAAGAAAAATAGTTCCAAAAAAGAGAAAAACAGTTAACATTGTAAGAAACATCTGGGGAATGTCAATCTCACCAGAACTTGAACTCAGGAAGCCGACGAATGAAAGGCCTAAACTCATCAGATCCCTTTGTTGGCAACTCAGCCCCATCCAAGGCTTCTAGTTCTGGATCAACTTTGGGCGAAAGAAACCCAATCAACAGATTCAAAACATAGATTCCTAGTCCATAAGACACAATGTAGAACCCTTGAACAAAATAAACCCTCAAGACGTATATCACAACAACAGCAAGAGTTCCGAGCCACCTATGGACCGGAAGAGGTGTGGACCTATCCAAATAATACTGAAATGCCCTTGAGAAATCACTCTTCCACTTAGCTAGTGGTGCCATTGCAGAGACACCTTCACCTCCAACTCCATCCATGGAAGTAGAGCTGTAAGCTTCCTGCAACATTAAAGATATGAAAAGCAATAACAGAAATGAAAAAAAAAAGACACTAAAATAAATTTACAATTTAAATGCACCAATAGCTTTGATGTGAAACAATAAAGAAAACCCAGTTTGATAATACACAAATGTTCTGCAATGGTTTTAACTGTCTGAAGGGCAACTAAGTAAATTCTCAATTTAGTTAGGAACGAAATCCTGAAAGCCTAGGGCATGTGGCCATCCTTCCGTTATTGATAGGATATTTTCTATTAGCACAGTGTGCATGCGGAGTGAAGTAGCGAAGTAATCACATTGGTAGGATGATCAGGGTGAAAGAGGGGGCTAAAATTTAGACTCAGCTATGAAGAATGGTTATGTTGAGAATGAAGAACTTTTTCTGTTCTCTCTTTTCCTTTTTCCTGTTTTTGGATAAGTTAGCTTAGATTTTCCCTTTTAATTTGGCTTTGAATGCTTGAATTCCGAACTGAAATCCCAGTTACTGTAATTGAATTTGTGGGTTTTAATCTTTAATTACCAGAAATATTGTGGGTTCTATTAGCACAGTGTGTGTGTGTGTGTGTATATATTTCAATAGAAACAATTGAAAAAGATAAATTATATGGAGTAGTATATGCGAGAAGAGAGAGAAAAAGCTTACTAGGCCCTGGAAAAGGGTGGAATGTTCCAGACATACTTATCCTTAATTAGGGTGGATCTTGTTGGTTTAAATCCCACACTCAATTAGTGTATACATACATATACATATATGGATCTTTTGCCGGAGATCAAAAAAAGATGATGTTAGTAATAAGAGAGAGAAAGAGAGCAATAGCTAATTCGGTTTCGGAAATAATTACTACTACTTCTCTTTCAGTATTTCTCTCTCTTAAACATATTGTTTAGCTGATGCACGCACGCCCCAATTATACATTACCCCAAGCTCATCCGTTTGAATAAATACTATGCTATGCTATGATTGCTTAAGAGGGATTGGATGTACACAAAGCAGAAGAGGCAATTGCAGACACAGAATCCCATCCGTAACGTAGTCGTCGTGATTGTTTCTTGCAGTTAATTTTCACGGTGGGTCCTATTCTTGTAAGGGCCTCGCCACGCTGGTGTTGATTTTGTAAGGACGCGTGGGGTTTTGATGATAGAAGGAATACGACGCTTCTTTCGGTCTTTCTCCCCTGTCCAGTTGGGATATTTTCACAGGTTTTTTGATATTTATATATATTAATTATTATTATAAATCTATAATAACGATTAAAATTATTTTTATAAATTTATAATTATATTTTTTATGTAAAAATATTAAAAAAATATATGAAAATATCAATTTTTCATAAGTGAACTCTAATGCACTTTCATTCATCAAATTTCTTACAAAATCATCCCTTCAATTTAAGATATATTTATTAAATCATGAGTTTTAAGAAAATATTTTTCTCAAACATATCCTTAATATTAATTAAAATGTAATAGTAGCCTTATAATAGTATTCAATTTATCAAAATAAAAGTAATGACATGTTAAGAATTTATTACAACTTCATGACTTAACCTATCTCAAATTTCAAAATTAATGAAATATATATATATATATATATATATATATATATATATATATATATATATATATATATATATATATATCTCAATAATCTCGGAATAAAGAAAGTATGCTTTAGATTTAGCAACAACAAAAAAAAATTCTAAAAATTACCCTTAACAATTCATCTTTTGCCATTTTGGTGATATTCTTTTCAATTTTCTCAGTCAAATGATTGAATTCTTAATCTTTTTCAAGTATGTTCAATAAATCATTTAGGAGTTTTGATCTTGTCCAAGTTTGTTTGTATTTATTAATTTACGTTTTTTTCTCTTTGATCTAATAAAAATATTATTTTTTTCTCTTTGATCTAATAAAAATATTATTTTTACTACACATATCAACTATTTGACCATGTCATCACGTCTTATCAATAATTTACGACATGGCGGTCTAATTGAACATAATTGAAAAAATTAAAATTTTGATAAACTAATTGAAAAAATTGAAAACACGATTATCAAAATAGAAAAGGATGAAAAGTTTAGGGTACCTTTTATTTTTTATTTTTATATATGTATATCTACTCCTATTTCGATTGATAGATGGAGCTTTGAATGACCATTCCATTTAAGTTTTCATTCGGCTGAGATCGTCCACTTAAAAACAAAGAGACTTGATCCAAATAGGATAGAGCATCAAATGACAACTCGAGCAGAAATATATACATTCTTATTGCAGTAACACTTGGACAAACAATATGAAAATAAGGAAAACTGGCCATTCTCCGTATAGAATCAACCAACATGGTAAAACACCAAGGCTGAAAGAAATCTATATGCAGCTCTATACCACATCACATTCCATGGCACTAAAACTACAGTATTTTGACTGATCCTCTTTTAAACCACCTCTTCTTTACCAGAGGTTTGTTTCCCTGCTTGTGCACAATATAACCCAGTTTTAGTCACTCCAAGAGAAAAAAAGATAGAATGATGCATACTTTGTTGTTAACTTACGGGGGTCATAGCTGCTTCTCGACTATCTACGTATGCAACAAGTTCTTCTTGCTTCATAAGAGCTTCATGCAAAGCCTTCTCATTAATGGAGAGGAGAAGAAAATTAGGAATGAAACAAAAGAATAATAAAGCATCAACCAAAATAGGACAGAATCTTTAATTTCCCTATTGTAATGTCAACATGATCAATAGGAAGAAGCATGCAACAAAAGTAGCACCTTACCTTCTTCGTAGAGATTAACTCTGCTTCTAATGCATCCACACGACAAACAGCAGCATTAAGCAATTCCGCTTTCTCCTTGGGCATTGTACACGACATCCCCAGCAACATGTTCACCTTACCCTCTAGCTCACAAATTTTTTGCAAAGGATCTGAGAGCCCATATTCTCCATGGTTTTCAGGAGTCGGATGAGAACAATATTCCTCCATTAGCATCAGTTCACTTGTCCATAATATAGCTTTCAGGGCTGAAATTGAATCTGCAAATTTCTTGGTCATCTGGCATCGAACTGAACAGATGAAAGTAAAAAGGACCATGGAGACGACCGCAAGTTTGACGCAAATCTGAGCAAGAAGTTTCCTCATAATTGATGTTCTTGGCAAAAAAAGTCCTCCTGCATAGGATTGTCCGAGTTATACTAACTTCTACATTACCGTATCAATCCACAATCCAGGTGATATAAGGTCCAACAAGTCAATGAGATTGTCTAGGCTTCTATTTTGACAATTTAGGTTAACACTAATTACAGAGAAAGTAAGGATATTAGTAACACATGGGTCAATCAAATAGTCCTTCACAATTTATGTTTAAACAAATTTAGGAAAGACAATGTTTCCATGAAACATAGTTAATTAAACAAGCAGACACAAAGATGATCTAGCTAAGAGGAGAAAAAGTGAACCAAATAATCAAGAAAATCATGCATACAAGCATAATGCATCATTGCATTCCTCACACGGGGACTAGGGAGAAGTTAAGATAAAACTCCATCTAAAAGAAACTTTATATAAACGAAAATCCATAAAGTTAGAATATATATATATATAACAGCATAGTTAAATCAAGACGCTGATATTAAACAATAAAGGGGAGATATTTTTTCTAACCTATTGAAGCATTGCATTTCTGGAGGGATGCTTCTTCCTTCCATTCTGCATCCATGGCCTTAATAACCAAATCCTCGTCACAGGTAGAGATGCCCTCAGCTTGGTTGGCCATTCTATTCACCTGAGCCTAAAATAATTATCAAAAGCATATTAACTATAACCCAAGATCAGGTGATTAAAACATGCTTATCCTAGCAAGTCCTTTCACTCATGGTGCTGCTGCTAATTCTTATTCATCTTGATTATATGGCATGGTTATCATAACAATTTTTTTAACGGATTAACCAAAATATCAGTATTAATTAACACGATCTTACTTCTTCACTAACAGGAGTCAGCCTTAGTTCTGAATAGCCCTTTGCTGCTTTAGGAGAAGTAATATCTTCAGACTCAAATCTTGACTCAGCTGCAGGTGTCTCTATCCTCCTTACCTAAACCAATGTCAATAAACCTGTCATATATTTTAATGAAAAATTTCAACAAACCCCCCAAAAGTTAACAAGAAAAAGAATTTCTACTAAACACAAGTTAAAATGGTCGAGTAGAGCATACCTGTGGAAAACAAGGATTACTGACACCTATTGATGTACCCTCACTGTTTGATATGTTTTGTATCAGTCTGGTACTTTGTAATTCATTGCCAAAAACCATCTGCATGAGTAGTAATATAAGTTTCGGAATACGAAAAATCAGGAAATTATAGATGTTAAAGTAGCAATTCATTACTGTAGATATATCAGGGTCCTTCCATGGCCCTTTATCATATCGTAAACAACCTCCTTGATTTGCACACGTACAGCTACCACCTAGAAACTCTGGCAACTCACTAAGAAGCACAAACATAGCTTTAGAGTGATGAAATGATAAGATTACTGAATGAGAAGCAATTTCATGAACACCAATTCTGTGACCAAAAACTTTCTGAATAACCTTGGATCAGCTATTTCAAGCAATTTGTTCTGGTACTTTTTGCCAAGAACCTGACAAAATTTCCACAAGCACAAAAAAACACACATAAGAAAAGCAGAAGAAGATAATTGAACATATTTCTAGAGCAATTTAACTTTTGACAGATAAAAGTGAACTCTCCGAAAGCACCTGAATCTTAGAAGTCGTTTTCGAATCAATAAATCTCTTAGCAACTATGTTCCAAACCATCCAAAAGCTAGGACCAGCATTCACAATAAACATTCGGCAAAGTGTCTGCAGATGTTATTTCCTCAAAGCTAAGTATTTCAGAAGTATGTTTAAAACCAAATAATGGGAAGGTGTGTAATTATTATAAACCAGTTACTGGCACATGGAATTGTTGATAATTACGAAAAGCCGTGCAAATTTTACAGACCACTTTACAGGCTCTTGTAATAGTTGATACCTCGGGATAATTATTGGTGTCAATCAACCTCAGCTTGTCCATGAATTCCCGACCAGCACCACCGAACTTTCTCAAATCCTGAATAACAGAGGATATAGAAAGCATAAAACCACATAGCTAACAGAAACAGCTCTGAAAAAATCCCTGCTTGACCATGTATATTTATTTATATAGAATGAACAGAAAAATACCAAGCCCTGAACATCTAAAATAGCTGTACTTGAATCTATGTGTCTTTTTGCAGCAATTGAGCAGGCTGGAAACCTAATGGAAAGAGTCTTTTCAAACTCCTGAACGTGGTGCTTCACTAACCGATCCCAAGTTGTCACCTGCACAAGCTTACCTGGATCAACTTTACCAACCCTTTCAATATAAATAGGCCTTCCCTCCTTATCAACACCATGATAACCATGGGGATAGTATCGTAGGACTTCATCCAACTCAGACAGCTCAAAATCCTGACATAAACATCAGCAGGGGAACAGTTAGAAGCAATAAAGAAATTGTATATCAGCCGTGGAGTAAGAATTTCAAGTATACAAACTATTGTTCATTACCAAACTTTTGTTAGTTATCACGTTCCTATAAAGAAGAAATCCAAACATGGTTATGGTATCAGCTAAAAATGATACTAAATTTAGTAACAATGGAAGCTCAATCCATCTTAACAATACCAAGCATATCCATTAATAGTTCAATCATAACCCAAGCATGCCAATTCCAACTAATCTTGTTTTCCTGAAGTTCCAACTTATGTTTATTCAAAATTTCTTTTTTCCACTTCACATATTAATCAAATATTCAAACCATAATGACATCATTGAGTCTAAGTTCTTTCACTTCCAAAGACCAACTGTTCCAGGAGTTGATCATAAGTTCCAGTATACATATATATAGAGGATAACATATTGAAGTAGTAATTTGAACCATGGCCTAATGAATTGTCAAGGCCTGAAGGGGTCTATCAGCAACCACAAGTTAGCTGACAGGTGAGGCACCCAATTATCTGAACAAGCTAACCGAATGATTTTTACGAGTTCAATAGAAAATTTACACGACATACCAAGCCACAATGGAGAATAACACAACAAAAGAATATCACCAAACAAGATTACCTCCAAAATAGTGTCATTTCCAAAGTCTCTTTTCCATTGAAGCATGTTAGCCCACATGCACTTTGCTTGCTCTATATCAAACTTCCTGGCTTTCAAGAACCTAGAAGCAATGTAATTTTTTAGACTGAAATTTTATACCCGACTAATGCAGCTAAATGAATGACAAGGAATAATACAGAGGCCACACAAAGAATAGTTTATGCAGACATAGTAGCTCCTGCCTGCTCTTGTGCAGCGCTGAAGAGGTGAGAAGTGAAGAATAAAGAAACAAGTTCTAAATATCTTACAGAAAATTATAACATAATTAATGCACACCAGCTAACCCTCTTATACTGGCAAAGCTTTAAGTAGCAGATAGAGAAGTTATAATCAACAATTATAATCTAAATTTTACACCAAAAGAACTGACTCAAACATAGCAGCATGTTGCGTTTTCTAGGAGGTTCTAACAGACCACTTATAAACTTCAATATTACAACTAAGCAGCAGCAATTCAGTATTAGTAGCTTGGCAAGCATATAAAAGCTGCAATCTATTTATTGATGAATCCCACAAAAACATAGCACTCCTTACAGAAAAGAAGCTTGTGCTTCATTGAAAAAAGAAGTAACCAAAAAAATCATATAATTTACCAATCTCAGTATAAACTTTGATTGACTCCCATATTGACATACACAAAGCATACTATGCAAGCACCAGAAAGAAGCAATTCTTACCTAAATAAGCTGCCATTTAAGGTAGTAGGTTTATTATACACTTTTATGGACAGGAAAATCACCTCAACATCATATAATAATCATCAAAGTTTGCAGGTAGCAAAACATTCTTTGTTAGTGCTTGTCTAAAAGCCTCTACCGCATTTAGCTCCTCAGAGTTTCGAACATCTTGTACCAAAAATGGAACTTGGTTATCCCTTCTCTTCCTCCTTTCTTTTCTAAAAGAATTTTTAAATTCACTAGATGCATCGATATCTTTCTTGTTAAATGTTCCATCTCTTCTCCTTTCCTCCACTGAGTTTTCATTTTCTGATTGCCATTCTTTTCTTTCATCGGAATTAGAAGACCCTTCGGTGCCTACAAAATTAATATAAGTATTTGTTAGGTCTTAATTAGTAATCCTGATTTAAGAAAGTACCAAGAAATGGTTCTTTTAAAATTTCAGTAGGCACAGCCGGAAAAAAGGAAAAAAAAACAGTAGGCATTTCAATTAATATGAAAACAAGCTGGTGTAGCCACAAGGCATGTAACCATTCAATATATGCAAATTTTCGTTTACTTATTCTTACTTTAATATAGGATGCGAAAGAAAACAATATTCAACCTCAAAGGCCATATACACATTGTTTATGCATGTACTTCCATAAAGAGTGAAGCAGCAACTTCACTCAAATAAACTGAATGTCCAGCCTTAAAATCACACTGTTTACTGAAAAAGACAAGCTTCCTTATGCAGTAAATAACTGATCAATTGGTATTTTGAACAATCAAATTCACAGCTCATTCCACCTCATACGTAGCTGGTTTGGGCTTGCAGAACAGGAACAGGGTAGATCTATAATGTGTTGAGGTGTTTTACAAATTTTCTTATTAGATGTTTATTCAGTAGCGTCCTTCATGTTTCATCTCGTATAAAAAACATCTAGAGGCACTAATAGGAAAACCTTTTTTCTCAATAACCAAATTTAGTGCTCCTGAACAAATATGTACAATCAACGGAAAAAGCTAACTAGAACTCTATACTCCCAGAATATTAAACGATTCTTTTGCATATGCTGAGTAAATTTCTCTATATACTCCTAGTATTAATGCCGTAATTCAAATTCCGGCAAGTATAGAGTTGAAGCCCCTCCGCAACTTCATTCAAACATTTGCGCATGCATATGATATACTATACTACACGAATCAAATTTTAAAAAAAAAAACTTTATTCAGGAATTAATACCTTTTCATTAGAGCCCCCCATTTGATTGTAAAATACGTCTAATTCCAATACAAACAATCGAAAAAACCGTAATTAAAAAAATATGAGAGATCAGAAGAGAGAGCTTACAAGGCCTTTCAAATGGATCAACTGTTCCGTACATTTTGTGATTTTTCCAAATTAGCCAGCCTTGATCCTGCACTCAATTAGTAACACTTAGGTAAATTGTGTATGATACCCTCCCCATATGTATATATATAGAGAGATAGAGAACATATTAAAGATTAAGGGGTTCAGTTTGGAAGAGAGAGCTTCACTTTCTCTCTCCATTTTAATGAGTCGGCAACCAACGAAGAAAACCTGTTATTTAGCTGATGGCAGCACGCCCATTACTATTATCCGTAAAGCAGTCGTCATGTAATTGTAGACTGAAATGTAAAATTCAGCCTCCTATTTGTAATTTTTTAATAAACTCCTTTCTCAATTTTTTTTGGACATAATTCACCTTCTAAATTGTATTTTTTAAAATTTATTTTAATTTAATTTTATATTTTTTAAAAATTATTATTTTGTTTTAAACTCTTTTATTGTAAATTTTCAAGTTTATTTTAATTTTATTTGTATTCTTAAAATTTTGTTTGTATTTTATTATTTTGTTTTAAATTCTTTTATTTGAATTTTTCAAGTTTATTTTAATTTTATTTGTTTTTTTAAAATTTTATTATTTTGTTTTTATTCCTATTATACCCTTATCATTATTTTTTCCGTCACTCCTTTAGCCGAAAAAGTTAATAGGTTTTTTTTTGTAGTTGTATAACTTGAAGGGTGAGTTATGCCACAAAAAAAAGTTGAGGAAAGAGTTTATAAAAGAGCTATAAATAAGATAATTAGTTCTGCGTTATTTCAGTATGATAGATTACACACTTCCAAAACGAAGCTTGCCACGCTGGGCTTGGTTGTTGAGAGTTGGGACGCCAGCTGTTTGTTTTTGGCGGGAATTTAAATACAGTTTTTCATCTCTCTCTTTTCTTTCCTTTCTGCCTTTTAGTAATTTAATGCCAGAACTCACGTTTAATTTGGACAATGTTTTAGATTATAAAGTATTTAAAATTTTTAATATAATATTATTTATATTTTAAACAAGCTGAATATTATTATTATATTACCACTACTGCATTCATAATAAATATTATTAACATATATTAAAAAAAAAAATTAATTAATCATTTTATAAATGTAACTCTAATTTTACCACTCAATATAACGTGAAAGAAAAATATGGCTTTTAAAATTTATAAATTGTACAAATAATTTTTTTTATTTTTTTATTTGTGAATTAATCAGCCACTTCTAGAGATTTAAAAATCTAATAAAAGTAACATTATATCCATCCACGACGAGGCTTTCAATTCTATCGATACAAATTAAAGATTTATTAGAATATCTCATCTGACATTCACCTTTTTTTTTTAAATGCAAATTAAGATTTAGTAAATAAGTTATTTGATGTAATTTGATTGAATAAATTTTAATATTAATTATTTAAAAAAATAAATTCCAGGTGTAGCTTTCATAACTTTTCGTAGGCATACCAAAGCTATTTTGATTTCCATCTCTGACTGATCTAAGCTGAGCTAATCATACATAACTTCACACCAGCCAACCACCAACTACAGAACTGACCCCCATAACAAAAATAAGAAACGAGATATGCTCATTACAAGCAAAGGGAACAGCAACTTGATATATACTCCTATTATACAAGCAGAAAAGAATTGCTGTAATTTAACATTAATACAATTTATCGTCCATCTTTAGGGAATTATATACAGATATTCACAAGCATTTTACATATATATTAAGGGGGACAAATATGAATATAATTACTGAAGAAGCGGAACCCAGGCTCCTCTACTTCAACCAATAGTTTCTACATACAAATTTCTCCTGCCCAGGATACATGATACAAGTGCCAATAAATTGTTAGATTTCTTTGACACAAATGTGCCTCTGCATTCTCATAATCTATCTATAATACACACACACACAGAAACACACACAGAAACACACACAGATGCCATGATTATGCCACAATAAATCAAAACTTGAAATTTAAATGGCACAAAGGAGACAGGTTTAATACCTGCTAAGCCCAGTTCCTCTTTGATCGAAGTTGGCTGAGTTTGTCCCTCCATTGACCTGTATAAGACCATAAAAATAATGAACAACTCAGAGACTTCACATCATAGATCAATACCATAAAAAGGAACATACCAAATAGAAAATCAGTCCAATCACAAGGGTTAGATAGATGTCAGATGCAAAAAATAAATACCTTGGCCGATTTATACCTTCCCCGAGCAGCAAATATATACCAATGTCCAAGTACTCAACCAAGTACAAACTCGCCCAATCTCATTTAAATCTTCCTAGTTGTGGTAAAATTCACTAATGCTATGTTTGGATCGGAGGAATGAATATGAGAATTGAATGACTCAGTCCTATAGAATGAAAAAAATTGTATTTGGTTGCTTCATTGGAATGGAATAGACCATTCTCATCCCTCCCAAATTTATGAATTTTATTTCTTGAGGGAGGATATGAAATGACTTATTTCAGCTAGAATGGAATGAATCATTTAACTCTCCATTTCATTCCTTTACTCATTGCATTCCTTCAATCTAAACGCAACATAAATGCAACTTTAAGCTGATGTCAAGTGTACAAAAATGGCTATGTTATCCACAAAAACAAAAAACTCGTTTATAGGGCGCGAGAGATTTTCAATGGACTTGCTCAATGTTTGGATTGCGACATTTTCCATATATCGAAGAGGAAACAGAAATCTTGCAAGTAGATTGAAGGAGCCAAATAACAAATTCACAAAAGACGAGATCAAGGCTAATATTTATTTTACTTGAAGTAAAATCCCCTTTAAGTCAGTAGAGCAAAATAAAGAGAGGGTGCATTTAAGATGTCAACTAATTTGGCTAGTAAAATCTTTTAATGATGATACTATATATCTATAATTGATTTTCATCTTCATGCAATTTGATGGAGAGTAGGGTAAATCATTGCTTTCCTGAAAATGAATTTCATGATAGATTGTCCATGGTGGCATTCACTAAGCTAGCATACAGACAAGACCTTTCCAAAAACTTCATTGAAGATAGGTGGAAAGGAAGTGACTTATTGAATGGATTTTTTTTTTAATTAAGTAGTTATTCTCCGATGTAAATATGGGCTCTATGATTTTAGGTAGCCTCAGAAACAACATTCATGCCATTTCTGAACCAGAAATTAACCTGCCCTACATGCTACATGTTCTGCTCAAGAACATCCATCATAGATTCTGGTCGATTCTACAACATTATTTCTACTAAGAAACCCCACAAGGGAGGGTGACCCGTGCATATGTCCCAGTGTAGGTTGTGGGCCTTATGGATATCTAAACGTTACAAAAAAGTTGCAAAACATACCTGCATCTCTGTAGTGTTCCTCAACAGCGGCAATCAGCATGTTGCGCACAAGGTCAAATTCTTTTGTTTCAACACATGGCTGGCCACTGGGCCTGAAACCAGAATATTTTAATTAGACACAAAATTCAATTCCTTAATTCCAACATACTGGCATAGAGAAAGTAAAGTACATAACTTCTCATATTTTATCCAAATCTTTTTTCATAAGAGTTTTTTTTTCTTTTTTAATATAATGAACATCATCAAGATCCTTTATGCATCTGTTTGAAGTTTCAAGATTCTTGCAGATAACCAAACGTTTTGAGGAATCCTCTATGGATAATGCTAGGGGTCTCAAATTTGGGGTCTCAAATGACATGGCATTAAATATTTTAAAGATACTTTATGCCATAGCCAATCACATGAAATTTACACGACAAATGTAATGATGACACATTATTTGAGATATTTTTTGAGACCCCTAGCATTACCCATCCTCTATAATGCTACAAGCACAAGTACAAGTATTCAAATTTACCATCTAGACTACAGCAACTTGACCACCTGATTTTTTTGACGAAACTGTTGCCACATACCTTGTCCCCATTGAAATAAAACTATAAAAAATTTAGATATAGGTCTACCGGTCCAGTTCTGTTAATATGAAGCCGTCTGAAGAAGAGCAGGGAAATAATTACTTTGTAGACTCGATGACTCTCATTCCATCACTATATGCCAAGAATTTGTTGACTTGTGTTGGCACCTGCAGAAAATAAAATACTGCCAAAAAGAAAATTCATTGACTTGCAAAACCACACAAGGATGTATCCTCTGACCATTAGCTACTTTTTTGTACTAGCCATTTTCAATGGACAATAATTCAATTTATTTTGTTCGTCTTACCATGACATATAGGAATCTTATCTTGCAACTAAAGTGATTTGGATGACCAATTCCAGATCCGTATTATCTCACAAGAAGTGCACAAATGCATGTATCATGACTTCCTATCTATCAAAATAACATTTACACCAAAATAACAGAAAAAAATATAGGTAAAATGTGCAATGCATCTGCAATATGCAACAGTACCTTGCATCTCACTGCAATGTTAATGGCATCCGAGGGTCTAAGATCAAAGCTTACGCTCACTGTTTCATCACCCAACTGAGGTTACAAACACCATCTGTCAGTTAAACAATCTTCCTGAGAAAAAAAGAATACTATTTGGTTCAGCAAGTTAACCAATAAAATGTACAAGTGCATGATAGGAATATGCCTTCATTAGTACAACTGTGCAAAATATGGTTCATGTAATCTCTTCGTGACTCGAACAAGTTTCACCTGTATAGATAGCGAAAAGATGATCAAATAAAATTCAATAATAGTCAGGTGTCCAGTACTCTTAAAAGCCTGAAAATAGGCATTAACTTACTGCATAACCCATCTTGTCAATCATTTCCATCACAACTTGATACATAGTAGGCCTAGCCTGGTAAAGTTTCAACAGTTTTCATCTTTGAGCATATATGCGAATGAATTATTAAATCACAACTTCAAAATGAATGATGCCAGATAAGCCTTGGCAAGGGGAAACATACAATTTGGGCATTGCGCATGGCTGCAATTAACAACGCGCTTGGCATCTCCATTGAAGTAGAAAGCATTTAGATTGGAAGGCAAAAGAGAAGCCAAACAACGGTATCATTTGCAATCTAGAAAGGATATCATTTATTTTAGAAAGTAAAGAATACAATATGAACATACAAACGATAATGGGGAGGAGAAGACCAGCCCCATCTTCCATCTTTAGTACAATTGCAGGATGAGGAGCATAATCAGGCAGATGCCCACCCTGAGGGTTGTTATGGGCACATCTTAAATGTCGACCATCTCTCATTTTGATCATGAAACCAGCTGCACTGCTCTTCATCTCAACTATATTGAAAAACAGATGAAACACATAAATAGATTATATGCTATTTTGCATATACTTCACATATTAAATCACAGAAAAATTAAAAACCACCACCATTATAGTATATTGCTTGCAACACAAGAATTTGGGAGCAACATCCAGCTGATATTTTAAGCAAAATATTAGCAAATATTTGAGGAACTTTAACTATGGTAAAATAGAAATGAACTTCACAAGAGATGAGACAACTATTTCCGTGCCAAATATTAGTCTGGAAATTTGTTTCTATTAACCAATCTTAAAGTATTTTAACAACTAGCTTGCATAAAGAGGACATCAAAAGAATAAAATTTTCATTTTTTGTTTCCAGCTTTTTCCCACAAAAGTATAATAACAATAAAATTATGCTCTCAAACTGCTGTAAATATCATAATTAACAGAACACCAGTCTCCAATTTCAATTTATGGCACAAAGAAGAGAACAACACAGAATATAGTTTCAAATATAATTCTAAAAGATAAGTTATCAAAATTATATACATGAGATATGTAACAGTAAATTTGGTATTAAATTTCAAAGAAATTGAACAAATTAATAATTAAATAGCTCACCAGCTTCAACGACACTGGAGATCACATAATCCGCATCATTCTCATTAAAATTTTCAGCCATGCTACCATTACTGTTGGATGACGAGCTGAAACTACACTTCACTTACCTTGCCATTATGCAGTCGTGGAGGATTACCTGCATTAATTCTACCACAGTTTCTCCCTTTGAATACCCACAATCCACTTCTTAAAAATTTATGTTTCATTAAGGGACCATTTACAGGCAGGGTGTAAACTCCAGTATGTTTCGAGCAGACACCAGCAGGGCAAATAACAGGTCCTTGTACAGAACTCATCTCTTTTCCTTTGAAATCCATCAGAAAAACATAATTTTATAATTATAGTTATAAAGTAGATGAATATATATCTATCTATACACACATATTTTTGCGGGGTTCAATACATTCGTGTGTTGTGTATATATTTGCAGAAAATGAATTTATGAGATAAAATATATTTAATAAATTTCTTATGTTCTTTGTGTTGATATATATAAACACACACATGCATATATATTATTTTCAACAACTATATTAATAGTATATAAACAGAATAAGGAAAGGATATTTCTGCAAGGTCCTCCTCCTACAATTAGTTAGTATGTTGTGTGAGTAAATGCTCAAAAAAATTTCCTTGTGGAAATAACGATTCCCAAAATATAGTCTTAAGGAAATTATTGACACAATGCCAAAGCAGAAAACTAGTTTAGATTGGGACAGAGGTAGTAACATTTACTACTTGGCATCAAATTATCAAATGAATATTCACATCCGTGCCTCACAGAAGTTACTTAGTTCTGTGATTTCTTTCAGTTTAGAAAAATATAATTGAGTTGATTTCTTAAATTCGTGCGGCTTATCTTTCCAATATAGGAACTCTGAGTTTTGTTGTTACCCGCCCTTGAACCCTTGAGCAAGCTCTAAATGCTTTGGTGTTCCGACCAAGACATGAAAAGAATTCTATTATCCTCAGATATAATTAAGTTTGCTACGATCTTCATCATGATCTCTCAATTTTTAACTGATTTAAAAATTCGATTGAAATTACCAGTAGGTTAAAACTCAACAAATCAGCATTCAATTTAAAGAAAATACATTTGTGTGTGTGTGTATATATACATAGAACCTACAGATCAGACCTGAAGTTCAAGGTCTAAGAATATTTAAAGTTCTGGATCAGTGACCGATGGCATCTTTAAAGAATTCCGGGCAGGAGAATCTAAATTAGAAACTTCAAAAGGCCGACGTGGGAGGTAAAAAGAGTGTTCTGATTGATCAGATCACTCTAAGGACGATCGAGGAGATCGATCGACGGTTATAGAGATAATAAAACGGAATATAAGTAGGGGATTGTTAACCGGCCGACGGAGAAGACAAAAGATAAAGGAATGAGGACGGAGGGAATTGAAATTTTTTAGTAGATAAGATCTTCTTCTCTCACACAAAGAAAAGATATTTGCAATATTAAAATGACTCGAGACAGACGCATTTACCACACTCTATTTATCCTTTTAGGTTTAGGGATGACAATCGGACCGGATATTGAATCTGTCGAAGCACTAATTTAATGGTTCAATCAGTTTAATCGGTAATTGAATTAAATGAATTGAATTTTAATATTAATTTAGTTAAAAAATAATATATACTATAAAATTATATATTTTATTTGAAAAATATAAATTTTTACTAAATAAAATATAAAGTAGTAATTAGAGACTAGATACCTCCTTTGTTCTAAAATATAAAATTAAAAAAATATTTAAAATATTTTAAAATTTAAAATTCATATGAATTCACTTAAATTTATTAACATAATTATAAATATTTTTAATTATATAAAAAATTGTACTATTTATAAGAATTGTTTTCAAAAGATAAATAAATCTTATCAATTTCAAATTAAAAGTGTTTCATTTTGACTTTTTAAAAAAATCAATAAAATGTTAACATGTGTTTTATATTTTAGAATGAGGAGAATATATAATACTATTTTAATGAAAATTAAATTAAAAAAAAAACTAATATATATGTGTGTGTATAAAACTCTGCTTTAAATTTAAAAGTAGCAAGAAAAAAAATATATTCCAAACAAGTCGCTATGTTGGACTTAGAGCATCTCCAACAGATGGACTATCATATGAACTATATTTAATCCATATGACATCAGCAAATATCATTTAGTCTTCAATCATTTCAGCTAATGGATTATCCCGTAGACTATAATATAAAAAAATTAAAATAATCAATAAATTCAAAAAAACTCATATCATCCTTGTAAGACCCCGAATTTTATGAAATACAAAATTTAATTTTTCTTCATATATATTTTTTTTGAAACAGTAAGTGGTTAAATTAACAAAATTGAAAGTTAAGGATGTTATGTGCAAATTTTATTTTGTCGGACAATATTCGCTTTGTCGGGGAATATTCGTTTGGTCGGGGAATATTCGTGCCGTACGACGGCGCCGAAATAATAAATTATTGGTGGACCCCACAACGGAATATTTGTCGGATATAGAAAACGACAGAAGTAACCTTTTTAAATAAAAATAGTCAACGGAACTGTTAAAATACCGGTGATAAAAGAATAGTAGCATACGGTAGTTTATGGTATTTTCTGTAGCACACGGTACTCTACAGTAACACACGGTATTGCATAGTGTCTCATATTATTGGTCTGATAATTGACACCGTAACTGTTACGCATCATTTCATCGATAATTGTCACTGCATAATATTTTATATTATCAATTCAATAATTGTTGTTACACAGTATTTTGCATTATTGATTTAATAATTGTCATTACACTGTATTTTATATCATTGAGTCAATAATTGTTGTTGCACTGTTTTTAAAATTATTGAACCTAATAATTGTCACAGTAACATATGCACAGTAATTCACATTATTGAATCAATAATTGTCATTACACAGTAACGTATGCTTTATTTTACATTATTGTTATCTCTATTATGATGTTATTTAAACAGTTGTATTTCATTAATTTATTGACTGGATATCTAAGAGCTAACTATACTGTATTTATAACAATTAGTCATAATAATTGAATTGATAAAGTTATTTGTTTATAATATAAAGTTAGGTCATTATTAGGTGATATGAAATGAATGGTGTAGATTAAAGTGTGAATTATTGTTGAATAATTGAATTGATTTGTTTATAATATAAAGTTAGGTGATTATTAGGTAATATGAAATGAATGGTGTAGATTAAAGTGTGAATTATTGTTGAATAATTAAATTGATTTGTTTATAATATAAAGTTAGGTGATTATTAGGTGATATGAAATGAATGGTGTAAATTAAAGATAATATAATATTTGAAATGGATGGTGTAGATTAAAAGATGATCTTTAAATGAATGGTTTAGATTAAATGAATGATGAGATTTTTGGCTATAAATAGAAGCCTTAACTTAAGGATTTTTCATAAACTTCCTTACTTGTTCTTTCTTTCTCTCTCTAAATACTTCTTGTGAAAGTTCTCTCTAAGTGTGCTTAAGTCATCTTGAGTATTTGTGAAGATCTATAAGTATACGTGTACTGTTCAAGTTAATCAACCTCATTTAAATCAATATCCAGTCACGTGTTACGGTAAGGGATACCATCTTTTTCATCTTCCATTATTCAAACGTACTATGGTAAGGGATTATCATTATTTGATTCTCGATAATAATATTGTTTCTTCCTTACTCATAAGACGTGCATTTTATTTCCATGTATTAAATTGTGGGAATAACCTTACGGAGCGGATTGCCGCCTGTTGGTGAATAACCTTTCGTATTCATTCATTATTAATCTCTGAGAATAACCTTACGGAGCGGATTGCCGCCTGTTTGGTGAATAACTCTTTGTACTCAAATTCTATTAAATTGTGGGAATAACCTTACGGAGCGGATTGCCGCCTGTTGGTGAATAACCCTTTGTATTAATTTCCTTCACCTTTTGTTAATCAAACCTGCTACGGTAAGGGATATTATTTTCTTTCATACTCCTAAATCGAAATTTATTATGGAACTATTGCTTCTATAATTCCTGAAAATATTATATGTTCCATAATAGTTGAACTTCATTATTTCAACTGAACCTTCCTATTTACGTGAACCTTTCTATTGAATTGTAACCGTTATTCTGAACTGTGGATCTTGAATATCATTTTTAAATTTCACTCCACATCATGTTGACAATTTGGACATTATTTGAATCTGTACAAAGTAAACTTCCGATACTTATTGTTATCCTATTTCTTCTGTTCATCATTTATATCATTCTAATCATCCAAAAATCAAGCTGTTGTGAATATCTGTGGCCGGGGGCACAGATGTGATATATTTGTTGAACAGATGATAGGTTAAAGGCGATATAATAGGTTAAAGGCGATACATCTGTTCGGTGTCTTTTATGGCACGTGGTGAATGTTCTCTTTGGCCCGTAGTGCAAAGATGAACTGTTGTTTGGTATGATTATGACCAAAGGCTGAATCTGGTATAATCATGACCGTTGGTGTTATATTGAATGTCTTTGGCCCGTAGTGCAAAGATGAACTGTTGATCTGCATGATTATGATCAGGAACTGTGAATTTGTATTATCTTGACTAATGATATTTCAGATGATAAAAGTTGATGATGTTTTTCCTAAAAAGAGAACCGAGTGGACATTATAGTCTGCATTATTCTTCTAATAGATTACTCATTCCGCTGCTATTATTGATCTGAACGTTGTTTAAGAATTTAACTGCAGTTTTTGATATAAACCTTGTAGTCTATTGTATTCTATCAAGAACTCAACTGTTGAAGACTAATGATAATTTATTCGTCATTATCTTAGTCATGATATTCTTTACTGGGCTATTTGAGCTCACCCTTTCTTTTGTTCCATTGTTTTTCAACAGGAGATGAAAACATAACAGGGTCTAGCCGGGGAATGGAGTGAGGGTCCGAGGAATAGTTATCATAGTCTTCACGTTTTGTAAAATAGTGTGGCAATAATAGTGAAGACTTAGTTGTGTATTATTATACACTGTATTGTTGTACGTTGTGCTTTGTTGTAATAATTTTGTTGTAGTATTTTGACGACTCAAGTTTGGGCTGTGTGGGCCCAGATTTGGGGGCGTCACAGTTGGCATCAGAGCTTAGGGATATGGTCTTTAATGGAGATCTGGGGTAGAACTAGGAGGGGAGAGACGAATAGAATCAGTCACTAGTGTGTCCTACCTAAAATAGATTTTATTATCTAATGAGTCGATTTGAATGTAGGAACATGAAGTGATGAGTCAGTTTATTTGAACTAACAATTATTTTGTGACAACAGTTTAGTATGGCATCTGGAAATCAAGAGGTTAACTATGGAATGCCTGAAGCGAATGTAGCCGAGAATCAAGAGGCCCCAAACAATCCTCCTGCCAACTCAGGAAATAATGTTCCTGATAACATGATGAACGATGGATTCTTTAGGAATTTCATGCAGTTCATACAGAATCAAGGAAGAGGAAATCCAGTCAATAATAACGGTAGAAACGCTGGCAATTTGAGGATGGTCACTGTTAAGCAATTTAAAGAATTAGGACCACCTGAATTCCACGGGAAGCCTGACCCACTCAAAGCGGAGGCATGGCTGAAGCAGACGACAAAAATACTTAATGTCTTACAATGCGCTGATGATCAGAAGGTGCCATTTGCCACTTTTATGTTACGAGGTGAGGCAGACCATTGGTGGAAAGCGGTAAAACGTATCCAACCTTCAGCACTCGAAATGTCTTGGACAGAATTCGAAGAACTGTTTAACGAGAAGTACTTCCCAGAAAGCATCCGCCATATGAAGGAAGTGGAATTCATTAAGCTGGAGCAGGGAAACATGACAGTCTCCCAATATGAAGCTAAGTTTGCCGAGTTATCTCGCTTTGCCACCCATCTTGTGGATGACGAAGCACGAATGAGTCGGATGTTCCTAAGAGGTTTGAGATTCAAAATTCGTCAACAACTTAGCTCTCATAAATTTAGTTTGTATTCAGATGTTGTGGATAGGGCTCAAAGGGTGGAGCAAACAGATGAAACATTGCAGCCAAGAGTTAATGATCAGCATAGAGAAAGGAGTGATAACAACCACAGGAACGAGAACCATCGAGGAGGTAACCAACACTTCGGTGGTAATTCCATACCAAATAACAGAAGAGGAGAATCTAGTGGGAACAATTTCAAAAGAAAGAGATTCCATAATAATTATGGAAGGGCACCAGCACCAGTACCAACACCAGCACCGACCCCAGTTTCAAGGGGAGAAGATCGACCACCAGTGAGATGCTATAGGTGTGGTCAGGAAGGTCACATCAGCCCAAACTGTACACTGCAGTCCAAAAAGTGCTACAGTTGTGGGAAAGAGGGTCATCTTGCGCGGTTTTGTCCTGCCATAAAATCAAGTCCAGCTGCAATGATGATACCAAAAGCTAGCGCGGATAAAGGAAAATCTGTAGTTCAAGGGAGAGCTTTTGTTGTGACATCCCAAATGGCACGAAACTCGAACGAGGTGATAACCGGTAAGCTATTCATAAATTCTCGTGAAGTCTACGCTTTGTTAGATACTGGCTCTACCCATTCTTTTATCTCACCTGCATGTGCTCAGCGTTTAAACTTAACTCCTGAAAACTTGGACTTTGACTTATCAGTTGAAACCCCATTAGGAGAAATGACCATTACATCTACTGTCTATAAATCTTGCCTAGTTCAAATCAACAACCTCACATTATCTGTTGACCTTATTTCTTTGGAGATGCGTGAATTTGATGTGATTTTAGGAATTGATTGGTTGACTACCCATCATGCTAAAATTGATTGTTTTCATAAGATTATTAGTTTTCATATTCCTAATCAACCTGTCATGCAAATTCAAGCAACTAAACCATTGAAATCTATAACTGTTATTTCTAGCCATAAAGCCATTCGTTTATTGAAAAACGGATGTCAAGCCTTTTTAGCTCATGTCACTGATTTGAACAAAAATACGTCAAACTTGAATGATATTCCCATTGTTAATGAGTTTCCTGACGTTTTTCCTGAAGAACTTCCTGGCTTACCCCCAAACCGTGAAATTGATTTTTATATTGATCTTGAACCCGGTACCAAGCCCATTTCCAAAGCTCCCTACCGAATGGCTCCCATTGAACTTCAAGAGTTAAAAGTCCAACTACAGGAATTGTTGGATACCGGTTTCATTCGTCCGAGTGCATCACCTTGGGGTGCTCCTGTTCTATTTGTGAAGAAGAAAGACGGGAGTATGAGATTGTGCATTGACTACCGAGAATTGAACCATGTCACCATCAAGAACAGGTACCCGTTACCTCGGATTGATGACATGTTTGATCAATTGCAAGGCGCTCAACATTTCTCAAAGATTGATCTCCGTTCTGGATATCATCAGTTAAAGGTTAAAGCTGAGGACATTCCAAAGACTGCTTTCAGAACTCGTTATGGGCATTATGAGTTCTTAGTCATGCCTTTTGGACTAACTAATGCTCCTGCAGCTTTCATGGACATGATGAACCGGATATTCAAGGAACATTTGGATCATTTTGTGGTTGTCTTTATTGATGACATCCTCATATACTCCAAGAGTCGCGAGGATCATGAACAACACCTGAGATTGATACTACAAAAGCTCCGTGAAAACAAATTATATGCCAAGTTGAAGAAATGTGAGTTCTGGCTTGAGGAGGTCGCGTTTCTTGGGCATGTGATTTCTAGTCAAGGAATATCAGTCGATCCTGCGAAGATTGAAACGGTACTAAATTGGGAACAACCCAAAACAGTAACCGAAGTCCGAAGTTTTCTGGGTCTAGCTGGTTATTATCGGAGATTCGTAGAAGGATTTTCTCGAATCGCCACTCCATTAACGCAGCTTACTCGGAAAAGCACAAAATTCATATGGAGCGAGGAATGCGAGAAAAATTTCCAAGAACTCAAGAAGAGATTGGTTTCAGCTCCTGTTCTGACCATACCATCAGGATCAGGAGAATTTGTTATCTACAGCGATGCTTCTGGCAAAGGTTTAGGCTGTGTTCTTATGCAACATGGAAAGGTTATAGCCTACGCCTCTCGACAACTCAAAGATTATGAGAAAAATTATCCTACTCATGATCTAGAGTTGGCAGCAGTCGTTTTCGCGTTGAAGATCTGGAGACACTACTTGTACGGAGAAAAAGTGGATATCTATACGGATCATAAAAGTCTCAAGTATTTCTTCACCCAGAAGGAACTCAACATGCGACAACGACGTTGGCTTGAGCTGTTAAAGGATTATGACCACACAATCCAGTATCACCCGGGAAAGGCGAACGTTGTAGCTGACGCTTTGAGCAGAAAATCTTATGCAAGTACAAGTGCACTGCTGACAACACAAAAGTGTATTTTGTACGACTTGCAAAGGATGGAGATAGAGCTAAAGACACCAGGGACCCACTCGAAGATTGCTCACGTGCGAGTAGAACCAACTTTAATCGATAAAATTAAAGCTGCTCAAGCTACCGATCCGGAACTGATAAACATGATAAAGAAAGTACAAGAAGGTGACATTCCCGAAGCAAGAATCGACGAGAAAGGAATACTTCGAGTCAACTCTCGACTCTGTGTTCCTAACGATCCTGAATTAAAGCATAAAATCATGATGGAGGCACACAATACGCCGTTTGCAATCCACCCAGGAGGTACCAAGATGTATCGAGATCTTCGACATACATTTTGGTGGAACAATATGAAAAGAGAGATTGCGGAGTTTATCTCAAGGTGCCTAACTTGTCAACGTGTCAAGGCAGAGCATCAAGTTCCTAAAGGTCCATTACAATCACTTGAAGTTCCCGAATGGAAGTGGGAACACATCAATATGGACTTCGTGACGGGTCTTCCAAAAGTTTCTCAAGGCTTAGATGCAATTTGGGTGATCGTAGATAGATTGACCAAATCTGCTCATTTCTTGCCTATACGAGAAAACTTTTCACTTGAACGTCTTGCCGGTATGTACATAAATGAGATCGTGAGATTGCATGGCATGCCAGTTTCCATAGTTTCTGATCGAGATCCTAGATTCACTTCACGCTTTTGGATCAGTCTACAAAAAGCTATGGGCACTGAACTACGTTTTAGTTCTGCATACCATCCTCAAACGGACGGACAATCGGAAAGGACGATCCAGACCCTCGAAGATCTTTTGAGACTTTGTGTATTAGACTTCAAAGGAAGTTGGGATAAGTACTTGCCGTTGGTGGAATTTTCTTACAACAACAGTTACCAAGCAAGCATAGGCATGGCTCCATTCGAGGCATTGTATGGAAGGAAGTGTCGCTCTCCAATATGTTGGAATGAGGTAGGAGAAGCAAAATTGTTGGGACCCGAGTTGGTACGCTTGACGACCGAAAAGATCCAAATGATCCGACAACGAATACAGACCGCACAAGAACGACAAAAGAGTTATGCTGATCTTCATCGGAGAGACGAAAGTTTCAACGTCGGAGATCATGTATTCTTACGTGTTTCTCCATGGAAAGGGGTTACGAGATTCGAAAAGAGAGGAAAGCTCAACCCTCGATTTATTGGCCCATTTGAAATCCTCGATCGAATAGGAACCGTAGCCTACAGACTAGCCCTACCACCAAGTATGTCCCGCATCCATAACGTTTTTCACATATCTATGTTACGTAAATATGTGAAGGACCCAAACCACGTCATTGAGTTAGAACCAGACGTTATAGCAGAGGATTTAACATACGAGGAGGTACCTGTTAAGATCCTGGATAAGAAGGAGCAGATCCTACGCTCAAAGGTTATACCTCAAGTTAAGGTTTTATGGAGGAACCAAGATACTGAGGAAATGACCTGGGAGCTAGAATCTGAGATGAAATCTAAGTATCCTTACCTTTTCGATATGTAAGGTACGTCAATTTCGGGGACGGAATTTCATAAGGAGGGGAGGTTGTAAGACCCCGAATTTTATGAAATACAAAATTTAATTTTTCTTCATATATATTTTTTTTGAAACAGTAAGTGGTTAAATTAACAAAATTGAAAGTTAAGGATGTTATGTGCAAATTTTATTTTGTCGGACAATATTCGCTTTGTCGGGGAATATTCGTTTGGTCGGGGAATATTCGTGCCGTACGACGGCGCCGAAATAATAAATTATTGGTGGACCCCACAACGGAATATTTGTCGGATATAGAAAACGACAGAAGTAACCTTTTTAAATAAAAATAGTCAACGGAACTGTTAAAATACCGGTGATAAAAGAATAGTAGCATACGGTAGTTTATGGTATTTTCTGTAGCACACGGTACTCTACAGTAACACACGGTATTGCATAGTGTCTCATATTATTGGTCTGATAATTGACACCGTAACTGTTACGCATCATTTCATCGATAATTGTCACTGCATAATATTTTATATTATCAATTCAATAATTGTTGTTACACAGTATTTTGCATTATTGATTTAATAATTGTCATTACACTGTATTTTATATCATTGAGTCAATAATTGTTGTTGCACTGTTTTTAAAATTATTGAACCTAATAATTGTCACAGTAACATATGCACAGTAATTCACATTATTGAATCAATAATTGTCATTACACAGTAACGTATGCTTTATTTTACATTATTGTTATCTCTATTATGATGTTATTTAAACAGTTGTATTTCATTAATTTATTGACTGGATATCTAAGAGCTAACTATACTGTATTTATAACAATTAGTCATAATAATTGAATTAATAAAGTTATTTGTTTATAATATAAAGTTAGGTCATTATTAGGTGATATGAAATGAATGGTGTAGATTAAAGTGTGAATTATTGTTGAATAATTGAATTGATTTGTTTATAATATAAAGTTAGGTGATTATTAGGTAATATGAAATGAATGGTGTAGATTAAAGTGTGAATTATTGTTGAATAATTAAATTGATTTGTTTATAATATAAAGTTAGGTGATTATTAGGTGATATGAAATGAATGGTGTAGATTAAAGATAATATAATATTTGAAATGGATGGTGTAGATTAAAAGATGATCTTTAAATGAATGGTTTAGATTAAATGAATGATGAGATTTTTGGCTATAAATAGAAGCCTTAACTTAAGGATTTTTCATAAACTTCCTTACTTGTTCTTTCTTTCTCTCTCTAAATACTTCTTGTGAAAGTTCTCTCTAAGTGTGCTTAAGTCATCTTGAGTATTTGTGAAGATCTATAAGTATACGTGTACTGTTCAAGTTAATCAACCTCATTTAAATCAATATCCAGTCACGTGTTACGGTAAGGGATACCATCTTTTTCATCTTCCATTATTCAAACGTACTATGGTAAGGGATTATCATTATTTGATTCTCGATAATAATATTGTTTCTTCCTTACTCATAAGACGTGCATTTTATTTCCATGTATTAAATTGTGGGAATAACCTTACGGAGCGGATTGCCGCCTGTTGGTGAATAACCTTTCGTATTCATTCATTATTAATCTCTGAGAATAACCTTACGGAGCGGATTGCCGCCTGTTTGGTGAATAACTCTTTGTACTCAAATTCTATTAAATTGTGGGAATAACCTTACGGAGCGGATTGCCGCCTGTTTGGTGAATAACTCTTTGTACTCAAATTCTATTAAATTGTGGGAATAACCTTACGGAGCGGATTGCCGCCTGTTGGTGAATAACCCTTTGTATTAATTTCCTTCACCTTTTGTTAATCAAACCTGCTACGGTAAGGGATATTATTTTCTTTCATACTCCTAAATCGAAATTTATTATGGAACTATTGCTTCTATAATTCCTGAAAATATTATATGTTCCATAATAGTTGAACTTCATTATTTCAACTGAACCTTCCTATTTACGTGAACCTTTCTATTGAATTGTAACCGTTATTCTGAACTGTGGATCTTGAATATCATTTTTAAATTTCACTCCACATCATGTTGACAATTTGGACATTATTTGAATCTGTACAAAGTAAACTTCCGATACTTATTGTTATCCTATTTCTTCTGTTCATCATTTATATCATTCTAATCATCCAAAAATCAAGCTGTTGTGAATATCTGTGGCCGGGGGCACAGATGTGATATATTTGTTGAACAGATGATAGGTTAAAGGCGATATAATAGGTTAAAGGCGATACATCTGTTCGGTGTCTTTTATGGCACGTGGTGAATGTTCTCTTTGGCCCGTAGTGCAAAGATGAACTGTTGTTTGGTATGATTATGACCAAAGGCTGAATCTGGTATAATCATGACCGTTGGTGTTATATTGAATGTCTTTGGCCCGTAGTGCAAAGATGAACTGTTGATCTGCATGATTATGATCAGGAACTGTGAATTTGTATTATCTTGACTAATGATATTTCAGATGATAAAAGTTGATGATGTTTTTCCTAAAAAGAGAACCGAGTGGACATTATAGTCTGCATTATTCTTCTAATAGATTACTCATTCCGCTGCTATTATTGATCTGAACGTTGTTTAAGAATTTAACTGCAGTTTTTGATATAAACCTTGTAGTCTATTGTATTCTATCAAGAACTCAACTGTTGAAGACTAATGATAATTTATTCATCATTATCTTAGTCATGATATTCTTTACTGGGCTATTTGAGCTCACCCTTTCTTTTGTTCCATTGTTTTTCAACAGGAGATGAAAACATAACAGGGTCTAGCCGGGGAATGGAGTGAGGGTCCGAGGAATAGTTATCATAGTCTTCACGTTTTGTAAAATAGTGTGGCAATAATAGTGAAGACTTAGTTGTGTATTATTATACACTGTATTGTTGTACGTTGTGCTTTGTTGTAATAATTTTGTTGTAGTATTTTGACGACTCAAGTTTGGGCTGTGTGGGCCCAGATTTGGGGGCGTCACAATCCTTCTATTCTCTCATTTAAATATAATTAAATTTATAGTCCATAGACTATCTAATTCCTAAATTTAGTCTTTTAAAGGTTTCAAATATAATTCGAGACTATATTTAGTCTATCTACTGGAGAGAAAAGTTAAATTTTAGATTATATTTAATTTAAAAATTTATTGTTAGAGATGCTCTTAATATTTAAGCAAACATTACTAAATTCATCTTAATTTCTAGAAATTATATTAATTATTTAAGTTTAATTCACAATCAATTACTTATATTGGGTTTTAATACATTAACTATTTCTTACATTTAATATATAATTAATGGTATAAATTATGTAAGAAAGGAAAGAAGATAAAAATAAATATTAAACCAAAAGGCCACATGCACCGTGAGATATTGGGATATGTGAAAGGAATACTTGGAATATTCTAAACATGCAATCTAAAATCTCTCCTCTATCGATTACAAACACACCCTAAACACCCTAAACGCTTGTTTATCAATTATCCCCTTCTCTCTCTCTCTCTCTCTCTCTCTCTCTCTCTCTCTCTCTCCATAAAAATATATATTATATAATTTGTTCTTATCCCTCTCAACATAAAAATATATATTATATAATTTGTTCTTATCCATCTTTCATTCTTCTAGCACTATTCTTTTTATTATAAACTTCTATATTTTTCGCTGTTTGAGTTGTTTAGTTAATAAAATAGTATGTCCTTGTGTGTTAGGATTTGTAATTTGAATTGAGCTATGGAAGAAAGGATCGACGGGCAAAAGAGTAGGAAGAATTTATAGCAAAAATATTTATTTTAAAAAAAAAATTGTTCTATAATTTTTTAAAGGTCGGTTTGATTTTTTATAAAATTCACCAGTTCAGATGGTTTCATAAAAAAGTGTCCAGTTCAAACGGTATATAGCAGTATAATTATAGGTCAAATATTTGAATATAATCGGACTAATTAGGGTTCTGATTCATGATTAGATGGTCCGGTCCAGTCAGATTTTGATAATTATGTTTTGCGTTAAGGGTAGCTTTTCGTGAGAAAAATTATACTGAGAATTATAATTTAGGAAAGCATTTAATATGTAATTTATTATTGATAGGAAAGCATTTTATTATATTTGTATCCCTTAAAGCTTAGTTTTTATAATTATTTTATGTTTTATATTAATTATTTCTTTTTATTTGCTTTCATAGAAAAAAGGGAAAAAATAAGTAGCATTTTGGTAATTTCGAGAGGAAGTGATGCAATTGCGTGGCCGAATGAGGTAGCTGCGTCGGTGCAATGAATTGAACGAGACGAAAACAGAAGCTCGCAACTGTGTGTAAGGCTAAGGCAACTGTGAGGCCTATCGACACAACTGTGTGAGGGAGTGAGACAGCTGTGTCAGTACCTGGAACGGGAACAGTAACTCGTGACACAGCTGCATAGAAGGGTGAAACAACTATGTTAGTCGGCGTCAATCAAAGCGTGTTTTACTTTTCTGTTAGATTCCTAATTGTATTCTATTTCATTCTAAGCTAGGGATATGTTATGTAACTATAAATAGAGGATGTTGGACACAATTAGAAGGAACTTTTACATACATTCATTCATTCACAGAGATTACTATTCAGAACATATCAAGCTAAATTTTTCAATTTAGTTTTAGGGGATTTTAAACTCGATTGCGGTTAATGGCTAAATCAATTCAGTAATATTATTTATTCTTCCTTATGTGAACTTATTCGCGATAATCTGTTTTAATTGTTTATCTGATATTAAATTTCATTGATTTGATTATAACTCGTTAGATTGATCAAATTATTATCAATTAATAGATTTAGAAATTATAATACGTGTAATTTATATTGTTCTTAATTGTTGGTAGTGAATAGTGATAGATCGATGATTATGGTTAAACTTTTGTTTATTACTATTGTTATCATGATATAAGTTAAACATCCTAAACTTATGAGATTGTTGTTTAGAATAATCTAATTTCTTTGTGACTAATGCTACCATTATATTAAATTTTGAGAGCTTGTTGTAAGTTGTATGATGGTTAAAATCTAATGAAGAGCTTGTTTTGTTTGATTACAATTAAGAAAAATTTCGGGTAACAGAGTTTGTTGTTGCCTAGAATTATTAGTTTCATGGAATGATCTAAATATATTCTGATTAATTGAACTATTAATTGTAAGGGTTCTAACACCGAAGAACTATAGTTTTTACTTTATTGGTTAATCTTATTAATTTATTTTTATTTATTTATTTAATTATAATTAATTTAAAATCCCCCTCTTTATTATTTGCGTTGTAGTATTGCTATAAATATTAGGATAAATAAAAAATAATATTACTTTTTGTGGGATCGACCCTTGCTTATCACTATACTGAATTTTGTATTTATAAAGTAAAAGTGAGGATTAATTTTGAAGTGTTAACGACAGCATCCCAATTATTATTATTATTATTGTGAAATATTATTTTTGTTATTATTTAAAGGATGAAAAATGTGCAATTTATTGAGTGGGAGTAGTGCAACTAGCAAGTGGGAGGGTACTTGAGATCAATATTTTCATATCTGAATCAAACTTCAAATCGAAAAAATTATTAGGTAGATAGATCACTGGTTTAACTAATGGTCAAATTGTTGTTAAATTGAAAAAATCATAAATACATAAATAATATATAATTAATAAAATTTAACATATCTCATTTTTTATAAGCTAAAATATAATATAATTGGGTTTACTAAAAATGGTTAATTTAAATATTAAAAAATATTTAAAACCAGTTTATTGAGTCAACTTAACTAATTTTATCAGTTGAAACATCAGTTCGACCGATACTCAATCGAATCAATATAAGTTTTAATCAAAATAGTTTAACTTTGTTAAATCATACCGAACATAGGGCTGATTTTTAAATTAACTGGTTGGCCAGTTCAATTGAATTTTCAAAACATTACTTGAAATTTGAGTTGTGATTTCTATTGTCAAAACTAGGTCATTGTCAATATTATCGACCTTAATCTTTCAAAAATGTCATAATATTATGGTCAGTTGCTTAATTTAATGGATGAGTAGGTGAAATATTCTAAGGGTTTTTTTCCCAAGTAACTCTCTCTCTCTCTCTCTCTCTCTCTCTATATATATATATATATATAGGTGTCAATAGGTTTATTAATATATATTTCAACAATTTGTATTTTATTTTGATGAATTCCGTAACACCGCTCTCAATTTGTTTAACTTTTTCATTAGAGACACGAACCGGCCAATTCATGCATTATTTCGTGATGTAAAAATTTAACGCTCGAACTTTCACTTAATGCATTTATATTGAAATTAACTGGCTTTTTGAAAAATGAATGAGCCGAAATAATTGCTAAATAGAGAAGCATGCACATTGCAAATAAACTGATTGATGGATGAATGGTGTGCAACATAAACATCGGAAAATATATATGAATGGCCCTTGTAATAAATTAATATTAATCATACATAAATCACTGAGTAATGGATCAAACTTGGTCCTCCTGGATTCGCAGCAAGAATCACGAGGTAGAATGGTGGAAAATCTTGCAGCACAAACTGTCTATTCCAAGGTACTCTTTTACAGTTTGGTTAGCATTTCATAAGGGTCTTAGAACGAGGGATATCCTAATTAGATATGGAATTGAAATTCCTGCTACCTGCTTGTTGTGTGAAGCGCACGATGAAAATTTTCATCATCTTTTTTCTATTGCCCATACTCCTTCCAAGTTTTATTCTATGTCATGTGATTTTTTGGTTGGAGAGGCTTTCATAAAGATTGGCACACATTGATTGAATTCATTTTGGCCTTAAACTGATCGGGGTTTAAAAGGGCTATCCTCTCCTTGGCAATCTGTCCGGCTCGTGAAATTACCCACCTCATCAAAGGCAGACTTCACATTTAAGAAATATGCTGCTAATGCCGGATGTAATCATATGCTTATCGCTAACCTAGTATAACGTCACCATCCTAGGGTCTATCTTAAGATGGGAATGGTATACTGAAATGGGGTTTGTCTCTTTTCTTTTGTTCTCCTCTTTTTTTAATACAAGCTTAATTTAACAAAAAAAAAATTGGTCCATTAAAATAATGCCTAAGGACATTAATTAAGGAAATGGTGGACGGGAACATTAATCGATCTCTCACGGTTAATTCCCATACGCCCAATATATATGGGCTTACAAGATTCTGAAGTTATCCCGCCCTAGTTAAATTTAGTAGTAGCTAGATTAATTAAGAAACTCCAGTAACGAAGTTAATTAGGGGCCGGCCGGTGGCCAAACACCTACACCACCCCCAGCCGTAAAGTAAGACAAGCACCTCGAGGGCACGAGACAGAGCCCTCGGCTTCTAAGATCACGCGTTGCCTCCTCTTGTCCGTCTTTTTCTGAACCCTGCAGCCCATCATCAAATTAATCATATACATAATAAATAGATATAAACACAAACCAAATTATGCCATGCAAAGTTTCTGTCCCGAAAAGAGTGTAATCTCTAGCTAGCTATCTTACCCCTTCCATCTTATTAGTCTTGTTGCGTGATGACTTCATGTATGGCACACTTAATGTCTGCAAAACATGACCACCAAGTCAAAGCTAAAGTCTAACAAACAAGAATTTTAATTCTAGCTAGTTAAATGCTACTTTACATTTGTTTTGCAGTCTACTCCGATCCTCTTTAGCACAGTACACTTGTACATATTATGATTCGTCTAATACACACTTATATAACGTGTATTCAACAATTATATATATATGCAAAGTGAAAAAGTCATGAATCCGATAAAACAATCATTTCTTATATAATACTATTGAAGAAATATTAGGGAAGCTTTGGCGCACTATAGAATTAAAAGTTGGTTTGATTATATACGTGCGTCTTCTATAAGGAGGTTGTCCAATAGTGCAAAAGCTTCCTTAACTATGAAAGTTAACACCACCCACAAGAATAGGGTGTCGACCATTCGTTATAGTTATACCCTTTTATATGTTTTCTAATAATATCGCACCGTAATTATACACTGCATGTTTAAATTTGTAACTATCACGGTATATATTATTAGTTATACCCCAAGAATAACATTAAAAAAGAAAAAGAAAAAATCTCGACTATTTGTTACTTTTCTCTCCATATATAGATATATATAAAAGGGAGCCAAATTCGATGGTCAAGTAAAGTAGACAAACAAAGAGACACGGTCGTGTTTTCAAAGTAATATTGTTTCCGAAATTGATTCTGAGAAAAATGATGAATTAATGGTTACAAACAAAAAGGGAATTAAGATAAAATAAAAAGTAAAACTAGCAAGATACTCCCTACATATTAATTAGGGTTCTTTTGCCAAGAGCAAACGCTGCAACTTTGTTTAATTAAATATGGACAGGAGAAAATGAAATATACTGAATAATTTGATAAGCACTATAAGAATATCTCACTACAATGAGAATCCCATATGATTATTTATTTACTTATTTATAATAATTGCGAATGTTAAATTTTGACGGTGAAGATCTTATTGCCACCTAGCTATGCAAAGTCTTGTTAATATGGATAATTAAACAACATACGCATTTAAAAGTCAAGTGGGAATCTTGTTTTGGAAATGGGGGTTAAGGCTGCAAATTAACTATAACAAGAAGAATGTTTTGTTTTGAAGTGGAAAGTACCTCGACCTGGTTTTGAAGAAATTTGATATATCCAATAGCCTCCATTAGTACCGATGCTGTATCTGTCTGCAATATTCTCCATCCCCACATGCAAGAATTGGCATTTTATTTTACTAGTCTATTAATTACAAGCAAAAAGCTAGCTTTTTGTGGAATCGGAGCTCAGTATCTTTCTCTTTATATATTATATATATAAAGAGTTAAAGACAAAACATGTAAATAATTTGAAACAGTTTTAACAACATATAGTGAAATTTTCACCGGGTCATATATATATATATCAAACAGTTCCTTATTTCATTTTTTCTGACCTTCAATTCCTACTGCTCATATGCATCAATATATAGTTTTTATTTTACGTTTGAGGCCAGCCCTTAGCATATAACACTAAATTTCAACTTATTGTCATTAAAGGTAGTTAACTAATGTCAACCTTTGCATGCATAACAGGTATCTAGGTATGATGACTGATGTTTTGAATGTGTGATACTAGATTGGTTTGCTTTCAGGACTGGCTCATAGATAGCTAGGATCATGACTGCTGTTAAATTGCAAGATTATTATAATTTGTGCGCCCCCCACTCTCCCCGTGTTTAGAAGTTGGAAAACATGAGGAAATTAAAGGAAATTCTAAATGAAACTATAATTAGAACAATGATTATCATGAAATTCTTTTTTTCATTACCTTTGTTTCCCTCTGAATTTCACAGTTGAAAAGATAACAAAAACTGAAAAGAAAAGAAAAGCAAAGACTATACCTTGCCGAAAGGTGCCACCAACTGTTGAAGAGATGCAATTCTATCTCCTAATTTCTCTTTCCTAACCTGATACCGATACAAGATTCACATGAACATTTAAATAATTGATAGAGAAAAATCTGAGGTTGAAGAAATTGTCAAGTATTGTGAAAACTAACTATTAGCATAATATATATATATATATATATATATATATACACACACACACACACAAACACACTCACATACACATATATATATACACTCATTCATCCTTATTTAATTATCACCTTAAAGGGTGGGGAGGAAGAGCGTGAATCCAATCGAGATTTCTTTGTTGTTGCCTGAGGTGCTTTTGTTTCAAGAAAACTACTGGATCTCTTTACTTCTGGAGCTCCATTATGAAAGGGTGATGCCTTTGAGATGCAAAGAATAAAGTTAAATTACATGAATATTTATCTCGTGTAAGTTGATCTCAAATTACAAGACAGAATATCTGAGAAATGTAAGGATCATAATGTATAAAGCTGGAATAAGCTAGTATCTTTTCTTTTCCCTTTGGTCATGACATTTAATTCTAAAAGTGAAAAAGGAAAGTTCTATAACTTTCATATTTCTCTTTCTTTAAATACCATAAAAAGCAAAAAATAGATAAATTGGGATGAATGCACTATTATAGTATTCATTGTGGTGGTTCTTTTATTTTAAGATTTTTGAAAATATTATGAATTGTTTCAATGAATTTCACTCCTAAACAAACAAAATAACTATAGCTAGTATTCTTTAACATATGGGTATGAGTGAAATTATTCTTATTAATTTTTTTTTATTTTTGGTTTAGGAGCAGTGTGGAGTTACACTAAAAAAAATCTAGATTCACCAACCAAGGAATGTGATATTGAAAATTACCTAATGTCATGCATCCAAAAATATCATTCTACGGCATGAGTTATGACAGATTTACAGTCACAAGCTTCTATCTATATATAGCTAAAACCCTTTACTACTACATACAAAAGTCACAATTGTTTCGGTGGAAGAAGAAATTCAATTAAGAAGAAGAAGGAGAATATATAGACTCACATTAGTAGGACTACTATTTGATGGCCTGTGACTTGATTGCTGCTGCATATTATCAAGACTATAAGGTAGGCTGCTTTTCAAAAGGCCAAGGTAATCTTGAGAAGGCTGGCTGCTTACTCTCCTACTAAATCTCACTGAATTGAAGAGATCCAAAGCCTCCAAGTTCTTGTCCAAAGAGCTTGATGATGATCCTTCTGAATTCGAAGCCAATTGATTGAAGCTAGAGATATTTGTGGTTGGAAATATTTGGCTGAAGGTTCCTCTTGCTGCTGGAAGCTGACGAAGACCATTGATTTGACAACCGGAAGAGAAGGTTTTAAGCAAATCGCTCTGCTGATCATTTTGAATGTAGCTGCAGCTGCTGCTTGAGGGATGTAATAAATGCGAATCTAATTCTATGCTTGATGATGATGACGAGTGGCTGTTTAACATTGCAGTGAATTTTGGGTAATTAGAAATATCTGATGATGATGATAGTTCTTGTTTAATCCTTGCAAGTTGTAATTCACGAGCAGACAAGCTTGTGAAGCTGGTCCCAAATCCCAAGTCTTGAATCATGGAACTAGCATTAATAGTAGGATTGAAGTAACTATTATTCCTGCACAAGAAGTTCAAAAACATATATATATATATATATATATTAGACACATATAATTAATATTGGGGAAATAAGATAACAAAAAGCCCTAAATGCATGCAGCAAGATTTTGAGCTATAATATTGTGAGTAGTAGTGTAATATATACTCCTTAGCTATTATAAAATTTAAAATATAGTATTGGGATATACTGTTATAGATTGATTAACAAGAATCTAACAAATTAAGCATATTTTGAGTTCTAGGCACTTTGTGAACATCAACTCAGCAAACAGGATTAAAGAGAAAAGGAATGGAGAGAGATTCCGGGATCTAAAGATAAATCAGTTGTACCGTAACAAACTAGTTGAATATATTTGATGTTAATTCCAAAACTAAATAAAGCCCAGTTGGTTTCAGTTAATTAAAAAGCATGTAGAGTGTGTGTATTGAGTGTGTGTGTGTGTGTGTGTGTGAGAAGGAGAGAGAGAGCTGGAAAAAAAAGAATGAATTAAGTAGTACTTACAAAATGGTGTTCGGGGTCCAAGCAGCAGCACGGGTGGTTCCAACTTCATAAAAGGAAGAAGAAGAATGGGCAGCAAAAGGAGGTGAAGAAGAAGACTGATCAACAACCTGCTGCTCCTGATGATGATGGAGATTTGCAGACTCCATTAATAATTATAAGGGACCGGATGACTGATAGAAATATATATATATATATCAGTTTCCTATATATATATAATAATTAAAGGAGACTTGAAAATTGCAAGATATATATGTATATATATGGTGATGATGATTGGGCGGGTAAATAGAGAATCAAGAAAAGATCATAAGAATTAAGCTAAGATAATAATTAATTAGTACTCCAGGACCAGGAATATATTTAATTTCTTGCTACAAAATATATTGAAAGAAATTAATAGTAGATGATCAGGAGATCTAACTATTTCAGGTGACAGCCACAATTAAACGTATATTGGTGGTATGCTTTTCTATCTAGCTTTGGGACATGACTTTTCATATATAGTTTTGCTCCATCTTTACTCTTTCAAACTCTCTTACTTCTTAAAGCTAGCAATCTTGATAAGCAAAGAAAGAATGAAATAAAACATCAAAGAAATAAGATATATATATATATATATATATATATATATATATATATATATATATATATATATATATATATATATATATCCCTTCTCTTCTTCACTATTTCTCTATTTCTCTCTCTTTCCCTTTATTCAGTCAAACTTTTTACAACTCCACAACATAGTAATATATATATATATATATATATATATATATATAAAAGATTGAATATCAATCATCTCTCCCCTCGGTGTCTCTCTTTTATATCTCTCTCATTTGCATTGCATCTCTCTCTGCAATTACAGGGAGATGATTATATATATATATATATATATATATATATATATGCCCTCGATCCCAAGGCTTTCAACAAAAGTCCGAGAATAGAATGATGGAGGCCATATACATCATATGTGCGCTCTCTCTCCCTCTCTATCTCGTGCCCACATGTTTGTAAGGCCTTAGTTATTTATATATTTCTTGGTTCTAAAATAAAAAACTAATAATTATTTTGTAAAGTCAATTTAATAAGATGATTTAATTTTAAGTTTAAAATTGAAATAATTCATTTAATTTTTTTAAAATTAATAGTAAATTTTAAATTTTGTATTATATTTGAGATCATTTATTGAATTTAAAAATATCTAAAAATTGACATTAAAAGTCAAATTTATCCAAGCTATACATATTTTGAAACACTTGCAGAAGAGGAGTGCCAAAGGATTGGTTTCTATCCGGTGCATGTGTTGTTATTCTCTCTATCTATTCTCTTCCTCAATCGATCCCTGTGGTCCAGTACTGATCAGGCACTCGATGCATATATATAAAATAGTCTTCTAAAACTATATTTACCACAGTAATATTAACTATATATTCTTCCCCACCCCTCCCCCACAAGAAAAATAATATTTTAAAATGATGGGCACCTGCACCTTAAATTAGTTTATTCTAATCAATTACTCAGAGTGTGCTAATAAATTAACTTATATTACAGTGTTAAATGATAAAGTTATTTGATCCATTTGCAAATTCTTAATTACTACGACTTCGAAACATTTTCACGTATTACTAATAAAAATATATATGAACATAAATTATATATTTCTTGCTTAAATTTTTTGATTAATTAGCTGCTGAAAAAACAATGAAGGTAACGAATGTCTAGTACACACAACAAAGGGACTGAAGCAAGTATACGTACAACCAAGAAGAATGAACAAAAATACATGAAAACGTACAATGGTGACCAGAAAATGCTCTAACTTATTATATGTTTTGGATTGTAGATTATAATGTACATACATTAATGCATTGCAAGTCTACTTTATGGAGAGATGAGAATTAATCCCAACCCAATCGGGAAGGACAACCATCTCACCAAAATGATAGGAAAGCTGAGGAAAGGAAAATGGGTTTAAAGAATTTTTTTATAATTCTGTAACTGCCCTTACTTGTAAAATATAAAACAAATTTTAAATATTGATGTCCTAATTGAACTCTTCTATAGAGACATGATAATTGGACATGAAAATTGAACATGAGTGCTTTACAATTTCACCTATTTGTATTTTTTAAAATACAAATAGGTGAAATCGTAAAACACTCATGTCTAATTTTTCATGTCTAATTATCATGTCCGTGTAGAGTTTTTCATCCTGATTTTCTTACTAAACTGACAAATAGAACTAAAGAAAGTAATTTTCCTATTATTTTTCAAGTTAAAAATCCCAAGGAATCTTAGTTTGGAAAACTCACAAAGTGTTAGAAAATTTAGTTGTGTTATATATGTAGTGCATGTGTTAAAGGAAGAAATCTCACCGCCACCACTAGTAACTTATCAAAGTATATATATATATATAGATAGAGAGAGAGAGAGAGAGAGAGTTGAAATACAAGAAGTCAACAACTATGGGGAAAAAACTTTATAATGTGAAATTGTTCTAAGTCTTTTTTTTCTTATTTGTTTTCAAAATATTCATTATGGTGCTTGAGAAATGAAAAGTTTTTGGCTATTTAATTTTGAATCATATCCTAGTGGCAAGCAAGAAGAGCCTAACCCTGGATCATGTATCCATTTTCTACACATAACCTTGTGACATACACCTGTAACTATACCTTTCTTCACCACCTTTTCATATTTTTTTGAATATACTTTACTTATTCTCTCTCTCTCTCTCTCCATCTCTATCTATTCATCTATTAAATGTGTCCTTGACTTGCACGAAGCTATTTGCAAGTGTTAGTGGATGGAGTATTATGTTGCTAACACTGAAGAAGCATTATGAATTGTTAATTATGGGAGAGAGATTCTAAAAAGTTATTTTATATAAAAACATATAAAGAATATGAGTAGGCAGAAGGATCAGATCTCTCTTTTCTGCCTGATGATTCTGTTTGTTTGTGTTTTTTAATGAACTAATTACAGGATGAGAATATATCAGAAACAGACAGAGCATTAGACACACACACAAGCACACATATATTATATACATATACATTTATACTGTAAGACAGATTAATTAGTATGATTAAGCTGTCATTCCATCACAAAAAAAGGAAAAAAAAAACAATAATAATTTGACCAACCCCACAAAAGTTCACATCAGACGAAAAGATGATGAAAGAATGTGAGATCAGTGCACGGGCAAGTTTACCTTTTGCTTTGCTTTGCTTTAATGCCTTTTCCCTTACTTTAACCGTTCAGCATGCCCACACATCCTACACCTTACATTTTATTTTGTTATCTTGGAAAGGTTACTTTAGAATTTAAAATCAAATAATAATATAACCATACATAATATTATATGAAGAACAAAAAAGTAAGTGTTGTTTGTCTGACGTATTCATTAGATATCTCACATGCTTTACAATGATTCACACACTAAATAATTATTTTTATAATAACTAAAAAACTCTAACTGTTATAACATGGGCTCTCCTCAAACCTAATTACACCCTTGTGCTTAGCTTCCAGGGGGCGCAGCCCTATCGTAGTGGCCATTAGTCGAATCCGCAGAAGTATGAGTCAATCCCGACACATTACTTTTTGTTTCATATATTACTCCCTCTATTCTCTAAATTATTGTTAAATTTATAAAATAGGTTCAAGTTTAATATGTAAACATATCAAACTCGCTAACTCAAAATTAACTGACAATTAATAAAAAGAATTGATCTGTCCAACTCATTATATACTAGATATATTTTCTCAAAATATTCGACGTGGAACAAAATATATGTACTCTGACCATTATAAGATTATTTTTTTAAATACAAAGACAATTAATGTTATAAATTAAAATCAAAATAGTGTCTTTAATACTCCCTTTTGTTCAGAAAAAAGAATACCGTTCTCAACAAAATTTAGGGGAAATAAAATGTAGGAATCTTTACGGAGGGACTACAATTGTACCTCACCCTCGCACAGACGCTAGCTTGTCTCTGTGTTTTTTCTACAAGGAATTATCTCTTTTAACAATTCTGTCACTTTTTCTTCATTTCATCTCTCTATCTGCAAATAATTGTTTCTCACTGGAGGCTAGCCGTTTGTACATCATATGGGGCTCCATCAGTAATTTTTGGAATGTTTTTTATTTTCAAGAAACCTACAAGATTCGTTCTTATAAATATAAGTTGAGTTTTCATCTTCAAGTTAGTGTTGGAAAATATATGGAAGAGGATAAATTATAGAGAAGTGAGAAAGAGTGTTTAATTCTTAAAATACTTTATTCAACTCACTTGTTTTAAAATGTCTCACATATAAGACTATTTATAGGGCTCTTAGGACACTTCTAGAGCCATTTTAATAATTACTATATGACCAAATACATGTACATGAATCTAGCCATACATGTTCCAAGACATTTCTAAATACATTCATATACATACATGTATCATGAACTTAGACACTCACTCATTCATGTACCAACATAAATTAATAATATTAAATCAAGTTTATATTTTCAACAGTTAGTTGGAGATAATTAATGACAAGTTAGTATTTGTTACATATATAATTACTAATAACTTAGATTAGAGATATATAAATATTGACTAAAACTACGTTCTATAATACTCATCCCTCCTTTTCAAAATATAGGACATGCAAGTCTTGATTATTTTAAAAAGTCAATTTGTGATATTTCAAAATTGATGTGATCTAATTAATTTTAGACAATATTGCAATTAATTAAAAAAAATTGTAAAATATTTAAAATATACTGTTAATTAAAGATTTATCATTATTAAAAGTTAAATTAATATGTCACGTCAAGATTGAATGAGAAACTACATCATATCATATCAACTTTAAAAAATCGAACTTAAAACGAAGGTAGTATATTGTATATACTATACCTACCGGATGCAAGGAAAATATTGATATTGATTGATACTCCCGTACGTAGATATATGTAGGTCTAATTCATGATTAATCGGTCCAATTTATGTGTATAGTTTGTTCAATTTAAGTCTTTGCTGAATTCTCATTATCATCATTTTCTTTTCTTGATCGAGATCACGTACGTCTTCTTCTTGAAAAAAATTAAATTAAAAATATTTCGATCTCAACAACATATTGAGCTCTATTAGAGATGTAGTTTAAAATGACAGCTGAAATATATATATAGTTCTTGTTTCAGGAGAAAATGGAAATGCATTTATTTATCTTTTTTCCTTTCTTCCTATTAATTTGTCAGTAATATTCTTTTTACGACCGACTCTGATGCTCGTTTGTGCGTTCGTTCATCTAAAAGCTTAATTGTTTGGCCTTCTTGGAGCCTTTCTGTTGGTTGCTGTAATGGCTGCAACCAACAGCAGCCTTTCTGTTAATTGTATCAACGATTATCGAATGCCAATAGATTTTTGTATTATCAACTGCTAATGGTTAGATTTTTGTGTTAACGATTAACGATCATTACCTTTCAAAAACAATATTAGCAACTTATGTGACCTAGTTTGGTCCGGCCCCACAGGGATTGAATTATTGGTGAATGTTATCCCTATAATTATACTCTCTCGTTCGTTACAAGTTATAAGATCAATAAATATTAATTGATTTTTAAAATTTTAATTTTAGATATTTATAAATTTAAAATTTACATAATTAATTGTATCAAATGCCAATAAATTTTTGTATTATCAACTGCTAATGGTTAGTTTTCTTGTTACTATTCAAGGCAAAGATGAGGCTGTACTTCCCTCCCTCCTACCCTTAATGCTTTGGACATAAAATTAAATATTAATTACAAAATTCAAAGACCAACTTGATCATTACCTTTCAAAAACAATATTAGCAAATTATTAGACCTAGTTTGGTCCCCACGGGGATTGAATTATTGGTGAGTGTTATCCCTATAATTATACTCCCTCATCCGTTCTAAATTATAAGATCATTATTAATTAATTTTTTAAAATTTAATTTTTGATATTTATAAATTTAAAATTAACATAATTAATTTAAGTTTTGAAAATAATAAATCTTATAAGTAGTTGTATTTGTTAGGTAGTCTATGTAATCATAATTATATAGGAATAAACTAAATAAATTCATGTCAATTTGAAATTTAAAAATATTTAAAGTTGACTTTTAAAAAATTAATAATGAATTAAAACAAAAGAATTATTATTTTATTATTATTATTTTCGTTCCACAAAATCGTCTCATTTCCAAAAAGATACTTGTTTTGTTGATGCTGTAAAACGGCACAAACCTCAAGTTTACGAGTACAATTTTATTATTATGTCATAATTATTAATTTTAACACTTTATAAAATTTCCAAATAGGATTCTTTTGTAGAAGGAAAGAGAGTATTATCACTATCCCAATGTGATTATCCTGTCATCTAAAAGCAGTCAATGTAGTATATTTCAAAGGTTGATTACTTGATTGATCATAAAGGCTGAGTCACACACACACACACACACACACGTATATATATATTAAACATCGATTTTAACTACACAGATTATATTGCTATCAAGAGCTTTATACCCTCGTGGTCCAATTTTAGTACTTACATACACATTCTCGTCTAAGCCTTATTTATGTAGGAAAAAAATACAAATAATTAAAATTGAACGGATAGAGTACTATGTAATTAACTAATTATATATGCATATATGTAAGATGTAGCATAATGTACCAAAAAGAACAAGATAATATTCATTTGCAATCGTGTGTTAGTCTGAGAGAAGTAAATTACAGCATCGTGACATATATAATCCCCTACGTACTCTAGTTGGTTATCCACTAATGAGCATCATTTCGTGTACATATAATGTCGCTAGACCTCTCTCTCTGTGTATATATACCTGTATACATATATTAATTATTTTTCAAACAAAGAAGCCCTATATATGATTCTCTGATTTCAAGCAAATAAAAATTGCTATGATTGAGGTCCTTAAAGGTCCATTACTATCAATTTATACAAAGGAAAAAAGAAGCCTTCTTTTTGCAAGTCTTAATCAGTCAAACCTTCGGGTCAAACAACCACCGCATTGGGCAACACGATACGTGAAATAAACATATTAATTAGTGTGTTAACCAACTAATGCACTTTAAATACTGCTTTCATAAGCCTATGTTTATTTGGAAGGTTCTTAATCCACAGCCATGTTTAACTTAAGTACTCTTGCTTATTAATTCATGTACTACAAGAAAACTAGCCATTAGCGAGAGAGTATCAACGACTGCACAAATCTAGTAACAGTGACTATTTTTTACGACTGACTTGTCAATTGTTTACGTTGATTTTTTTATTCTCAATTATGTAGATAAATATTAGTGGTAAATTATTTAAAAAGATGTGTAATTAATAAGTGGAGTCCTCTTATATTTTATAATTATAATTTAACACAAATTTATCGCAATACATACGAGAATTTTAAATCAAAATTCATTAGCATTTCATGAAACTAAAAAAGTTAATGCATGTATTTCACATATTTAATTAAAGAACGGAGCCGGTAGCTCGTTGAGATTTCAAGACCTTTTTTTTGAATGTCTAGGGTTGATTAGTCTAGATAATAATCTTGTGCTTTAAGTACCTTTATATCTTCTCCTTGATGAATTTACACATGATTAATATAAATACCTTCCTTATACGTTTCTATCTCTATTTTATGATCTCCCGGCTCTTCATTAGCTGTTAATATATAATTAAAAACTGTTTGTGCAACTGTATGCATATTGTAAGCACTTAATTTTTTGTGCTATTCTTTTTTTCTTTTATTTTCCTAGTTAATATATAAACTAAAGCCGAAAAGGTAAGAATATAATTTAAGGTCGAAAAAAGTTATCGACCATAGTTAATATTATAGATGCTTGATCTTGAGAGAAGGAATAATTATTAGACAAATAATTATTTATATCAGAGAACTTTCTTGTTCATAAAGGGATCATATCCCACTCACAATACGTGATGAAGATTTAATTACTCTGCAACTATATAGTATGTAGATATATTATAAGGTGAGAACTTTTTATTTATTTATTTCGCAGGAGTATATGATGGAGATAATTAGAGGGGTATATATATATATATATATATATATATATATATATATATATATAACCGGGAAAGCAATTAGCCCTTAAAAGGAGGTCAAAAGTTGCAAGATTTAAAGGTGGTGTCTGAGAAGAAGACAAAGAGTTGGAGCCGGAGAATATATGCTTTCATAAGCTAAGGGCATGAAATCCAACACTAGGGACCATGCCATCCTACCCTTGCTTTACATTTCCACTCAACAAATTAAATCGTTAAGTATTAACATGTTAGTTTAGAAATTGTATTGCCAAAGTAGAGGTGGAGGAGACCTTATCTGTCAAATGTCATATATATCCAAACTTCCTGAAAAACATAAAACTTTGAAAAAGCACCGGCCCTGGAATGCATGGCCTGGTCAAAATTAGAGCTATATATATATATATATATATATATATATATATATATATATTTACCGTTAGTACGTAAAATGTAGGCCCGGCCAGGTATATACAAATTTAAACCTTCCGCAAAACTTGCTCTCTGTCGCCAATTTCGTTCATTTCTTTTTTACTTTTTTATTAAACTATATTTCTTTTCGGCTACCCTGTTATGGATGCACGTGTACATAACTCATGAGGGACTGTCTATTTGTTTATCCGGCAAAAAATAAAAAATATAAAAAATATTTTTTTCATTTCAAATTATAAAATTATTATTTATTTTTTTAAAATTCTTAAATTTAAAATTAACACAATTTATTAAAAAAATTAAAATAAATAATCTTATAACTAATAATACATATTTATAATTATATTGATATAAACTAACTAAATTTATGTTAATTTTAAATTTAAAAATATTTAAACTTAATTTTTCAAAAGTCAATAATAATCTTATTTTATACTTTAAAAATAAGAAAATAGTCATGAGATACGGCGGCTATGTTTTAACAGAAATATAGTCTCTTTCTATTAGCCAAGTAAGAATTCAATATGGCTACATTTCTTCTCATTAATTTGAAAGTGCTCCCACTAGTTACAAATATTCGGAACCTATAAATGAACTCCATATTTCAACAATTGTACTCCACACTCTAGTACAAAAAATAGAACAAATTACGTTCCATTTAAACATCCAACGGAGTGCAAATGGTGAAAAATGGAGTCCTTCCCCAAACACATAAGGTGGGTGGGCATTGCCCCTTGACTATGATATGATACAGAATGAAATAAAAATGTGTATTTCCAGAAAGTTCTATGACTAGTAAAAGTTACAAAACTTCATAATTTCCTTCGCTTCTCAGAATTAGCAGACTCCAGCTTTATGCCGTTCTCCAGCTCTCTCTCTATCCAGGCTTCGCTATCCATATCATCATCTTTGTCTTCGACTAACTTCCTATTGGTAATTCTATCTTTTTTCCTCTTCCTAAATGTCTCTCTAATCCGATTTACATCCATCTTTGCTCCGTCTTCCACAGAAACTATCTTGTAACTTGAGTTCAGATCAGACTTCCCTGTTACAGGTTCACCCTCACAATCTTCAACACCACTAGCTGCACTACCAGAATCACTTGCCTGGCAATGTAGGCTTGTTTCTTTCAGTCTGTCCTGGACGTCACTGTATGCTGGTTTTTTATTGCACTTGGACAATACAGAACCGTTGAGCCCTTCAGCATTAACCATTGATGCTAAAATACCAGAATCCTGGGCAATGACTGAGCCACTTACAGAGTATGGCTGTAGGCTACTGGACATTGTATTCCCTGAAATAGGTTTTGAATATAGGGTTGTTTCTTTCAAATTGTCCGGGACATTACTGCAGGCTTGATTTTCATAGCACTTGGACAATACATAATCACTGAGCCCTTCAGCTTTTGCCACCGATGCTAGAATGCCATAATCCTGAGCAACAACTGAGCCACTTAGGCTGCATGATTGGGGGCTACTGGACATTTCTTTTCTGACAATAGGCTTCGGAGCAGTTCTCTTTCCAGGCATGGGTGGAGGCTGTTTCTGATTCTGCTCCAACAACCTTGTCATTTGTTGGACAACATCTGAACATTCATATAAACAGCATTAAGAAAGATGAGCACAAGAAGTGCAACAACGTATACAACCACCAAAGAGAAAACATATAGAACTAACATACTTCAAAGTAAACAGAAATAAAAATGAGGATAGAACCAAAATCTCTAATATTTCTCAAATTAAAGGATGCCTGATGCGGTGGTACCTAGTCTGGCAACCACTATTTGGTGTGTGTGAATCACTGCAATAAAGTGTCACTTTAAAAGTAGTAAAATGGCATGTCATTATTGGAGAAAGTCGAATTTGAACCAAGTAGGCAAAAATTTGATTTACCACTTCATTGTAGCAAGCTCTGATCATAAAGATGAAACTCTAGAAGGTAATAAGAAGTGATGATCTTTATATCATCTACCAATGTTAGTATCAAGTATCATATAATAGGGCACAAGTTATATTTATGACACCTCATATTCTGAAGCCAACATTGCACTTGGCATAAAAATGCTAGAGAAATCTTATCACCTGACTTTAACTTTAATAATATGATTCTTTAACTAGTACGTAAGCAAAAGAATAATAAGCAGTGTGAAAGCACAATAGTTCATTCAGATATATGCATGCCGCCTGTTACACAACACAAATCATGCTTGGCCACTGGTCAAGGTCTTGACTACATTCAAGTTTGGCAGAGCACTTCTAAAAATTGTGTTCGAGGGTGTTTAGTAAAACTCTGAAAGTGCATTTAGCAGTAGAAGTTTTCTGGGAGTAAATGGGCTTCTAGGAGAAGCCAAAGTTAGTGCTTAAAGTGCATTTATATTTAAACTCTACAGAGGTTAAAAACTCAACGACACCATCTATCTCAAACTAGCTGGGGTAGACTGAACTCTATACAGTGCTTTTAAAAATTATATCCAATCCACTCGTTTGACTTTGACATGAAATTACTTTTATTTACAGACTGTTTCATCTCACCATATACTTCCACCAACTGAGCACTAGTATATTAATATTCATGTTTCCAAGTTGAAGGAAGAAACTTAACTACCTAGTTTTAGTAATTATAATCTCTCTCAGTACCAACTACATATGCCTTGGGCTTGCAAGGATGCTCACCAACCAACCACGCACGAGTGCAAGTCTGTGTCACTAAACAGCAAACGCTGATCCGGCCAGGCCACAAATGTGGCCGTCATTTTTTAAATGGCCTCTGAAACAATGATTTAAGAGAACAACAAAAAAGAAGACGACTAGGATCCCATGCACACCACAACTGAAGAAAACATATAGAAACACACTTTTCAGAGTAACAGAAGAAATAAAGATGAAGATAAAACCAGGCACTAATATCCTTCAAACTAAATGATACTTTTTGCCTATTTTAGCAAGCAAACATAAAGAACACACTATAAGAGTAAACAGAAGAAATAGAGATGAAGATAATACCAAAATCACTTATATCCCTCAAACTAAATGATACCTGGTGCCTATTCTGGTAATAATATATAGTGTGTGAAAGTTTTCATATCATTAAAGAGTCTACTAAAACTAGTAGAAGGCATTGTCACTATTGGAGGTAGTCAAAGTTGAACCTAGGAGGCTAGAAGATAAATTCTCCATCATCAAAGCAATCTCAACTTTATAAGAGGCAATATGGGGTACAAGGAAGTCATCATTTTTATACATCTACAGCAACATCAGTATTGCGTTTCATTTAAGGAGGCACAAGGTACACTGCATATGACACCAGAAAGCCCTAATTCGGAATCAAAATCAATATGAACATGCTATAGAGATCTTCTAATCATCTAAATTTATGACCAATTATTATAATTTTTTAACTATCTGGCAAGAAAGCAATACTAAGTAATCATAGTTTCAGAATAAAAAAACAATATTCCCTCTATTCCATAATAATAGACTTTTAGAAAAGATAAATTGTTCCAATTTACTTGTTGTTTATACTTTTTCTAGGAGAATTGATTATTTACTTTCTTATATTACCCCTAGAATCTCTCATTTTCCAAGAAATTATCTCTTAAACTAGAATTTCCGACTTCCCATAAAGGGCAGTGATGTGAACTTTCAATTGTCAAGGGATAGTATTAAATGACTAGCTTAATCTATGTGCATGAAGCTAAAACGGTTATTATTATGGAATACAGGGGGAGTATTTCATTTCATCACGTATGATGCGACCCATTGTATGACAATCACTATTCAAGGTTTGACAATAGCCTTCTGCATATTTCCAAGCTTTTCTTCATTCAAGAAACTAATAATTCCTAAACAAACATTGATGTACTCATTAAAAATCAGTGATGCAAAACTTGGAGAAATTAAAAAGTATGACAGATAAAGAATTATATAAATGAACCTTCCAAAAGTTTAGGTGAAACGTCAAACTGCATCCACCAAACCTTTCCCTTCTCCTTGGGCAGTTTCACTTTCAGAATTTTGGCAGCAAGGAAGATTGAACCAGCCGCAATATAATGGGGTTTATACTGCAAGCACAGTGTAGTACGCAACCTAGAGATCCCAAGCATGACACAGTTTGTCTTCAGAAAGACAATATACAAGAAAAAAGTAGATAAAGGAGAATCCATTAATAAAAAAGAACAAACGTTAAGATATCAAGGCATGATATCAATAAAACTTACCAATCATTCACAAAGTTCCATGCTACTTTAGAAAGTTCCTTGTCAGATATCTCCAATCTCTTGAGAGCTGCAACAAGTGGTTTGTAAGGGTGTTTGATATTCAGATCGAAAGCAAGTGTTGCTAATAAAAATCTCTCCCCATTTAAGATTAGTTGCTTCTGCTTATCATAAACTTCCTGTAGAATGAAAAACACAAATAAGACACCTAGACTTCAAAAGAAACATGGGGAAAACAAATTAATTAATAACTTTTTATTATTAAAAAAAAAACATATATGTCTACCATACCTTCTGTTTTATTCTTCGTGGAGCGGAGGGATCCCATTTGTACATTAATTTATAGGCCACAACAGTAATGTCACTCAGCCAACGTGATGTTTCTTCTGCTTTGCAGCCAAGAAACATGCATACAGTTGCAATAGTCTGAAACAGTGATCACCACATTGAAAAGTACATCAGGATTCTTTTTAAGTAGAAGTAACACTTCCATATTAAGATATTTTTATGCCTGTATCCCAACTTTTATGTAGCAAAAGAAAGATGTGCACGCCAATTAGTTATCCAAATACTCCACCTAAATAGTACTCACTTATATTACAGAGGTTGTAAGCTATAATACAAAACAATGAATACTTGAATTTATTGAGATATTTGCATTAAAGAAAACTGATACCGTGTACTTAAGGATTGGTCCCAGTCCCATCATGTTACAATACTTTCATCATCCAAGACCACATATGTTCAAAAAATTTAATTGCTCAAAAAAAATGTCAACAAGACACAGCATCTGCTGAAAAATAAATTGCAAGTTCAGCAATTATCAAGTATAATAACCTAATGAACTAGACTTGTACCTGCCAACAATTCTTTGCATGAGACTGACGCATATAAAATCGATGACAAAACATCATCGCAGTTGCTATCGTCACCTGGGGCCTGGAAAATAAAGAAAAAGGAAAAACATCACCAACCACATCTCCATCACGCATCGATACGTCATAAGATTTAAAAAATGGATGGATGGTTAAAAGTATAAAGGTGACATAAATGGAAGGGGTAATCAGTACCATATAACAAATAAAATGTCCATGATCTCGCGAGAAACGATGGGCTTGAGTCAAGTAAGTCACATATGAAAGGGAGAAGCTTCAAAGTTACCAACTAACCAAAAACAGATACACATGGTGGAAGAAAAATCTAGAAGTTTAACGGCAATGAAAAGTGGCAGAAGCTACAAAGAATAACATGGTCATCCTATAATTTTAAATATCAAGGAGTCTTGGAATTGAGAGATAAGATTTTGTGTGAAGGAAGCAGGATCTTCACATCTGATCTATGCGAAAACTTTCTACCAAGGAAGAGAACATGAAACTCAAATGCTCATCTCTTTCTTTATCAGAAGTAGATTTCAAAAACAGGTAAAATTCTAATTCCACGAGTAGCACTCACCAAAGTGCAATGGTTAAAATTCTGATAAATTGGGGCCATAAAAAAGGGAACAGACAAACGCAAAATCTTCTTATTTCCTATGCTTCCAGATCTCACAGTTTTCGCTAACTAAATACACCGACACTGGAGCTTACACTTGAAGCTCCATGCCAAGCTCTTGTAAAAATGAGCAGTATAACTTTCGCATATGTGACTCCTCCCCCTGCTCGATGCCATCTTTTCTTGATGGAGTCTGATCTTCTAATTCTTGTCTGTTGAAGTACCAATTGCTTGCAAAATCCTGAGGCTCTTCAGGCACATGGATATTGGCTGCATATCTTGCAACTTCAAGTTGAGAAGGATTCCCCGGCAATTGCCCCGCCATAGTCTCCCTCTCCTCAAGTAGGTTGTAACTCTTAAACTATTCCTGCTTTTTAAAATAATTCAGTAGTTAGCAAGGCCACAAAATATAATCTGCACAAAAAAAGCCACAAGGTTAACTGGTAGATTAATACGTTACATGTAGTAACACCCCCTTCAAAAGAAACAAATGTTGTCCAGCAAGAAATAAATTACATACCAGAACACGCATATAGCACCAATTAATTTAAAGACATAATGTCACAAACAAAAGAAAATGGTTGTATCTAATTACCACTCAATTCTTATTTACATATATTGAATTAGATGCCAAGAGATAAATGATAATAATCAATAAAAAATAAATAAATAAATCAGTTAATATGTAATCTACTTAAAGCAGCTGAATGTAATCAGAGTTTCACTATAGCTATAAAAGTTGTGTAAAAGAATTTTCTAAGCAACTAAAATAATACTGATGGGCAAATTAATTTGTGATGCTCTCTAAATTATTTGAGAAGGTAACAGTAATATTGTTCTCTAATGGTTATTCTTATATGTAATATCAATCAACCGTTAATTTTGGAAAGATGCTCAAAGGGTAGATAACTTGCAAAAAAATTGCCATAGATTGCTATCCATATGTCACATATCTATATTATATCAATCAACCGTTAATTTTGGAAAGATGCTCAAAGGGTAGATAACTTGCAAAAAAATTACCATAGATTGCTATCCATATGTCACATATCTATATATGTCATATACACAAAAAATAAAAAAAATCAATCCTTCTTCTATCCATTTTCAAATTTTTTAGGCCCAACCTTTCATAATTCTTTCCTCAAACTGTAAGTATAATTTAATTGTCTGACAAACTTGATATACAATATGAGTAGCATTAAATACATGTGGTGGAAAGGGAAGAAAAAATAATACACGACACAAAAGAAAGGAGGAAAAGGGGCTAAAATCTCTTCATTAATTCAATAATTCTTCAGTTTGATCATGAACAAGATTAATTGCATTTAAAATTATCCGAACATAAATTCAGTTCCATGTGAAGTAATCAGTATAAATGCATACAGTATTATTAGCAAAATTTGTGAACAGCGTTCAGAAACTTCCAAAAATAAAACCCTAGAGAGGTTAATAAGGGCAACGATTGAGAGACCAACAATACACAAAATACAATGCAATGTCAAGAATTCTCAAAGAATAAGCAAACAAAAGATAAATAATCCCTAATCAAAAGAACACAAATGCTGCGCACAAAATTTCACAAATGCAAACAATATCTGTAATTCCGGAGAAAAATATCAATTTTTCTAATTCACCTGGATTGTAAATTTGGAAAAATATGATAGAATTTAAAGGTCCATCTGTTCACTGAGAAATTGAAATTTTGTGCATAAAATGAAGGAAAATGGGAAAGTCGTATCCAACAAATATAAAGAATAAAGTTACCTGAAGCTCTGATTAGATCGGAAAACGAATATTAAGTGCGTACTAATTTCAGAAAATACATCACCAAAAGCAAAAACCCAACCCTAGTTTTAGTTTTAACATATTCATTCAGAGAAAATAATTTTCCTAACATTCTTCTCAAATTCTACTAATTATTTACGTGAGAGACGACTCGTAAAAATATTAATTTCGTTAATTTAAAATCAAAAAATACTAGTAGTACCTTTTCTCGTATGTGTTTACTTGGCTGGCGGCTACTTGTTTTCTCTCTCCTCCCTTTCTCTCTCTAGTTTTCATTAAGTGGACTCTCAATTTACTACTAGTATTTATCTATTTACATACAGTATTTCTTGGCTTGCAAGGATTCTGAGTCTCTCGGAGAAGTTATTTGGTGATTTTGAACACTACGTAATTATGTATCAGAATTATAGAATAATTTTTTGTTTCTATGACCCGTTAACACAAAACGAGTGAAAAAAGCCGTCAATTAAGGCGCGAGTTGAGCACGTGCTAATCGTCGTTTTAAAGTTGAGCCACAATGGGTCATCAGTATTGGGCTAGTTACAGTAATCCGGCAATGAAGCTTAAGCTGTCATTAAGCTAAATCAAGCTTTAAAACGCCCATCTTTGTTCTTCCTCGAGTATTGTTATGCTTGCAAAAAAACCTTACCAACAATTTCATCCTTCCTCTCTGGTCGATCTTGCAACTGTATGTTCTTCCTCGAGTATTGTTATGTTTGTTCTTCCTCGAGTTTTTATGTTCAAGATTAACTCGTGTATCTAGTCAATCTATTGAATTTTACGCTCTTTCCTTTTTCTCTTCTTTCGGAGTTCAGGACTAATTATTCCGGGCTCTGTGAGAAGGTCAGGTATATTGTCATTTTAACTCTTGTAGTGAGTTCAGATATAAAATTTGCGTAGATTTACGTAAATCTCATGTGAGAACACTGAATTATTTTCTCGAATTCAAGAGGCTGGATTATATTTTTTTAATTTTAATAAGTAAATCTTGTTAAAAAAATAGAGATCTTGTAAAAATAATAATTATAATCAAAAATAATTATTTTGTCTTTCGTACAACCCAACCACGATCGCATAGAGATTTTAATTCTTTAGTCCTTACATTTCACGTGAAGACGATTGAATTTGCAAATGCAGATGAAAATAATCTAAATGTTAAACTTACAGTAATACAAAAGATTCTAACGCAAGTCATATAAAATTTTTATCCACGTGCATATAAATAAATGTCGCAAAAGTGTTAGGTCAATTATTCCACTATATAAACATCACGTAAAGTTGCTCTCTACACCCTAATAACAAATTTATTAGGTTGAAGAAAATAAACAAAAAGAAAAGGGGCCATATGCACTTCATATCAATCCATTTTCTTGTCCACAATGCCCATCTTCTTCTCCATTATCCCCCGGTCTGAATAATCATCGTGTAATACTCAAATTTATTCGCCACAAACTCGGAGAATCCATACCAGTACTCGAACTGCATGGAAATCTCCTATAAGTGGTAAAAATAAGCAGTAAATGTGAGCTAGGACCAATATGAAGAGGGTTCCCTTCTCCAATATCCAAATCCTCTTTTAACCCTAATGTTAGACCATTGAGAAATAAACAAACTTGCTCAAAGGTCTGTCTTTACTGTTTCATCCTCCAACAAGTCTACGACAGATCTCACATAATCATTGGTAGCTGATGATGATTTAGCTTGTTGCGCCAAGCTGCCAACTTCACCCCACTGTGCAAGTTAGCACTGACCAGCTCCTTAACCGTGGTGTCTCAGGGCACACTGGCATGAATTCCCATAATACCCTAGTGGCATTTCAGGCTTCAGTCTTTTTCTAATGTTCACCAAAAATAAAAGGTCACATTGACTGAGGATACCAAGTCCAGTGATTTAACCCCAAGCATGCCAGGTGTGAGATGCTACAATTTCAAAGGTGGTGCATTTTAGGGAGTGGATGCACTGTCTCTTGAGGTGAAGGATATGGGAAGGGTTAACGGTTAAGGATGAGGATACAAGTCGCCATGACTGCAAATATTGGTTGAGCTTGAGGTCAAAATGAGGAATATTATTGTTGGGGATGGCTAAAGGTCATTTCTGAGGGATCTCGGGGTTTCAACATGTGGCATAAGCGGAAGGTTAGATTAGAAGATCGGCAGTAAATTAAGTGGTGAGATGGGCTCATGCACATAAGAATTTCGACTTGCCAGCCCTTGCATAGACAGTGATTGATTGCCATGCACAGAATCATTCACGGAGATCGGTAACCTGCACCAGTAAAAAAGTGTTTTTTTGGGGGGGAAGGGAGGAAGAGATTTAGATAAGAGACCTGAATAGAGGACACATTGGTAGAACCAACCCAGCTACAGAAGGGAACAAAAGAGAAAGCATCAGAGGAAAGTACGCTCACATACTTTAGTAATGACAACATGGCATATTGCTCTCAGTACAATCAGTTCAAGTATTATTATGGCATTATCTAAAGATACTTTCAAGTTTCATCTGTGATTTCTATATTAATATATATATATATAACATGTATATTGCACACATCTTAAATTTATTTCGAAAACATAGAAAAGAAAGAAAGATAAGGTAACTAGATAAGTTGGGAGATTGAGTATTAAATTAACAGTTATCTACTAATTCATTCATTAACAATATATAAATATAACATGTATATTGTGCACATCTTAAATTCATTTCGAAAACATAGAAAAGAAAGAAAGAAGAGGTAACTAGATAAGTTAGGAGAATGAGTACTAAATTGACAGTTATAGACTAATTCATTCATTAACGAGATAAACATGCCTTGATGATTAAAACCTCTCCTGTGAACATAATTCCATAAATTTATCAGTAGCTCTCTACGTGTATTAAAAATGTAATAATGCATGCATATGTAACTAGAACAAGATTTATACCTTATTTATTTTAGTATCTTTATTTATCTTTTGAGTCGGTCACATTATACAATTTCTTTTCTAAATCCTCTTTATCTTTCATTTACTTTATAAATCGCGAGAGCCCACATTTCTTCACGCAACAAAATGTTTGGGCAGTATTTTTCTTAAATCTGTGTATCATAACTGAGTTTTGTTTATCTAGTGAAATATCATGGTAGTCTATCTAATCAGTTTAGTAGAATATTGTACAATTGTGGTAACGGTTAGTCCAGTGTATTCTTTGTAAAAGATTATCTTTTAGGCTAATTTCAAATGCTATAAAGTTGGGATGGAAATACAACATTTACCCTACATCCAGCCTAAGGTTGAACTATACTATAATATGCAAGATATATTGGAAGCTCTGCTCCATTAAGAGAGAACCAAATTAGCAGAGAGAACCGATCTATGCAAAATATTCACTACTATTTGTACGACTGAGAAAGAGACAGAATTCACTTGGAACAACTGTTTGCCATTATTGATCTTATAATTGGTAAGTCAAGGATTTCGGAGTAACCCACTGATAAAGACAATCTGCTAATGTTTCATAGATGTAATCATTAACATTTATTAGTGTAACTATTTCTGGACAAATAGCTATCGACTCCGGGAAAAAGAATAACATCTCTTAGTTATCGACAGATGGAATACACTGAAAAATTATGAACACATGCCCATACAGTTTCTGCAAAAGTATAAGTGGGTGCAGGTTTCTTCATTACCAAAGATTATTACATATTGAAGAAAAGTAAAACAACATAATAGATGACAACTAAATCTTTGAATAGGCAATATTACTTTACTAAAAGTACTCAACCTAATATGGAAAGATTGTTAAATCTAGGAGGTTTTGCAGAGTTGCCTATTCTCTACTTGAAAATTTAATTTTCAAATTCATTTTGAACCAATAACCAAATTTAAATTGATGAATGAACCACTCGAATGAAAGACGTACTTGCCTAAATTTATAGACAATGACTGTTTCCGTATCTAAAGCTATCGATACTAAGAAGTGCAATAAATTTTAAATAATAAAAAAAAAATCTTTAACCATAATCATGAATTACAAGAAATATCCACTTCCTCTCTAGAAAAAGGCAAACCATCATACAATCTATATATGACAAACAATTACACTAATAAAAGGTCTATATAAGTTTGTATATCTAAGTTGGGGGGGGGGGGGGGGTATTCTCAAAAAGAAAAGGAAAATAAGAAAACTTTACCTGAACTACAAGAGGAGGAATATCCAAGAAACTGTGAGCTTCCACACTATACAAGAGCTTCCTCCAAAGTTCGGTTTGGCTTGTTGGGGAAACTGGTAAGCAGTAAAATCTATAAAAGCTTGAGCAAACACAGCACCTTCTCCCTTACAGTCGACCACAATTTTATGCAGATCATGATCCTGTGGGCTAGTTGTCAGCATAGTGCCACTTAAGAGCTTATATACCATAATGCCCTGTTAACCATTGAGGTCATCAACAGCTCTCTGTTATGAGGAGGCATGTCTTGATGATAGAAGAGAATCTATGTACCAGATTCCCAAACCTAATGAAAGAGGAGGATTTCTCCCATTAGAGTTCAGCATTCATATCCTGCAACATCTAGAGCTTGTTTTAGATTTTTTTTTATCCAGATTATTTTAGCTAATCTCATAATTATGTCAAAGCCAGGTTAATCTCGAGATATAAGCCTCCTAAGAATTGAAATTATTCAAAAGAAACTATCAACAAAACATAATCCAGGCAGTCAATATTTGGTTTTATAAATTTCATCCCTAAAACCCCTGCAATTTCACATAAACGAGCGAGCAAACTTTATTCTCAACTGGATAAAAAAAGGCTAGACCAACTTGGCAAGGAAAAAATCAGAAAGAAGATATAAATAAATACAGAAAATAGGCATTCCCAGTATGAAATCTGATTGGATATCAAAAGATGTAGGGAATGCAAAACAAAGAAGAAGAAAGATAACTTACTTATCCAACAATAAGTGCTTATCAAATTCTAATTTGTTGATATCCTGCTTTGAGTCTTCACGCTGTAAAAAATTCAGATACCCCGGAGAGATATTTCCAACTGCTCTATCTTCTTAGCCAGATCGTGCTTCCCACAATTCTTTAACTCATCAGTAACCATGTCAAAGTTGCGAGACATGGGTAACAAATTCAACTCAGTCATCTCTACCAAATAATTAGCAGCCTCAACAAACCTACCACCACGCACGCACATCTTTATCAACATGGTATAAACTGGTCGATTTGGTGGATGCCCCTTCACCTTCATATCACTAAAAAAGCTAAAAGCATCATCAAACTGTCCTCTCCTACAAAGTGCTTTCAAAATTGGAGCATACAAACTAGGGAATGGCTTGTGCCCATCCTCAATCGATCTATGAAGAATCCCAAAAGCATCATTAATCTTACCCACTTTTGAAGCTGCAATGATCATAATCTTATAGGTATCAATATCGGGACAAAGCCCCAATTTACACACAGCATAGTAAAGATCAATACTAAAATCAACCTCCCCAGATTTGCATACAGCTTCTGCTAAAGAGTTGAATGTAGCAACATCCGGCACGAAACCCTCCTTAGTCATTTTCCTCACCAACCCTTTTGCTGATTCAACATAGCCTGCATTCAACAACCCATCAATCAAAAGATCCCGCCCACGAACAGGTGGATTGAAACCCTTTCGACTCATCTCTTCCAAGAACTCCTGGGCCTCTCTCATCTTGCCTGCCGAGCACCATCCGTTCACCAGAACTGAGTATGTCCTCTTGTCAGGGACACCACCTTTGCGGAGCATCCTACGAATCAATGCATAAGCACCTTGAAAATTCTTCACCTCACAGAGGGCAAAGAGCAAGGAGTTGTATATTTCTGTTGTTTGGGAGCAGTTGAAGTTCTTCAAGCGATTGAAGAGCTCAACAGCTTGGTCAATTAGACCATGCTTACCATAATGTTCAATGATGAAGGAAACGACAGAGGGCGAGATGGGGAGGTTTTGCGTCTTCATTTGGTGGGCGACCTTCCACATGGTTTCCCAATGGCGAGTCCGAGCAAGGGTCTTGAGGAGCTCTTCAAACTCAAGGGTGGTTGGATCATATTGAGGGTGTTGGGTGCGAGCCCAATTGAAAAAACGGAAGGACTCAGATCCACAATGGCAGCAGTTACGGAGTATGCGATACACCAACTCAGAATTTACCATGCGGGTGATGCTCATTTTATTGAGAGTTCTCTCCATGTAAATGTCACGCCGAACTATGTTGGATATATGGTGGATGGTTGCAAAGTAATCATCATTTGACACTCCTCTACCTCCTCTGGTGGTGTCGGTTTCATTATCGATGAAGGTGGGCTTTGCAAAGGTACCAAAGCTTCTAAATGCAATAGTGGTGTTGGTGTTGGTGTTTGTGTTTGTGGCAGATAATATTCTTTGGAGAAGAATGAGTCTTGCATGAAGGAGCATTTGGGGGAAGTTTTCACTAACCTTGCAAAATTTACAAAAATCTCCAGATTTACTGACACTTCACGTCTATAAACTATCTTTACACAAACATAAGATTACCATGATGTTTAACAAATTGAAAGTCCCTCCATTTTTTTTACCTTGGAAGTTCGACTATTCGGTAAGCAATTTATCTTCAAAATTAATTATCTAAATTTAATAATCTTAAATAATTAAATTTTCTACTAACAAATGATAGAATGCCAAAAGATTCACAACAGGAAACATACTAAAGGGAAAGAAAAAATCAGAGTGTGATTTTCTCAATAATCAAAAACTCAGTTATTGATAGAAAACTAAAACCAACCCAATGAAACTTCATATTCCCTCCTTCAAAATTACGCTCAGTTCTCAAAAATGTAAATTTTATTTATTTCAATTACACACAATAGATGAAGAGATTATACGCAGCAGAATGATATAGTACAAATTAACTATGCAAGACATATACAGATACAAATACAAGTACATATACACATACACTATATGGATTGAAGGAAAGCCTGGTAAGTCTTTCTCGATTGGAGTGAGACTATGATGTTCTGAGTTCTAGCCCTAATTCTCTGCTTTACATGAAAATCCCAAACCTAAGGTTCAATAATCCCACCATCCCCACGAACTCCAAAGCAGTAATGCTTTCCATTAACATAGAATCAAACCAAGTCACAGTAACCGACAAAAAGCGATTCCCGGCACAATTAAGCGTCACCAGATACAACAATCAATATACATATATATATATATATATATATATATATATATATATATATATATATATGTGTGTGTGTGTGTGTGTGTGTGTGTGTGTGTGTGTGTGTGTGTGTGTGAGGCATTTAATGTATATTATATGATTGTAAAACCAGCATAAATGCATTGTAGAGAACAGATTCGACAAACTATGATAGTCTACGAAAGCTGAGAGCTTTACCACGTGTCAAGGTTTGATTTCTCAATTGCGATCTAAGATGAACTCAACTGCGGCCGCCACAATCGCTCCCCAATTCAAAGCTGAGTATTTTAGAGAGAAAGAGTAGATAAAATGAAAAGAAAACCTAGGGCTTCTAATTTTCAGACAGTAATTTGGGGGAAAAGTTGGTTTGAATTATTTTTCTATTTGCTAACTTCTTTGTTTAATTCATTATCTTAATCACGTTATAAAAAGCACGCGTTTTATGAAAATTTGGTAATTTTAAATTAAACTCTAAGTCAATTTATAACATTATACTAATGTTTTAATAAAAATCACGTTTACTAAGGACTTAAAATTAAAACATCATTCGCTTTTTATTTAATATTATTTTGATAACATACTATATTATTATTCAAAACTAGAAACACATAAATACAAAAATTAAACTCTTATTTTACTACGAATAGAATAATAATGAGCAATGGCACATTATTATTTTGAATTTTAATTTGTACTCTTCATCTAGACTCATTATAATTACGACACTCTAATAATATTTCTTCATTTCATCAATTTACAATTTTAGCTAATTACAATTATTATATTTCACTTTTTCTTTAAATTAAAATTTAATCCCTTTTAACTATTTAATAATTTACTTTAATTTTGAAATTTTAAAAATATAACGAATTATTGAAAAATAAATGATGGTATTAACTTTATAATGAAAAGAATTAACTTTTAAAAATATACAAAATTGATTGAAAAACAAAATATTGTATTTACTTTGTAACGAAAAAAATAGTTTTAAACAATATTTTTTCCATTTTACAAAACAAATATCCATTTATAAATTTATAATATAATGATTGTATTATTATTGTTAATAATAAGTTGCTCATTTAATAGTAATGACATGCAATAGTGAAATTATGATTAAAAAATTTAGTATAATTTGTAATAACTTGGTAATCAAAATATTAGAAAACTCCTTTTGTGTACAAAAAAATAAATAAATGAAACTTTGTTTTAGAATAGAGAGAATAATTAGGTACACAATTTATTTATTTTAAGTTACATTTTTAAATGGAGGTTACATATATTTAAATAATTTTCCTAGTTTTAATATTTTGTTAAAATAAGTCATCATTTTATTTTTCTTATAAAAGTTAACATATTAACCTTCAAGCGGTTACACTATCATTTATTTTTAAAAATATGGTCATTTACAAATTTATAAATTTTAAAACTATTTTAGTGGACGAAAATGACTAGTATCTATGAACTTATTTTTAACATAAAATTAACAATTCAATATAATAAAAAAGTAATATTATCATTTTTAAAATTTTATAAATGTTAAGAATATATTTCTATTTATGCTTACCATCTATAAATACTTTTTATTACAATTATGACATTCTAACATTTCTTAGGTACAACAAATACACTTTTGGTTGATTATGATTATTATATTTTACTTTTTCTGCACCAATTTAGTCTTTTAATTTTTTAGTTCTTTGTTATTTTCATAACACAAAAATTGCGTTAATTTTAAATCTTTTAGAATGTAGCAAATTTTTTTATATTTAAAAATAGTAGTTATTCTGTAACAAGAGAATAGCTTTACATGTTACTCCCTTCGTTTAAAAAAATTTATTTATAAATATTATAGATATACTTTAATAGTAACATGCAATAATGAAATTATAATTAAAAAATTGAGTACAATTTGATTCGATTATCAAAATAAAACTTTATTCCCTAAAATATTGTCATTTATAAATTTTAAAACAATTTTAGTGGATGCAAAGGATTAATATCTATAAACTTATTTTTAACATAAAATTAACAATTTGATCTAATAAGAAAGTAATGTTGTCGTTTGAAAAATTTATAAATGTTAAGAATATATTTTCGATTAATGCTTAACCTATATATACTTTTTATTGTAGTTACAATATCCTAACATTCCTTAAGGTTCACCAGTTACGCTTTTGCTTAATTATGATTATTATATTTTACTTAATCTTAACCAATTTAATATTCTTAAACTTTTAATTCTTTGTTATTTTCATAACTCAAAGATTGTGTTATTTTTATTTTTTTTACAATGTATCAATTTTAGTTATATAAAAAAATAGTGTTTATTTTGTAACAAAGCAAGTAGTTAAACTTTTTATGTTACTCTCTCCGTTTCAAACAAAAAAACATTTATAAATGTTAAAGATATATTTTTGACTTATATTTATCCTCTAAATTAATAAGTTTTTTTATAGTTGCATGATAATTAAATTATGATGAAAACTTTGAGGTAATGTGTTATTTTATATTATTAATTATCAAAAATAATAAATTCATTTTTTGAACCAAAGAATTAACAAATTCTCTCTATTTCTTTGTTAAAATAAGTCATCATCTTTCTTATTTGTAAGAACTGCATCATATTAAAAGTTGACAGATTACTCTCCAAGTAGTTAGATTATGATTTATTTCTCTATAAATTTATCAATTACAACATTTATAAGCTTTCAAAATATATTATTAATAAAACATTAATAAAAAAATAATTAAATGAGTGAGATGACTCTTTTTACTACTAATAAATTTTTCATACATTATTAAATAAATAAATAAAAACTTAAGAAAAATTTAATTAATTACTATGGGATATTCCTAGTAATAATAAAATGAAATTCATGGGGTCGTACTAGGGGTGAGCAAAAAACCGAATTGCCTCCGAAACCGCACCAACGGTTTCGGCGTATGTGGCGTTTTTAGGTGGTTGAAAAACCGTAAATGCGGTTTGGGTTTGGTTTCCGAGCAAAACCGCATCTAAGAAACCGCACCGCACCATGCACTATTAAATGAAGCATATCAAGAATTACAAATATTTAGAATTATCCCAAATTTTAATTATCTCTATTTAGAATTTTCATATATAAAGATAAATCATTATTCATGTTTTTAAGTTCTATTTTGCTTTTGTTTTGACAAAACATTATAAGTAAAATTGTGTATTATCAAAGTAGTATTTAATATTGTGTGATGTTAAATTGTTAATTTAAATTGCATAAAATTTAATTATTTCAATTGGTTTTGGAACCGAAACCGCACCAAACGATTCAAAACCGCATCGCACCAATCATTAGCGGTTTCATGTGCGGTTTTGAATTTGTCAAACCGCACCTAAGCGGTTTCATGTGCGGTTTGAGCTTCAAACCGCACCAAACTGCACCATGCTCACCCCTAGGTCGTACAATCCAGACCCTAGAAGTAATAGATTCATAGATACTGATGATCTATGTTTAATTGCCTGCATTGGGCTCATTTTGTTTTGGGCCAAACTCCACTACTAGGTACTAGTAGCCGATCATGGTTGCCATATTTGTTAGGCCTAATATTTCTTTATTGTGCCATGTTTGTTAGGCGGAATATATTTAGACCTTTACGCTACTATCACAAAGGTTATAAACGCTCGTAATCAAACAAACCACAACCATACATTCTTCACTTTGCTTTCATCTATCCCCGTCATTCTCTTCTACTTGTACTATTTATACTACGTATTTAGGAAGTTTTTACTTAGTTTATTTTTTTAGTTCACTTTTATTTTATTTTATTTTATAATTTTCTTTATTACAATCCACAATCCTCCAAGCAATGATAAATAAATAATAAAAATTCAACCCGTTCATTTATCTCATATTCTATAGTAGTATGGATCAGCAGACTACAGGCAAAATTTTGTCCATCTGAAAATAATCACTTTTAATTGCCAAAAATATATAATAGCAAAATACCATCCAGTTACACAATAATATGTGAGTAAAATTATTTTTAGAGGCATAAATACATTGGGGCTAAACGATAAAACTGTCTCCTAAAGTATGCGATGAAATTAATTTGCATTCCTAAATATATGATTATCGTTAATTATTATCTCAGAATATATTAAAAAAATACAATGTTGTTTATTTTTTATTGCTCTGACCAATTTATTGCGACAGATTCCCCTTGTCAAGTTATTGGATTACTAGTTGACTATAATTTGACCTTTTTTTATACACATTTAGCATACACCTACAAGTACTTATTCATACATATATATGTTAAATAATTATTAACGGATCGTGCTATTTCATAGAATAAATATAAATTAAATAAGTACTTACATGAATTGAGAGAAGACATCTCGTATGTATCACGTATTCGCTGCGCTTAAGGGTGAAGGTCTTCAATTGTCTCTCTCAATCTTAGGATGGATATATGGGTGTGTATAAAAATTCTTGAGACGACAATTGGGACCAAACCCTAACTGTTTCATTTATAGAATAGCTAAGGGTCAAAATCGTCCATCAAGATTATGAAACCCTAGGGCCCATTATGCCAAATACTATTAGTAATATTACTTATGGGTCATATAATTACCAAACCCATAAATAAAGTAATTAAATTAATACAATATGTAAGCCCAATAAATACATAAATAGTAGAGGCCACATTAGGGAATAAAATATTCTAACATTCTCCCACTTGGCCGAAATACTCTTTATATACAAAACAAAATGCTTACAATCATTAATTTGGCCAAGCATTAATTTAATATCTACATCCTGTTCAAACAAAAGCACCAATACGAATTAATACAATCTTTGTGTCACAATTAACACAAGATCCCCATTAGTTACATAACTAATACTTTAATTAAAACAAGGATTAACATTAAGCATAACAGGTATGAATAGAGTTTACATAAGTGGTAATAATTTAAACTCATTCATATGGTCCAAACATAACTGTTTGCTCACAAGTTCTCAAGTGTGCACAATAAAGAGAATAGCAAACCATAAACATAATGTGAAGTCAAAACAATGAGCTCAAAATTAAGTTGTCTTACATCAAAGTAACTTACTAATTAAGACTACCAGTTAAACCCATGCCGGCAACATGTTCTAAAAAGAGTTTGGGTGGTAAGCCTTTCGTAAGTGGATCCGCTAACATATCATGCGTACTAATATACTTAATGACAACATTTTGATCTTCAACTCTTTCCCTGACGAATAAGTACTTAGTGTCAAGGTACAGTCCAGCACCACTCGAACTTGTGCTGTTGAAAAAACTAACAGCAGAATTATTATCGCAAAATATTTTCAATGGCCTTGAAATGGAATCTACAATCTTAAGTCCTGAAATAAGATTCCTCAACAATATGGCGTGACAAGTAGCATGATAACAAGCCACATATTCTGCCATCATCGTGGAAGTGGTAGTTAACTCTTGCTTATGACTTCTCCACGAAATAGGGCCTCCTGAAAACATAAAAATGTACCCTGATGTAGATTTCTTTTCGTCTTTACACTTAGCAAAATCAGAATCAGAATAACCAACAACTTCAAGGTTATCTGTTTTTCTGAATGTAAGCATAAAATCCTTAGTACCCTGTAAGTAGCGTAACACCTTTTTAGCTGTTTTCCAGTGATCTAAACCTGGATTTGATTGGTAACGTCCAAGCATACCAGTTATATACGATATATCAGGACGAGTACAAACTTGAGCATACATAAGACTCCCAACCACAGAAGCATAAGGAATAAGATTCATTTGATCACGTTCCAACTGATTCTTAGGACATTGATATGAGCCAAATTTGTCACCCTTAACAACAGGGGCAACAGTAGGGGAGCAATTTTGCATGTTGTATTTGTTAAGAACTTTGTCAATATAAGCTCTTTGGGATAATCCTAATATCCCGCGAGACCTATCTCGATGAATTTCAATACCTATGACATAAGAGGCTTCACCGAGATCCTTCATATCAAAATTTTCAGAAAGAAAACGTTTTGTCTCATACAACATGTCTGAGTTATTACTTGCAAGTAGTATATCATCAACATACAAAACAAGAATAACAAATTTACTCCCACTGACCTTCAAGTATATGCATTGATCTACTATATTTTTCTTAAAATCAAAATTACTCATCACCTCATGAAACTTAAGATACCATTGTCGAGAGGCCTGTTTTAACCCATAGATGGATTTCTTTAGTCTACATACCATATGTTCCTTGCCTTTAACCAGAAAACCTTCTGGTTGTGTCATATAGACATTCTCATGCAAGTCACCATTAAGGAATGCAGTTTTAACATCCATTTGATGTAACTCCAAATCATAATGAGCTACTAGAGCCATGACTATTCTAAATGAATCTTTCCTTGATACTGGAGAGAAAGTTTCATTATAATCCACACCTTCCTTTTGAGTGAAACCCTTGGCAACCAATCGAGCTTTATATCTTTCAACGTTCCCTTTAGGATCTAATTTGGTCTTATAGACCCACTTACAACCAACAGGTTTAACACCTCTCGGTAATTCTTCAAGATCCCAAACGTTATTAAGCTCCATTGATTTCAACTCATCATTCATGGCATCAAGCCATTGAGTTGATTGAACAGTCGTAATAGCCTCTTTATAGGAAATAGGATCATTAATCTTACTTGAATCATAGTCAATCTCATTAAGATATGTTATAAAATCATCAAAATTAACAGGCTTTCTGGGTCTTTCGGACCTACGTAAAGGCTGCACAATTTCAGGAATATGATTTTCAATAATGTGGGGTTCAACATTAGGTGGTGGCTCAGCTATCTCAGGAGCATCATTCGCCTCATCCTCTTGAATTACAGGATAAGGAACATAAATCCCATTTTCTTCAAGATCAATTTTTCTAGGCTCACCACTCCCACTTAAATCGCCATTCTCTAAAAACTCTGCATGCCTAGTCTCAACAATTCTAGTAGTATGTGAGGGACAATAAAAACGAAAACCCTTAGATCTCTCAGGATATCCAATAAAATGACAACTAATGGTTTTAGAGTCAAGTTTCTTTATCTGTGGATTAAAAATTTTAGCCTCGGCCGGACAGCCCCATACCCGTAAGTATTTTAAACTAGGTTTCCTACCTGCCCAAATTTCATAAGGAGTCTTAGGGACAGATTTGCTAGGAACCCGGTTTAAAATATGAACAGCTGTCTTTAATGCCTCAGTCCACAAAAATATAGGTAAGCTGGAATTGCATAACATACTACGTATCATATCCATAAGGGTACGATTTCGCCTCTCAGCTACACCATTTTGCTGCGGTGTACCAGGCATTGTATATTGAGTAACGATTCCATTTTCTTGACAAAATAAGGCAAATGGACCAGGACTATGACCTGTGTCGGAGTGTTTACCATAATACTCTCCGCCTCTATCTGATCTCACTACTTTAATTTTTCGGTCAAGTTGATTTTCAACTTCAGCCTTAAAAATTTTAAACATATTTAGTGACTCAGATTTTTCATTAATCAGGTAAACATAAGTATAGCGAGAATAGTCATCAATAAACGTAATGAAAGATTTGTGTCCACCAATTCCAGGAGAAAATGGTCCACATATATCAGTGTGAATCACCTCAAGGAGTGCACCACTTCTAGTGGCTCCTTTCTTACTACCTTTCACAAATTTTCCTTTTATACATTCAATACAATGGTCAAAGTTAGAGAAATCTAGTGAATGAAGAATTTCATCTTTTATAAGACGTTGCATTCTGTCTTTTGAGATATGGCCTAAACGTTGATGCCACAATTTTGAAGAATTCTCATTATCTAGTTTTCTCTTATTTCCGCTTTTAAAGGTATTTTCTGTCACATTCATTGTTAACAAGGATTCAGCAAAGACATTATCCAAATTTAACTTATAGAGGTTTCCCTCTAAAGTGCCAGAACCAACAACATGAGAGTAATGATAAATAATTATTTTATTATTCCCAAACTTAAACGAAAAACCATTAACGTCAAGTTTAGATACAGAAATTAAATTCCGTGTCATACTGGGAACATAAAGAGTATCATATAAATACAAGATGAAACCACTCTCCAAAACTAAAGGAAGAGTTCCTACAGCTTCAACTTGTATAGACTCTCCATTGCCAACTTTAATGGTTCTTTCCTCCTTTTGGAGTGTCTTCTTTGAAAGGAATCCCTGCAATGAATTAGTAATGTGAACCATAGAACCAGTGTCAAGCCACCATGTATTAGAAGGAACGTCAATTAGAAAGGATTCATAAGTCACATAATTAAAGGACATACCTTTCTTTTCAAGCCATTCTCTAAACTTAGGGCAGTCTTTCTGAATATGTCCTTGCTTCTTACAGAAGTGACATTTAGGACCAGCCTCAGATTTGTTACCTGAATAATTTGCCTTATTTGTTTTTGTAGAAATTGGCTTATCCTTATTTTTAAAACCTTTGCCATTTTTATGGGCCTTCTTCTTATGGAATCCAGTGGTAGTCAGATGAGCAACATTAGGTTTTTCAATCTTAAGCCTTTCTTCCTCTTGTACGCACATGGCGATCAACTCGCTCATCTTCCACTTTTCTTTCTGCGTGTTATAATTGATCTTAAATGGATCAAACTGTGCAGGAAGAGAAGTCATAATGAAGTGAACGAGAAAACCCTCAGAAATCTCCATGTCCATACCCTTTAATTTAAAGGCAGTATCATTCATCATCATAATGTGCTCGCGCACTCCACTAACCCCATCATACCTGCTGGTGAGCATTTTCAAAATAAGGGTACTTGCATGAGTTTTAGAAGATCCCTTAAATTGTTCCTCGACTGATGCTAAATACTCTTTGGCATTCTCAGAGTCAGGAATGGCTCCTCGAATGGCTGTCATGATAGAGTTTTTCATAATCATAAGGGACATGCGGTTGGATCGCTCCCACTTTTCATAAATAGCTTTTTGCTCATTTAAGCTTGTAGCTGTAAGTGGAGCAGGAGGATCCACTCGTAATGCATAGTCCAAATCCATAACGCCGAGAACAATTTTCACTTGCTCTTTCCAAACAGTAAAATTAGTCCCATTCAAGGCTTCAATTCCAGAGAGATATCCAGAAATAGTAGTAGGAGTCAATGCTGAAACATGATCAAGCTCATAAGTATGCTTACAAAAAACTAAAAGAAATCCACAATGTACAACGATAATTAATAATTAATCATAATAAAAAAACCAACTGTAGGGCAAGCAGTTAGTTATATAAAATCTATTTACGACACCCAAAATAGATTTTAATGAGAAGTTGATGCATAATTATCAATCTTTCGTTGGTCCAATTAATAATATGCTAATAACATCCCCATAAAATAATGCACAACACATTTATCCACGCATCACCGTTGGGCAGAAACGAAATAAACATGTTACTTATGCAATAAAATTCCATTTAATAAATTCTAATTCTAATTTTTTCCGTTGGGTAAAATTAAAATCTTCATCTATTAAATGTAACATTATGTGACTTTTCTTAATCTTTAATTGTTTTAATTAATAACCCTCCGTTGGGCTGATTATTAATTTTCACAATAAAAGAGTCACTTATACATGTAAATTATTATAATCAAACTCAAATTTCTTTAAACATCATATTAATAAAGTTTGAAAATTAACATTATTTATAATTTACATGTGACAACTTAAAAGCCCTAATAATATATCATGTTCCAAAATTTAAATTGAGATATTCAATTATGAACATGAATTAATTATAAACAATTCACATGAATTCAAAATTGAATATATAATTACATACTGAATACATGTGGGCATAATAATATATATAATATTACAAGATTGGTTAATAAATTCAATACTTATGACTTTAGAACCATGTCCAGTAGAATAAATTGACTAGTAATCATGATTCATCATGTATATTATTTAATAAATCATCACAGTAATGAATGCATATACTTAACAATAACAAGATACGTGGATATACAACAGTAGCCATGAATCGAGATCAATACAGCACGCGGAATCATAAGTTTCTAAAAACTTAAACTATTTTTGAAGAATAAAGAAATATACCCGTTGCACCTTGTGTTATATCAAAGTGATGAATTGCAAGGCATGAATGAAAAAAAACCCATCAGATAAATTCCATTATTACTAATTAATCATATGCCACTGTTATTGATGAGTAGTTATTAAACAGAAACTCAGAAATCGACTGACTAGAAACATATTAACTTTAAAATAATTCTACGGTATTAGACTTTTTAGCATAACGCATAATAAATTTATTCCATGGGATAACATAACCATGCTCTGATACCAAATGTTAAATAATTATTAACGAATCGTGCTATTTCATAGAATAAATATAAATTAAATAAGTACTTACATGAATTGAGAGAAGACATCTCGTATGTATCACGTATTCGCTGCGCTTAAGGGTGAAGGTCTTCAATTGTCTCTCTCAATCTTAGGATGGATATATGGGTGTGTATAAAAATTCTTGAGACGACAATTGGGACCAAACCCTAACTGTTTCATTTATAGAATAGCTAAGGGTCAAAATCGTCCATCAAGATTATGAAACCCTAGGGCCCATTATGCCAAATACTATTAGTAATATTACTTATGGGTCATATAATTACCAAACCCATAAATAAAGTAATTAAATTAATACAATATGTAAGCCCAATAAATACATAAATAGTAGAGGTCACATTAGGGAATAAAATATTCTAACAATATAAACTTTTTTATACACAATATTCTCTAAAAGGCAATTCTATATCTCATATAAATACGTAATTTGAAAAGAAAAAACTAGTTTCTCTTATTCTTATTGTTGTAAAATACTTTTATTTTAGTTAAAATAATTGAATAAACATTAATAATTTAATTAATATGATTAATATTAACAGTAAAAAGGATTAATATTAAAATAACTATATTAACTAAAACTAATAATATATTAAAAAAATTAAAAAACAAAACCAGATAAACAATGAAACCCAGATCAATCTAGAACTCCTTCGTTCTAAAATATATTTTTTTGCTTCTCTTCATTCCAAAAGAAATTACTTCTTCTTCATCCGTAAAAAAATTATTCCTCTTCTTACAAATTCGAATGAAGAGAACCTCAACTCCGCAACCATCATCACTAGTTATTTTGAATAAACTCAACATGAGTGATAGTTCAAAGTTGTCGAAAATTAGAAGAAAGAAGTAAACTAGACCCATCAAAACCTTCTAAACCAAATTCTAACTGTATAACCAAATTCTAACTGTATAACCTTACTCTCTTTTACGAATTATTTTACTCTTCATTAGATCTGGGATTCACTAATACATTATAAACAATAAAAGAACATAAGGGAGAAGAAAAAGTTAGATTAATTAAATGAGATGAAAGTGTGGAGAAGTTTTGAGTTTGAAGAATTTAAGATGAAGACTTGATTTGAAGAAGAAAATGGTTGTGGGGAAGGAGAAAAGAGTGAAATTCCATCGATCTTGTTTCTTCTAGGGCTCCTTATGTTCTCCTCATTTTCTTTATGCGTTTTTTGTTGTGCATGATTTGGATGAGTTTCCATTATTCTTTCCTTTTATTTTAAATGAATAATTTTTGAAAAATTTATTTTAAATGTGAGATGTTGATCTTTCTTTTCATGAGTTCAGTTTGCGATTTTAATTTTAAAATTTAGATGTTTAATATACATTTACTAAGTTTTGTGTTCAATCCATAAAAAATTCTATTTGAATAGAAATCATTTGTGTTCTTGAATATATTATAGGTTGAAGATGGAGAAATACATGTATTTGAAGAAGGATACACATATTATATTATATACATTTTACGAAATTAAATATATAAAAGTTGTCGAAACATATAAATACAATATGTTTAGTAGACGGTACTTTCCAGTTTTCGGTTAAAAATTGGTCAGAACAATAAAAAAGAATAGTATTATTTTTTTAATATATTTAAAAATAATAATTGACGCTAATTATATGTAAGAGTGTAATTTAATTTCTCGACGTATATTTAAGAGAATAATTTTGCCATATATGCGTACACAAGTGATCATTGTCTCATTCTCATTAAGATAAATTATCTCTCGATTTTTAATAAATTGTTCTTATATTTTATAACAGAAGTTTTATATTATAAAATCACACTTTTATCAAATTTTTTCAAAATAAACGCTATACAAGCCAAGCTGATATTGATTAATCTGAACGTTAATTAATACTGTGATCAAAATTATATATATATATATTCTTAAAATTGATAATTTATTACAAATTAGACTTTTTAACAGTACAAACTTATTCCTTTGAAAATTAACATCCTCGACTATGGTGTTGGGCAAAAGGATAAGGATCCGGAATTCAAATTTAACCGTAGCTGGTCGGTGTCACGATTACGAGAGGAAAGGCCGGAGTAAAATATCCTAAAAATATTCACATTTCTATCACGTACTCTGTCGTCTTCTTTCATCACTGATCGATACCCGGGAATCTTCTCTCTCTAATACATTGCTGACGAGATAACCATTCCACAGCTTTACTTTCTCTGTCCGTCCGTCAGAGATCTCAGTTTCTCTCTTTTTCGGGTTTTATTTTATTTTTTTTAAAGCAAAATTATCGTAAGAAAAGCTTATCAATTCTGAGTGTTTGAGAGAAAGATAAAGTCGCAGGTGATCCGATTATTTGCGATTTTGGTTATCTGGGTAGGAATGATAGATTTGAATTCGGGCAAGTGAGAATTCTGATGAAGAATTTCCGGTAAAGGGTTTACTTTGGAAAACTTAAGGTTTTAATCGGGAGTATTTGAGAGGTGTTTATTTTGTTTGTGAGAATTACTTTCAGATTCGAGTGGAACTGGGATTAGCAGGCAAGTAGGTTAGAAATTTGAATGAACGTGTTGGACATTTTGGAGTTGAGGAAACTCGAGCAAAAGGTTTGATCTCGATGTAAGAAGATTCGAGGAAGAGGAAATTACGACTGACTTCAATTTTTTTTGCTGGAATAAGTTGAATTGTCTGTGTAGTATATACCGTGTTTTTAACCATGTTCTTGCTTTATATTGTGCATAGCATAGTTGTTCATGATTTATAATGTTTAGTGTTCCTTAATTTTGACACGTAAATGTTAAAGACTTGTTTAAAGTCGTTATGGAAGTCATTACTACGGGTGTTTGATAAAATTTGAATGAATCTGAATCTGAATAAGCTGAATCTGAATGAAAAAAACTGTTTGATAATTGACATAACTGACATATTTTTAATATTTTACCCCTCTGAAAAAATTAAAAGTTATTATAAATTTATTTAATATTACACAATATAATACTAAATTTTTTTTTTTTTTTTTCTCCATTCAGTCACAAATTTTGACCTTAACCATTCAGCCGCGGCATCTGACCGATTCAGTCATTAAGTACAAAACAAACGCACTTAATGATTCAGTCAATTACCGATTCAGCTCATTCAAACAACCCTATGTTTCTTTTGACATTCTTACTGTTGTAACATATCTTTCTTTTTTTGTAAATTTAATTCAACAGTATATCTTATTTTTAAATCTTTTTTTTTAATTTTTATTTCCGTTTAATTTATGCTATATATCTACCAGTTATCCAACAGGATTGGACCTTTTATTCACTTGGAAATTTTGCTCTACAAGGTTATTTTAGTGTTTATGATCTGTTTACTATGATTTCCAGTGAAATGGCAACTCCAGTGGAACCTCCAAATGGGATCAGATCCCCAGGGAAACATTACTATACCATGTGGCAGACCTTGTTTGAAATTGACACCAAATATGTTCCAGTAAAGCCCGTTGGTCGAGGGGCGTATGGCATTGTGTGCTCTTCTATGAACAGAGAAACCAATGAGAAGGTTGCAATTAAGAAGATTCTTAACGCCTTTGACAATAGTATTGATGCTCTGAGAACGTTACGTGAATTAAAGCTCCTCCGCCATCTTAGACATGAAAATGTGATTGGTTTGAAAGATGTCATGATGCCTAACCATAGGAAAAGTTTTAAGGATGTCTATTTGGTTTATGAACTTATGGATACAGATTTGCATCAGATTGTCAAGTCGTCTCAGGCGCTTACAAATGATCATTGCCAATATTTTCTCTTTCAGGTAAATTGGTCACTTAGTGATCAAAGATATTATATACTGATCATTTGCTTGCTGAAATTTAAAGCATTACTTATGCATATTTGGCATTTATCTGCAATATTGCGAACTAAATGATATAGAGTTGAGCGAGGGGTCAAAATATTCAGGCTAGACTTGTTTTGAAATCGATACATTTTTATCAGTTTCCTAACCCAACCTGTGCTCTGTTGTGATATTGATAACTGTGGGATTGTTACAAGGTAGTGGTCACCTATAGTTTCATAAATAACATTGTAATGACTGTTTAATTCTGCAGTAGGAACTAAGATTACTTCCATCTTGGTCATAAAGCATATGTGTAATCTTGTTAGTTTTCAGAAATAGGATGTGAATAGTGAAACTTAATGTCATATTCTTGAAAATTAACTCCTGCTTTCTTTGTTTTTGTTGTGCATATACCACACCTTTTGATTTTTCATGACTAAAATTTGATTTCATCGTTATATGTCTAATGCATAAGTCGTCACTGAATTTTATATGTTTCTCCATAGATTATCTGGATAATGTTTCATTCACCTCCAATAGGCCAAAAATAGTTTTCTATAACTGCCAGACTTTGAGAATGGGATGATGGCATTCTAATTAGTCTATTCAAATGCATTTTGCTAAATTGAATTATTGTGTCAAATGTTGACCTTTTATGATCGAATTTCAAGTATCAAATATTCCAATCCGATAGTTATAGGGGACTGGATGGTAGAGAGTTTTATCTCTTAATTACCGTCCAGCCAAACATTTTGTCATTCTAATTCCAGACATATTGTTTGAGATGATTACAACTGATTTCTCTATAAAATTTAAATGTTTCTCTTTGTACATGATTACATTCAGAAGTCTCTTTGTTATTTTTTCTTAGCGACTAAATTCTCTTGTAACTAATTTGAATTCCTAATGCAGTTGCTTCGAGGACTCAAGTATCTGCACTCGGCAAATATTCTTCACCGCGATCTGAAGCCTGGGAACCTACTTATTAATGCAAACTGTGACCTCAAAATCTGTGACTTTGGTCTTGCCCGTACAAGTAGTGGTAAGGGCCAATTTATGACCGAGTATGTGGTTACTCGCTGGTACCGGGCCCCAGAGCTACTCCTTTGCTGTGACAACTATGGGACATCCATTGACGTGTGGTCTGTTGGCTGTATCTTTGCTGAGCTTCTCGGCCGCAAACCCATATTCCCTGGTACGGAGTGTCTTAACCAGCTTAAATTGATAGTCGACATTCTCGGTAGCCAGAGAGAAGATGATATTGAATTCATTGATAACCCAAAGGCGAGAAAGTTCATCAAATCACTTCCGTATTCTTTTGGAATCCCATTTTCTCGTCTTTATCCTCATGCCCATCCTATGGCGATAGATCTGCTGCAGAAGATGCTTGTCTTTGACCCTTCAAAGAGAATTAGTGTTACTGAAGCACTCCAGCACCCTTACATGTCTCCTCTGTATGATCCTAATTGTGACCCTCCAGCACAAGTCCCAATCGATCTTGACATAGATGAGAATTTAGGAGAAGAGATGATAAGGGAGATGATGTGGTTTGAAATTCTTCATTACCACCCTGAAGCTGCTGCATCAAATGTTGTGGTAATCTCATAACCTTCAAATTCTCATTTTTGCAGAAAGCCCTTCAAAAGGTTTGTGAACTCTAGTGTTCCTTCTAATACATTGCTTTTATGTTCTTCCTTTTCATTCTAATAATCATGTGGAGTATTGCATTAGCGGTTCGTGCTGGTAATGCAAGTATGACATTACTAAAAGCTTGTTTATGAGCTTCAGCTCCACATGGCAGGTTTTTTTTTTATTTAAAATTTTCATATAGGTGTGTTGTATTTTTAAACCTTTTTTTGCCCTGTACATCACTATGGATATGTATAATATATATGGCCTAGTCCTCTTTTGTTGGACCTAAGAGCGAAAGATGGAAAGTGAAAAATGTTGCCTTCTTTCTTGTAATTGAATATTCTTGTTAGTTATAAATTTATGAATTGGATGCTTGCATTTATATTAGCTTGGCACACATAGTGAATTTTTTAATCTACAAAATTTATTTTGAATTTGCTCTTTACTGGGATTATTGTGAAGTACCAGAGTACATGTTGCTTGAGTCTAAACCTCGAAATTTTTTATAGTAGACACTTATTTTTAAAAAACTCTCGCTTTAAGACGTCTGTTAAATAAGGAACCTTAAATAGAAGGATGGAATGCCGTGTTGCCTAATGTGATCCAGAATCTTATAGGTGTATATATAGGCTATAGCTGTGGTGAAAGAGGCTTTTTCAATATTTCTTGGTAGGTGACACATAATTATGAATTATCTGGTCTTGGGTTTGGAGCTTAGTGATTACTAGTACTCCTGGACGTCCTTGTAAGACCCAAGCTTTGAAGTTGTATTGGGTGAAGCAAGGCTCAGGGAATTATTCTGCTTCCCTAGTAAGTAGTAACAGCCGACATTTGGTATCCTGGGCCGCCTAGGCTAGGTTATTTGCTGGCACAATTCTTATTTATAATTGCGAGCCCACGATACTTTGTCTAGTGCCGTTGGCAAGATCAAAGCTGGGTAGGGTAACAAAAGTTCAGCAGACCTTGCCCTAAAAGACTGATTTGTGGGGGGAATAGATTAGAGCATGCAGCAAGCAGAGAGGTCCATCATCTATTATGAGACGATAGAGCTCAAACTAGCTGTTTTTGGTTAACCTATAACAAATATGAAATGTATGTGTATTAATTAACAAATCTAAAATCTTCAAGGTATATTGTGGTGGTTCAAATTTCCATTTCCAATATCTCTTGGTCCCGGATGAGGAAACCACGGAGTTTATTTGTAGTAGTTGGCTCTGTTGCTGTGTACAATTTATTTATATATATATATATCACTAAAGCTTTGGAAGCAACCAAGAAGTCCAAAACTTAGGTTTACTTGGCGGCAAACAGATTATATAAATAGATCTCGCACATGAGCGCTAGACAGCTGCCATGTATGAGTCCTGCTTTATTAGTGACCAAACATTTGGCCATCATTAATTTCTTTGTAAGAGTACTAACCAAATTTCCCTACAATGTCTATTGTATGTAGTGGGGAGTGAACCCGTATACTCAGTCAACAGTTATCGTTCTCTCTCTATATCTATATATAAGACACTGAATAGTGGAGGTTTAGCCCTACAATTATATGAGATTCTTTGAATCTATTGAAAAAGTTAATTATCATACAAATTAATATTAGATATGGTAACTAGTTAGTCTCTAAGAAGTGACCAAGTGGTGAGCCTAAACTTATCGAATTTAGGAATCCTCATGTTAGTGCACTAGAGCTAATGAGCTGTAGGAATAAAACACAATATAGGCAACATATCTGTCCTAATTACGCAGACCAACAGATACCATTAATTTGCGCACGTGAACAATCAAGAAGTAATAGTATTAGGTAAATTCAGTTACATCTGATGCAGGTAAATTCAGTTACACTTGATGCTTAAGGTGTGACAACAAGGTAGAGAAAGAAAAGTAAATCTGTCACAGAATATTATGAATTGATTCATATGCGGTACAATACCACTAGGTGGTGGTTTCTTTTGGAGTTCTAACCAGCAGGAGTTGGATTGTTGTGACCTCCACCCCTCACATCACAAGCTCAACCAGTCATTCATTTCCTCTCTTTCCCTCAACTATTCTCATAGGAGATTCCAATGCCTTCCACTTTTTCTCCTTTCATTATTTTATTTTTTTATTTTCTTCTCCATTTCCTTTCACTTTCTCTCCCCCCCCCCCCCCCCCCCTCTCTCGACCACCTTTTCTGATCTATAAATCAACTACTCCCCAATCTGAAAAGACTCTTCTCCTTCACTTCTCTTCTTCCTCTATAGATTTGAGCTTCAGATTTTAGTGTTATTTTGTCTCTTTCTCTAAGATTTGCTTCCTCCCCTATTTTCCCAGCTTTGCTTGTTTTATATTTTTGTGGTAGATTCTGCTTGTTTGGCCTCATATTTCATGTGTTTGGAACTAATACTGCAAGCCCATTTGGTCACTTTGTTCAAAGTTGTAATTTTGCTACAAAAATTCCAAACTTTTTGTTGTTGAGATCTGTTCTGTGGCTGTTTCTCTGCCAAAGAAAGAATCTTTTTTTGATGCTGCAGATCTTGTACTTGATGCTTGAGATTCATGTCTCTTGTCCTAAGTGAAATCCTCCGTTCTGGGTTTATGATCAATTCCTCTCTTAGACACAGGACCCATCTTGTTCAATCTTTTTCTGTTTCTTTTCTCTATTGGTTTCTATGTTTTCTCATGAATTCTCTCTGATCCGATCTTGATCTATAAATAAATACAACTAAATATATATCTATTCTAGTATCTTGGGTCCTGAATGTTTTTTTTTCTTTCTGATTTTAAGATTAATCGATCCAGAATTATTTATTACTAGTACTATTCCAGCTATTCTACATGGCTTCTTGTAGTGGGCATTCTTCAAGGGGGGATTTGATGAATCAGAGGAAGAGGAAGAGGAAGAGAATGCAATTGAATCGGGCGATCCCGGATGAGAAAACAGAAGCATCTTGATGAACTGATGGTCCAAGTGGGTCAGCTGAGGAAAGAAAACAACCGCATCCTCGCAAACACAAACGTCACCACGCAGAACTACCTAAGTCTTGAGGCTGAGAATTCTATTTTGAGGGTCCAAATGGATGAGTTAAGCCGAAGGCTACAGTATTTCAATGATACCCTGAATTACATGAACAACAACAACAACAACAATGGGATGTTTGAGACTGACAACTTTTATGGGACAGGTCCTGAAAACATTATGAACAATTCATGGAACATGATATATCTTAACCAACAACCCATCATGGTTTCTGCTGCTGATATTTTTTAGTACTAATCATCATCATCATCAATACCCAACTTGTCCCAGTAACTAGGCCCAAACTGGTCAATATTTTGTTGCCTTTTATTGGCGGTGGTGTTTTTCAACGAGTGTATGAGATATTAAACTAGCAAGTGGTGGTTTGTATTTTAGAATAACTATAAATTAAGTAAGATCTATTAAGGTTGAGCAATATGAGTTTGGCAACATATTTTTACGGATAATTTAATAAGTCAAAAAGGTTTGAGGCGGGGGCTGGTTTTCTTGGTTTGCATATGCAGCCTAGCTAGGCTCCATGTTTATATTGGAATGGATGGTTGTTGATGTAAGTGGTCTCACTGATTCTATATATAACTTGTATGCTTCATATTATAGTAGTTGGTGTAATGACCCCTCTCTGTTTCTCCCTTTCATGATCGATCTTAATAATCTTACTGTAATATTTGATCCCCCTCTTGGCCTCTTGATTAGTTTTAAGAAGTTTGATTGAAATTTGGCAGTGGAAGGAATCTATTGCAATTCTTTAAAATATATCAAGGAGAAATAACCTTTGCACTTCACTTAAAAAAATCACATAGTACAATACTTCTTATATTTATCCCAGTGTGTTCTGGTAATGAGAGTAAAAAAAAATCACGAGAGATATAACAGTAATGGTGTGTTTGGTTGGTGGGAATGGAATGGAATAGGTTGGGAATGGAATGACCATTCCTTCCGGAATGACTAAAAACATATTTGGTTAGTCGGTTGGAATGGGCATTCCATTCCTTTAGTTATTCCCATACTTATTTTAATGCTATTTTTCATTCTTTTCTAAAGAGGTGGGTTTATTTCATTCTCATACTTGATGAATAAAAAAAGCAGTCAAAAAACCAAAAGCCAATGACAATATTTATAATTATTTCATATTTGTCTGTACATGCGTGTATGTATCCTCCTGTATGTATGCATGTATAGCTAATAGCTGGAGAGTACCAATTCATAGCAAATTATTATTATTATTATTATTATTATTATTATTATTATTATTATTATTATCGTTATCGTTGTTGTTGTTGTTATTATTGTTGTTGTTGTTATTATCATTATTGTTATTATTATTATTATTATTATTATTATATTAATTATTGTTATTATTATTATTATTGTTGTTGTTGTTATTATTATTATTATTATCATTATTATTATCATTATTATTATTATTATCATTATTATTATTATCATTATTATTATTATTATCATTATTATTATTATTATTATTATTATTATTATTACTATTATAATAATAATATTAATAATAATAATTATTATTATTATTGTTGTTTTTATTATTATTATTAGTGAAGATGTTCTCTTAGTTCTATTTTATTTATTTTTTATTTATTTTATAAGTTCATAGTATATAAAAAATAAAAAAGATCATTTAACATTTCATTCTTGGTAATTCTATTCTTGATGGAATGAATGAATAAACCAAACATAAAAATAAGGAATGACCATTCCATTCCATTCCCATTCCATTCCTTAATTCATTCCATTCCTTAAGTCATTTTATTCCTTACGTGCCAAGGAATGGGAACCAAACATAGTATAAGTATCTGTGTCCGGAATAAAGTTCAACTTACTCTTAAGAACAATAATCGAGTCATTTTAGGGAGTGTTTGATAAAAATTGAATGAAATAATTTTGAATATTTAAGTAATCTGAATGAGCTAAATGAATTAGATTTTTGAAATAATTAGTCATTTTAGGTGGTAAGCATCGTTTCTTTATTTGAGAGCCTAGACCAACTCTGAAATTTTTTTCTGTTCTTTTTCCAAGTTGGTATCATTCCTCATGTGGTTTGGTATTGCAATATTCTACTGTAAAACATTAGCTCACAACTTTAAATAAAAATATATCATACATGCAAACATATAAAGATAAAATATTATTATTCAAGTCTGAACAATGAAAGATGTGAAATTTGAGAGAAATGAATTTACAAACACAAATACATTTTGATGAAAGAACAGAGTCCCACATCGGTTCTTTTAATCAGCTAAAATGGGTTTATAATAAAACAACTGAAAACCCTTGTAGTAATCTATTGGGGAGTGTTGGCAGGGATGTCGCACGTGGTTGCATCTAAACCCTAGACCTAGACCTAGAACGTGTGTGTTTGGCTAGTTGTTTGCTCGCTGGGGGTGTTTGTCCGCTATTTTCCCCGTTGTAACAAATGAAATAGCGCGCCCACATGTATGTGGGACTACCCGCGTAGAGCCTGAAGAGGTTTGTTGAGGTGGTGGCTTGCCAGCGTGTAATATCTCACGGCTTTCGCCTGTCACTGTTTATCCTCGCCTCTCCGCGCTCCCCCCTTTTAGACTCTTCATCCCTTTTCCAAATTAACTAGGAGAATTTAAGTAACACACTTCGTTTAGAGAAACGGGTCCTTGTCGAAGCCCGAGTTGAGAGATAACTAGGAACGGGTAATTAGAAGTCGATCTCTCTGGATTTAGTATGATAGGGCTGAGTCGTCTTTTTCTTTTTCTTTTCGTGGGAGTGTCACTTTGTTGTACATAAACTTGATAAAAAAAAAAAGATATTTTCTTCAATCTTATACATTGAAGTGATTGCATGAAATTATATTTTAAGGAATTTTGGATTATTTTATTGCATAACTTATTATGCAACTGATTTTAGTCTACATAAATATCAATAGTGTTGAAAATTCATTTTTCTTTATTTACATTTGATAAAAATGAAAAAAAAAGATTCATTATTTGTGGACTTGACAAAAATTAAATGAAAATTGTTGTCCTTGAACTTGATAAAAAAATAAAATGTTCTTGGAATGAATTCATAAAAGAAGATACGTGGTACCAACACTTCTTACAAATAATAATAATTCCTACCTAGTACCTGTACTTGATAAAGAAAATATTCGATTTACCCAGATTTGGTAAAATAGATATTTTCTAGTCTTATACTAAAAAATATTCTTTAATAAAATATTCTTTAATGAAAAATTCTTAAATATTTTATTACTCTTCGCATTCGTCCTTTCTCAGTGTAATTTTGTGGATAAGCTCTAGCTACAATGGATTCCCCCCTTTCATATTATTTGAATTTTTTAAAATTAATTTAAGAGTTTTTTTAAATTGACATACATTTTTTAAAATTTTAAGTAATATAATAATAAATATTATAAATTATTTAAAAAATATTAATCATTGAAATAGAGAGAGTATTAATGCTTGACAAAAAAAACATCCTTTTTCATCTGGTACATAAATGTTTATGATCATTTTCGTCACGGCGACTTTAAACTTGTACAAGAGAACAAATCGATAATCCGGTGTTGGCGCTGAGTCTGGCGTGATAGCAAGTATTTTGTACAAAAAGAATATATTAACAATGAAGGTTTTTAGAGAAAGAGAGAATGTCTTACCCTTTTATCAGGTGGTAGGGGAGTTTTAAAAAATAGATATGAGTAATGATATTTTATAATGATTTATATAATAATTTTTGTAAAAAAATGATGGGACTCACCATACAAGTAGTGGGTCCCATCATTTTTTACAAAAATCATTACATGAATCATTAATAACATCATTACATATAATAAAATTGATTTTTATACATAAAGACTTCGACGCCAAAGGTTATTCGGTGCCCAAGGACACTTGACATTATCACATGTGCTTGGTCACGGGTTGGTATATATGTGGTGGTTGGGAGCTTTGTTATGTACAATGATTTTGTCAATGATTTATACATTTATCTTTGTAAAAAATAGTGGGACTCACCATGTAAGTGGTGGGTCCCACTATTTTTTATAAAGATCATTATATGGATCATTATAAAATATCATTACTCATATCTTTTTTCGGTGGTTGGTGTGATAGTTATCACCAAAGTCTTGATGTGATAGGTATAATCTTTTATCAGAATGTTGTGCATTAAATACTTTGCAAATATTGGTTGTCCACCACTTCCTTATTCCACTTTAGTGGGATGGGGGAGGAGTCAGGGGATTTGTCCTTGTCCATCGAAGAAATGCGTTCATTTTGCCTTCGACGAGGATATGAATGTTTTTGTTATCTGAAGAAATTTACATTCAGGAGCAAATTTGTCCTTGTCCACTGAAGAAACGCTTTCGATTTGCCTTCAGGGAGGACTTAAATTTGTCCTTCCATGTGTTTTTCAATGCTTTTCCATTCATTCTTTTTAGTCTATAGGCACTTTTTCTTAAGACCTTTGAAATTATGTATAGACCTTCCCATTTTGGCATGAGCTTTTTGGAGCGTTAAGGGTCAGATGCTTCGACTTTTCGAAGGACCAAGTCTCCATGTTTGAAGCTTTGGTTTTAGACTTTGGTGTTGTAGTGTTTGGCAGTTCTCTATTAATAGATTGCATTGCGAATGATGGCTTGGTCTCTGGCTTCATCTAGAAGGTCTAAGTTTAGGAGTAACCCTTCGATGTCGTGCTAGTCATTAGGTGTTTGTTTTGATATTTGAGCCAATCTCGTAGGAAAGCAAAGAAGGATTTCCGTGAAGCTGAGAAAGATGTGGCCCGAAGTGGCGTCGATAAGCCGATCTATGCTGGGTAGCGGATAATGATATTGGGCACTTTATTAACATCGGTATAGTTTATACAGATGCGCCATTTGCTGTTGGATTTCTTGACCATGACGATATTAGCTAACCACTCCGGTATTCGATTTCGAAGATAAAGTATGCTCTAAGGAGTTTATCTATTTCTTGGTCATTAGCTAGCGGTCTTTCTAGTGCAAATTTTCTTTGTTTCTATTTGACAGGTTTCTTCTTTGGTTCTACGTTCAACTTATGCATTGCAACAAATTCTTTGGCCCTTGGCATATCTTCGGGGGACCCAGGATAAGACATCGGCATACTCTCAAAGGTTTGTAATGAGATTTTGCCTAAGTATGCCCGTGAGTCCTGTCCCGATCTTGACTATTTTGTCGAGGCCTCTTGGGACGATTTTTATCTGTTCAGTCTCCTCGAGGGGCTCGATTTTTAGATTTTTTTTTCCTTCCTCGAAGGATTCTATTTGGATGGAGAGCATTTCATTGGATGCTTCAACTGATTCAGGTTTATGGTATAGTTTCTATACTATAAATATTTATAGAAAATATTTATGAAAATATAAAATGTGTAAAAATAATAATAAAATTAGTATATAAATGGGAATGCAAAATGAATTTTATGGAGATAATTATATCCTAAGTTGTCCAAAAGCATTTTTTATATTTCTATTTTTTTAATAATTAATTTGTTATCATAAAAATTATTAGTTAATTTCAATCCCTTCACACAACTTCTGACACGACTGACTTGGTTAGAGTTAAGACTTGACAAAATTGGCCCGCGTCAGTGGGTTAGCCCGCCTCCAAAAAGCGGGCTTTGGACCTTCAAAATATAGCCCGGTAAAAGTTGAGTCTTTTTGGCTCGACTTGGCCTGTGGGTTATTTTTTATTTATTATTGTTTGATATTATTGATAAAAAAAATGTTAATTTACAAAATGAATCAAGTAAGGAATTATGAAGAATATAGGAATAAATTCTAACATATGATATTGAATAATAATACAAAAAAATATTATGAATATAATATATATATATCATTTTTAGTCTTTCTTTTACTCTCTTATTTTTTATATTGATATTATATATATTTATCAATTAATTAATCGCAAGATTAGTTGTATTTTAATATATATATGACTATAAAATGTCTATTAAATTATTGATTGTTTTATTTCATTTACTAATAATATTAAATAATTATGTAAAAATTATGTGTCATAATTATAAATAATTAGAGTTAGTATTTATTTTAAATTATATATTATAGTTATAAATATATTATAAAAAATAATAAATTATAAAGTACTAAAATGGTCCGTGAGCTGACCCGATTTAAACGAATCAAGAGTTTTATTTTTCAATCTACAACAAATTGAGTCGTTTTGACTCTGTTTACTAATAACCTAACCCGTTTATCACCTCTGGTTAGAATTACCCTATATTGGGTAGTGCCACTAGACCTGGCAAAAGTGGCTCGGGCTCGCGGGTCGAGTCGGCCCGCCCGTTTTTGGGTAGGTGTTGGGCTTCCAAAAAACAGCCCGCAGAAAATCGAGCCTTTTAGGCCCGACCCATTTTAGCCCAGCCCGCGGGTGGCCCGGCCCGTGGTTGGCCCGGCCCGTCCGTGAATATATATTTTTTTTTTTGGAAAAACAATGCTTCCAGCGAGAGTCGAACTTCAGACCTCTGTATCCCTAAATAAGACATTAAACCAACTTATTTGTTTTGATTTTCTTTTCTTTTCAACTCTTTTTCCAACGCAGTAAGTCATTAGTCAATTCCTCATTTATTCTCTTTTACTCCATCAGATTGGTCATTATTCACTTCTCTCTTCCCGTTCTCTCTCTAACTCTCTTTGATCTTATTTCTAACTCTCTCTCTCCAAAATACTTCTAAAATTTTAATCGTTGCAGTGGTGATGCTTTAAGGTTCTTTATATATATATATATATATATATATATATATATATATATATATATATATATATATATATATATATATATATATATATATATATATGCTTCTGCTTCAGATCTATCTATCTATATATATATATATATGCTTCCTTCCTTGATCCTTCTGAAATCCGATCATTCCGTTTCAGATCTATATATATATGTGTGTGTGTGTGTGTGTGTGTGTGTGTGTGCTTCCTTCCTCCCTTGATCCTTCCGAAGTCTGAACTAGTATATATATATTCTTTTTTCAGATATATATATATATATATATATGCTTCATTCCTTGTACTAGTATACTAATACAGTCTTACGGATCTATATATATATATATGCTTCATTCCTTATAGTCTTACTGATCTATATATATTGATTGTTGCCTTGTTGGGTTTGGATTGCTATATTTGATGATAATATGTATATGTATTATTCATTTATTCTAGAGAGTTATTATTTGTTTAAATTATTGATCATAATTATTATTAAAAAAAAAAAAAGCCCGCGGGTTGGCCCGGCCCGGGCGGGCTACGGGCTTCAGTTTTTCAGCCCATAAAAAACTGGGTCGTTTTGGCTCAACCCAGTGACAGCTCGGCCTAGAAGTAGCCCGACTCGTTTGGGCCAGCCTGACCCGTTTGCCAGGTCTAAGTGCCACTCATGATATGTCCAAACTTGGGGAGTGTTTTAAGATATAGTTTTCAAGATGGGAGGTGGAAACGGGTAGGTTAACTTCAAAAGAATTCTTCTTTTAGCATTAATGTTAATAATTATTTTTATTACGACGATTCTAAATCTGTATAAAAGAATAAATTGATGACCTAATGTTACCACCAGAGGATATTCACTTGCGTAAAAGTAAATATTTTGCATAAATAAAAATATGTTAATAATGAAGGTCCTTTTTAAGTTAGAGAGGGAGATAATATCTTACCCTTCCACCAGATGGAAGGGAAGTTTTTATAGATATGGACTTTGGCGCTTAAGATTGGCGTTGAAGGTTATCCTTATCACATGTCCCTGGCCACATGTTGGTACGTATATGGTGGTTGATGTGACAGTTATCATCAAGTTTTTATTTATGTGACAGACACAGTTATCTATAATGTGATAGACAGAGTCATTTATGAGCTTGTTGTGCATTAAATGCTTTACAAACATTGGTCAACCATGTGTGTTGGGATCCTTGGGTATGACCAAAGGCAAACAAATAGCCGAAAACCCGAAAATATTATATCCTAAAAAAAAGAAAATATACTGTAGTCATGTTCAACTGCCAAATGTATCTAACAAACTATTAAAGACTTGACTCAAGAACGTATTGCAAATGCAATTATTCGGTCAAACTCCATCCCTAATAAGAAGTGTCCTTTTAATTTTTTTTTAATAAAAATGAAAAATCAGTTAAAATTTTACTATTAAAGGTTATGGCACTGTGTCTAGTCGGCACAACTTTTAATTGTTTTTATTGGCACTAGACCTGACAAACGGGCCGGACTGGCCCAAACGAGCCGGGCTGTCACTGGGCCGGGCCAAAACGGCCCAATTTTTTATAGGCTGAAAAACTGAAGCCCGTAGCCCGCCCGGGCCAACCCGCGGTTTTTTATTTTTAATAATAATTATGATCAATAATTTAAACAAATAATAACTCTCCAGAATAAATGAATAATACATATACATATTATCATCAAATATAGCAATCCAAACCCAACAAGGCAACAATCAATATATATATTATGCTTCAAATCTCATTAACTGATATATATATGAAACGAAAAATCATTTTTCGAAAGGATCAAGGAAGGAAGCGCGCGCACACACACACACATATATATAGATCTGAAACGGAAGGATCGGACTTCAAAAGGATCAAGGAAGGAAGCATATATATATATATATATAAAGAACCTTAAAGCATCGCCGCTGCAACGATTAAAATTTTAGAAGTATTTTGGAGAGAAAGAGTTAGAAATAAGATCAAAGAGAGTTAGAGAGAGAATGAGAAGAGAGAAGTGAATAATGACTAATCTGATGGAGTAAAAAAGAATAAATGAGGAATTGACTAATGGCTTACTGCGTTGGAAAAAGAGTTGAAAAGAAAAGAAAAGCAAAACAAATAAGATTGAAGATTAAAATTTAAACAAGAAACTCTTGTAGTTCAATTAGTTTAATGTCTTATTTAGGGATATGGAGGTTTGAAGTTCGACTCTTGCTGGAAGCATTGTTTTTCCAAAAAAAAATAAATATTCACGGACGGGCCGGGCCACCCGCGGGTTGGGCTGTTACGGATCGGGCCAAAAATGCCCGATTTTCTGCGGGCTATTTTTTGGAAGCCCAACGCCCACCCAAAAACGGACGGGTCGGCCTGGCCTGCGGGCCCGGGCCACTCGCAGCCCGGGCCACTTTTGCCGGGTCTAATTGGCACACGTAATGGTGCTTCTTTTTTAATATAATACTATAAGAGTCCAAACTATTGCAGACAATCGCAATTACATAATGAAAGAGAGAGATCCTTAGAAATACACCATTACATTCAGTATTTTTGTTCGTATGAAACACACTTGAAGTCAGCTGGCTTTGAAGAAGATCGATGATGTTCTTTCTCTTTTGAAGAAGAAGAAGAAGATGGCGGAAGCTGATATTGTAAACTTGGTTGTAATTGGGGTGATTTCATGGTCAACTGCATTTTTATTAGCAAGAAGGATAATATTTCCCAACAGGTCTTTTGATTTCTGCAACCGCATAGTTTCTACAATTCATGCTTCTGTGGCCGTAACCTTGTCCTGTCTCTCCGTACAACATTGGAGATGCCCTGTTTGTCCTTTGGATTCACGTAGGTCGGTACAATCTTCCTTCCACGAATCTCATTCTTCCATTTTATTTATTTTGACTTTGGGTCGGTTTGTTACAAGGAAAAAGTTCTTCCAAAAAGAAACAAACTCGTGTTGTCTTTTTAGAGTTTCTAACATAGCTAGGATAGGACGGATTATCAAAGAAAGATCTATTATAATTTATGAACAATTTAAATATTTAATGTATTTTTATTTATTAGTTTAGTTAAGTTAAATTATATGGAACTGTTTATGTTTTTAGCTTAATTTTCAACTTTGTTAATTTTTTATTTTTTAGGGTTATGTTCTTCTAGAATTATTATTTTGAACAACTTATTTTCGAAATTGCAAATGTTTGACAGTTTATATTTAGCATGTAATGAATGGGTAAAGATCAAAGTGCAGATCCAAGCACTGGCGGTGAGCCTAGCATATCTCATCTATGATCTAATATGTTGCCTATTCGACGACAAGCATATTAAGCTTGATAACTCCATCCACCATTTGGTCAGCATAATTGGAATCACAGCAGGACTTACCTACAAAAAGGTTCGTTCATCTAATATTATTATTATATCTCCAAATTTGGTATCATTTCTAATTAATGTATGTTTTTAATTTATAATTATTCTTATTTTTATTATTGTCAGTGCGGATCGGAGATGGTTGCAGCCATATGTTTAACAGAGATGTCTAGTCCATTCCTCCACATGAGCGAACTTCTCAAAGAGCTGGGCCACAAGGACACGGACCTTAATTTGGCTGCAGATGTTAGATTATTCATAACTCTTAATAAATTTTGCTTTTTATTTATTTTGTTTTTATAGCTGTCGATCCTACATCATAATTATTTATATATTTTTAATGGAATATTTCGGATTTTATTTGCGCTAATTTTCTCATTTGCAAGGATGATTGGTGGACCATACCTCACTTATGTGACTTTATCTGCCGACAACCCCTTCGTTATCAAGGTAGTATAGTACTTTTTTATACGTTTAATTTTGATGGATCCGGTTATTATGAATTAAATTTTATGTTAAATTTATTTTTAAATTAATAAAGTGTTGACATACTGATTAGAGAGAATATTTTTCAGTGTATCAGTATCTTATTAGTATAGAAATAAATTTACCGTGAAGTTTGGTTTATAATAACTGAATTCAATTATGATTGCAGTATTGAAAACATATATGTACTAGTAATGCTCGGACAATTAAGTGTATTGTACTTGAATTTAATTTGTTTGTCTAGGCAATGGCGTTGGGGCTGCAACTAGTTAGTGCTTCCTGGTTCTACAACATTGTTAGGATGGTCAAGTACAAACTAACGGAGAGGACTTCTACAAAAGTTTCTTTGTAATCACCATACATAATTTATTTGTATCACAAAATTGTGATATGCAATTATGATTTATTTTGTTATCATGAACTCGAGTTCGGATGTGTTTTTATTTATTTATTTATATATGCTTTTAAATTCTTAGTTAACTTGGTTTGAAAGATTCAGCTTTTATACTAAATATGGCGAAGTTGATTTTCAAGACATTGCAGAGGACGGATCATAACACTTCCCATTTGCATAAGCTGTGCTACAAGTCTTTCCATGTTTCCAATCCATTAACAACCCTTGTAGGCTTTAATTGCAACACTTCAAGCTCTAAAAAATAGATAGTAGTCCAAGCACACATAATTCATAAGAATCTTTAAAAGATTCATCTAAATTTAGTAGTTGATTAATCGGAGTTCAGTCGGTGACAATTATTTCTAACTTCGCCGTTGACACCGGTGAGAGGACTAATGTTCCCCATTTTAACCATAGACTTGGCAAACTGGTTGAAGAAAAGAGCCTCATCCACGGCATAGCTCTTCACCAGTTCCGTAGTCTTGCCAACGTTTCCAGTCAGAAGCACTTCATCCGAATTGAGGAGTCCTTTTCCCAATAATATGAGCTTGAAGTATGTGTTATCAAATCTAACAGGAGACGCAAAGTCCAAGGGGGAGATATTGTTGTCTCCACCACTTTTGGGACAAACCGTTTTCAAGCCATTGTAATATGTTCTCTCCAAAGTTTCGTCTGGTTGTTTGTTCCCGTGTTGATTGTATAGCCTTTGCTTGAACGTCACACACCGTGCCTGTCCTATGGTATGACCTCCTACATTAAAAGACACAAGAATTAATCAGACTGTACATAAATAATCCTGGCCTAGCTACTAGAGAAAAATGTAGATACTACATCTTGGATTATGAGCTAACCGGAAAGTGCAACAAGGTCTACTTCATTAAGGCCTTGGCGCCTAAACAGTGTGACAAGGCTTTGGATGGTGGAGTTTGGTGCAGGAATGTTGTTGTTTGAGCCACTGAGACTTGCAGTCTTGGAGTCTTTCCTTCCTAGTGGCGTTGCCCAAGTCGGTCCACCGCTCTGTACCATTCAACTCATTAGCCTTCATTAGTAGCAAGGGAAATAAATATTCAAAGGACATTTAGCTACTGGAAAATGTCATATTTCACTTTATCTTAGTTTACATAAATGATATGCAAATTTCTCTGATAAAATGACAATATTTAAGTTGCTTACTAGTACAGTTGAACCGCGAGCAGCAAGGGTGAGAATGTCTGCACAAGAGACCCTGTGAGGACATGCTTTTTCCAGTTTAGCCTTGATCTCATCAATCACTTCAAATCCTCTAATGGAATTCCTGTTTGGCCCTGATTTCTTTTCGCTTACTATTGTTGCGCTATCATCCAACAATATTGATGCATCACAGCCCTGTAAACTAGAAATTAGTACCAGTAGAAAAAAACACAAAATTCAAAATAAGCTTAACAAAAAAGGTGGGGGATTTAACCTGAACAAAGCAGTCGTGAAAATGAAGCCTAAGCAAAGAGGCAGCCATCCGAGGCTCTTTGGCAATGGCCTTTTCCAAGACAGACATGACTATATCATTTGCTTCAGGGCATGTGAACTGGTAGTATTCTGGATAAAGACCATAATATCCTCCTCCTCCCTCTCCAATGTGGTGGCGGCCGCCACCTGGTTCGCCCCAACCAAAATTGAAACCTGGGAAAGCTAAGCAGGCACTGGAAGAGAGGAAAGCCACTACTATGAAACTGCAAAAAAAATTGAGAGCAGCCATTTCGATAACAAATCCGAACTGCAAAAGCTATTAAGTACTAAGATGACTGATGAATTTACCATTGCCAAAACTTATATAGAGCCCAAGTGATCAAATCAACCACTCCTCCTACCAAATCCTCCCAGAAGATACGTGCCTATTATGGTCTGCAATGACCAATTCAATCAATTTAGTTTTGTTGTTACGTGTTCCGTTCTAGGAAATGAGAAGTGGTTCTGGTTTCTGTTTCAACTGCTCCAAGAACACAGAAGGATATTATGTCAGCCACCGTATAGTGATTGACCATATTGTGAAAATTAAACTAAATTCACATCAAATTTCGAATCTTTATGATTTCGCAATTAACAAGTATTCAAGTCAAATGAGTCTCTTTTTGTTGTAGAACTGAAGGAGTATTAATTTGCAAGTGCTATTGAACACATCAATACTAATATATAAAAAATCGTATGGCGATCCCCAAACTGAGCCAACCTTAATTAATGAGGAGTTTTTGGGTTTGGCTATAAATACTAATATATAAAAAGCGGTAAGACGATCCCAAATATAGAGAGACAGAAACAGAATTATTAGTAGTGAGCGATTAGCTATTATGATTTCTTCTTCGTCTCTGGACCGTCCGTTGAGGTGTATGATCCGTCTTTATTAAAGGGGATTTTGCTCACCAATTCCTTCCTTTGTTTGAATTAAAACAATATTATATATACAACAACAAAAATTAATTTAAATCAATTTTATGAAAATATACCATTCTATTTTAAACAAGCTGAAATTCCCCTAATAGATTTTAACCAAACAAGTTTGATAACCCGTGCCTCTTTTTTAACAAATATTTAATAATTTATTAGTAATATATTTATTATTTTTTAATGACATAATATATATTAAATATTTATAAAAACAAATTATACAAACTAACCCGTGCAAGCACGAGTTATCAAACTTGATGCTATAAAATACAATACATTTCAACACCTTGCAGGTTGGAAATTATATCAGTCAACTCCAAACAGATTTCAGCTTGGTTAACTTGGTTACAAAGGGCTCTCTCTTCAAAGATTCACTGAAAACAAAAAATAAACTAAGCTGAAAAGGGACTAATTAGATCCTTCAAACACTTGATTCCTCTGCATCATCTGTGATTCCTTCACTTGTAATAGAATTGCTTCCTAATAATGGGTTATTTGAGTCAACCGCAAACTCTTCTTTGTACATTTCCTCAATCATTGGTTTCCATAGCCGAACTCGAGCATTTATGAACCAATTTGAAACCTTAAAAAAACAATGAAAAAGCTCATATAATGTAACATTAGAATTAGCTAAGGAAACAAATATGTAGAAATAGATTGGAACTTGGAGGGAAGAGAAATTACTTGGTTCTTGGACAATCCTGTCTGTGATGCCAATACAAGTTTTTCGGAGTCATTTGGATAACTAAAACAAAAGGCATTAATTTGTATTTATAATCTAACAAAGCATCAAATCAGCAGGATAAATGTCAACCACTTACGGATGGAGAAAGTGTTCGAAAAGCCAAGAGCGAAGGATTGTAACTGAACTCTCTGGCAATCCTCTGATAGGTCTCCATGTTTGGCGCGCGCTTTGGATCATTCCAAGCTGTTGAAGGGACACACGATTTTCTCGATCGATCAAGCTTAGTTGTGACAAACCCATGCTGATTCTTGGCATATGGTTTCTTCTTGTCACACAAATTTGATATATAATCGCATCTTTTAAGCTGCAAAAATGTCTGGACATGGCTTGAAGTGCAAGAGCAGTGTAGGACTTGCCTGCTCCTAGACCAGCTATCACTTCAAATGATGAAACCACCTCTTCCATATGCTGATAGTATTGCTCAAATCTTTTCTCAACCTGAAAATACAGCCAAAAAAAAAAAAAACAAAATTTCAAAGGCATCTATCTAAAATAGGATTAAAATTTTGATAATACTATTTCAACACACCTCCTCCAACAAAGAAATAAGCTTTGATAATTTAGCTTCCAGTTCTTGTTTATCCAAGGATAACCCACTACTACACAACTCTGCTTTGAGTTCAGAACAAAGTCCTAAAGAGCCTCTTTTGTCACCGGGAGATAATCTTCCGATAAATTTCTCATTGCTCAAGTGTACCGACTTCCCACCAACACTAACCACTTCTTCAAGAAGGGACTGAGCTGGTTTCAAATATTTCGAATCACCAATGGCAATAATAAAAGACTCTGTTCCATAAAAATTGGAAGATGGTTGATACTGTGATGCTGAAGATGAAGCAAAAGAAATATTCGAGACCGAATAATCATTGCTCACCCGGTCCATGGCAGGATTACAAGAGTAATTGGGACTAATGAGATTTGAAGTTAAAGATCTTTCCCTGTATTGGGCTGGAGGAACTAGCATCCAAGAACCCAGAGATAGTGATAGTCTTTGGGCTTGGTTATTGCTTTCATTTGATGTTTCTAGAAGATTTGGCAACAGTCTATTATGGTTTATCTCGGATTCATTGGGCATTGGAGGAACATGGACAAGGTCAATTGATCTAGACATTCTTTCTTCAAGAGACTGAATGCTAGGCAATACTCTGCCTCTTAAATCAGCTCCGAAAGCACCCATATGTTGGTTTTCAAATTGGTTCTGACTAGAGATGGAGTCTGGATTAAGGAATTGGTGAAGAATGCCTGAAGTTGGGGGCGAATCTTGGGGGACCATGATTATAGAACTGGAAGTGAATTTTTCAGTACTACTAATTAATAAACTAGAATTCTGTAAATCAATCAAAGGATAAGAAGAGATTTTGGAGTCCTTAAGCTGTTAAGATAACTATCAAGACTTCAGTTGCCATAATGAATTAAAACAAGAGTGTACGAGTGCACACATATATACCACTACTTGATAATAGTTCATTCAAAAAAGAAAGCAAAGATTCTCTCTCTCTCTCTCTCTCTCTCTATATATATATATATATATATATATATATATATATATATATATATATAAAAGAAAACACAAGGGCCGACCTACATATATAAGAAAGCAGGTGAGAGCTGTAAACCTAGATACATAGACCCCTGCAAAATCTCCAAAGAAGCAAAGGTAATTAGGCAAGTGAAAATGCTGAAAGTGACAAGAAAGATGGTCCCATCTTCCCTGACTACAAAAAAACAACCAAAAGCTTCAAGCTTTCAGCTTTAATGGCCCTATTCTTACATTTCTTTGGGACACTCAAAAAGTAGTTTAAGCAGCTCAGCCACCCTCTCAGTGTCTGTGTGTGTCCTTGTGACTGTAGAAAGAACCCAAAATTAGATTGTTCTGCTGATTGAGGGTTTCTGTCATCTGTAAAAAGAAAATAGAAAAAGTGGGGTATCTTTACCACACTCCCAGTTTTAAGATTGTCTGCTGGTTGTGAATCTGTAATCATAAGGGAATATCTTACCTTTCTTGTTAACTGTTGCTATCATACATAAAAAAGGATGTTGAAAGGACAATGTAATCACAATCACTCGAAGGAAAGAAAAAAAAAACTATTAATGCTTTGGTTAGATTTTACTGATTCTGGTTTTCTTGATATATATATATATATATATATATATATATATATAGAGAGAGAGAGAGAGAGAGAGAGAGAGAGATGAATGCATAAATCTGGTGAGGTGAGGTGAGAAGATTGATGTATTCTGGGTTTGGTTCATATGGAATAATGATTAACATTTTAATTTTGTTCCTTCGGCCCCCGGCCCCCGGCCCCCTCCAGTTGGCACTCTCTCAGACTAGATTCTTGTTTATATATATAAATAAGAAGTCACTACCCACTTCTTGATTAAAGTTTCTGCACAAACTGGCCACTCTACGGTCCCAACTTCAATTTCGGACCAATTTAATGTCTCTGTTTTTACCATGTACACTTCTCAATTTCACTTCACTCCATCTAAATTACGTACAAACTATGTAAATTGATCACACACAGCTCACTCATAACAAAAAGTTGAGGGCAAGCACATCTACCAGTATTTTCAAGGGAAAAATCATATAGAAAATATATACATATTAAAAAAAAATCTAAAAGTTCAAATAAAATATTTTTGAACCTCCTGGGGAACTCAGTTTTTTCTTTACTGATAACCACTAGTCGTTGAAGCACAAATCACAAGAAGTAAAAGTGCAGGATATATAGTTTAAACCACAATCAAAGATTTCTAGATAGTTTTGTGTCTCAAGGAATTGCAGCATGAACGCTTTAATAATTGGTAATAATCCGTATCTTACCTAGTAGCCGATGTATTGGCAAAATTAATAACAACCCATATTACATAGAGAGAATACATCAATATCACATTTCTGAAAAAACTGTACAACTTAGACTGTCCAACAGATACCACAAGAATATTTGTATCAAATCTTTACAGCTAAGCTACCTTCATTCTTATTATTTGATATATCGCATATCCTATCCTTAAGCAAGTGCCATGTTTTGCCAATCCTAATATTCACAAGCAAATAAATTGTAAAAACAAGGGCTCCTGGCTATCTAATTCCATTTATATATTTTGTCTGTTGCGTGTATATTCGCCTTTCTTGTGAAGATTTATTAACCATCAAAACTGCAGTCATATTTTATCATGCCACAAAATCGAGTAACAAGTGGGGGCTGCCAAACCTGGATACTAACAAGTCTACGCAATGATATTTTCTTCATTATGTCCCACTAGACAAGTGAATGGAATCCTTGTCTCAGCACTGCAACGTAAAATCTGATACCTGATTGCTAACTGCAAAGTCACCAAAAACAGAGATATCGTATGGGTTGGCAATGGCCTTAAGACTCCCCTCACTAGTATGGTTGGTTTTGATAAACTTCTGTGGAGAAATATGGCTATCATCCACTTTAGGCCAATTGTCACCATGCAAAGTCATCACCCCGCCATCAATGCTATCATCGTCATAAGAACCATTCTTAAACCCCAATCTTGCTGTGTACCCATTGTTTTTTGCATTGCAGCTATGATAATCACTGAATTTCCCCAAGTAGCCACCATCAGTAACTGTGGATGTCACACTTTCCTTCAACTCTTCCCTTTTGTCTGCCTCTGAATCGCCAAATTCCTCTTTGTACATATCTTCAACCATTGGTTTCCAAAGACGCACCCGGGCATTTATAAACCAGTTTGCAACCTGCTCCAAACATGACATTAATGAGTAAACTACATGATTAAAGAAATAAGAACAGGACCAGTCTTCTTAATGAAATCCTTTAAAGCTTTGGCTTAGGTATCCATTCTAAAGTTGAAGAATCCAAAATGATGAGTTTGTGAGAACTTATGGAGCAGTCCCATAATTCAAAGTGTCAAAAGATTATGGTTCTTGAAAATCAAAGGCAACGTTGACAGTATCTTCATTCGCAGTTGCCTGTTACATGTATAAATTAAGAAGCCACCAATTAACCCTGTCCCCTTTTAGATGTCCTCATTTCCTTTTTCTAGATGTCCCAAACAATGTCGCCTTTAATCTTGCAATTATACAGTACCTAAAAGTCATCATTTTACGTATGACATAAAAATATATGGGTTCCATGAAGGGTCCCCGTCAAGTCAGTTGTAAAATATAAACGCATCATTTTAAATTTAATCAACTGTGAAGATTTGTCCCATGAATGGTAACATGGACCTTGGTATAATTTTTACACCATTCTCATCCTTCCTAAAAATGTGTGAAATCTCAATGACATGTCTAAATGAGATGGAGGGAGTAATATACTCATTCGTTGTATACTTCAATTCTCTTGCTCTGTACAGGCAAGTGCATATGGATATAAAATACCTGGCTTCTGGTGAGACCTGTCTTCTTCGCTAGCATGGATTTCTCTGAATCTTTTGGATAGCTGATGAACACCAGATTTTGAATAGTTAGGCCCAAAACAGATGGAAATGCAGATAAAAAGAAGACATCTAGAAACATACGGATTTAGGAAATGCTCAAACAGCCAAGCACGAAGGACTGAAACGGAGCTTTCAGGCAAGCCTTTTTGTGGCCTCCAAGAATGCCGCGTTATACCAAGCTGCTGGATGGTCCTTTGTTGCCTAAGATGCTTGTCCACATAGTGGAGACGAGGTAATACTGGACTATTCAATGAATCATCTTGCTCCCCTAAGCTTTGACGGTTCGCCTGGATCTGCTTGTTAATTGCATCACGCAAGCGGCGGAACTGGCAAGAAATTGTTTGGAGGGCAAGCGCTGTGTATCGTTTAGCAGCCCCACGCCCAGACATTATCTGAAATGATGATTCTACAATCCTCATCTGATGGTGATAATGTTTGTATCTTGTATCGACCTAAAGAACAGCATTGTTGTAAAACATCCTTCAGGATGATATATATATATATATATATATAAGGGAATAATCCATAGCAAGTAGCTGATTATAGGGGAATGATCCATAACAAGATAACTGACTGCACATTGTTTCTGAAAACCTGATAACCAAACAAAATTGTATTCTTCTTGTTGATTAATAAGTTATTGCGCTTACCTCCTTCAGTAAGGAAAATAGTTTCATCAGCTTGCTATGCAAATCCAGGCGTTCTGCATTCGAAAATTCACCAGAGGAGTCAGTAGCAGACTCATGCGGATCAGAAGATAATCCATTCGTTGATTGAAGAACAGTGTCACTGTTAATATTCAATTTACTGCCTTCACAGCCATCCAGACCAAGCTTTTGCGAGTTGCGATGATTGTTTGCCTTTGGCTGCTTTAGAGATTCATAAACATTAACTACTTCATCAAGTAGTTGTTGTGCCCCCTTGAGATATTTAGAGTTTGAAATTGCATAAGCAAAGGTTGATTCTTCATACAGATGCGGAACATATTGCATTTCTTTAAGACTCTGAGGGTTGTTGAACTCCCCAACGTTGGTTCTATTGTCTTTGCCTCCAGCTAAACCAAATGACAAAAACTCATTAATTTTTGATTCTTCACTTGGAGAGCCTAGCTGCCCGGAGCCTAGAATAGGGGGATTTAACCCGTAAGAGGGATCTGGGTTTCCGAAATGGTACTGAATAGAAGGCAACTGAACAGAAGATGGCATTTTCAAACCAAGGCTGAGAGATAATCCTTGATATTGTAGATCCCTTTCGCCATGTAAAATATGTGCTGTTCTTGAAAATATCTGCCGATCCCCAACAAGAGAGTCATCTGGAACACCGGCTGTCATATTTAGTTGTTGACGAATTGATGGTGCACTCACAGGGTCACCCATTAGTGGAATGAATACAACCCCATCTCTGCCTCCAACATTAGGGACTCCATCACAGTTTTGTGGAGACAGAGAACTTCCAGACATAAGCTCCGGGTAGGACTCACTGGTAGAAGCTTCGTTCAGATACATCATGTCATCAGGAAGATGGGGTAATTCACAATAAGAACCAAGCTTTTGGCTTGGTAAATGAGGAGTTGTCACGAAATCTCTTTGTTGACTGCTTGAACTAGGATAATATGTAGTCATTCTTTTCCTAAATCTCAGAAACTACTGCTGCTGCTCAAAATATACAGGATGAAACACAAATCACTGACACTGCTTTCCAAGAACAAGATGATCCCCTTGAGAGATGCCTAATACAAAGGTAATAGACAATAAGCTTATTTGCAGAAAAAGTTCTGATGTGAAGTTTCAATAGCTCTATCCATATAATTGATCAAAATAATTACAAAGCATGCTATTGCTAACGATTTTCAAGTATTTCGACATATTTTTTATACCTATTCAAAATTCTTAGCTTGTAGTAAGCAAATAACATCCACCAGCTTTATAATAATTAATAACTAAGAGTTTTGTCAGTTAATTGAATAGAGAATAGATCGACTATGCGATGAAACTGTTCAAGTAAGCATGATAGTGAAACAATGATCACGAGCATGAATATAGTGGTAAGCTATTGAGCTGTTGGTATAGCATCATTAAATGCATAAACTAGTCAACAACAATAGAAATTTTACCAACTTACCTGCCAACACTATAAGAACGTGGGAACAAAATTCTACTATAATAATTCATTTCAACAGAACCAATGAACAAACTTATTCAACGCCTTCAATAAAAGGTACTCACATGTGTGAATACCCAATTCAAAAGCACCTCAAGTCTATCATAGACACCATCCGAGTTTGAAGATACAACAAAATAGAATAAAAAAACAGAACTAGAAGCTATTCGGTGATTTTTAATTTTTTTTTCCTTTCTGATATCATGATCAGCACCATCATATAGTTGTGCAATATAATTCAGAACCCACGTCATAAAACCTATCAAGTTAAAACTGCATCAAGAATAAAAGAAATTGGCAAAAAGGCAAGAAGTGAGAAGTACCTGAAATTCTCAGGAAAAGAAGGTGCTGCAATTGTGCCCTCTATATGGGGGGCCAAAGAAATGGGGTGAGAGGGTAGTGAAAGCAGAACCCAATTGACTTAAACACAGTTCTTCCCGGAAGGGAGACAAGAGCAACAGCAGACCAGTCACCTAGAAATCACAAATACACCTCCATACTTATCATTGAACAATGACAATGATAATAAACAATATTAAATAAAAAATAATTAAATAGAAAGCAAGAATGATTACCCAAAGAATTGTAATTCTTGAATATAAAATGTTTAAATGATCCCACCTTTCTTACGTGGGGACAAAAGAAGAAGCCAAAGGGTTGCCAGAAGGCTATTCAAGAACTTAAACGGCATGTTTAATTTTGGTTTTAATCAATTTGAAGTTGATGTTCTTAGTGTTTGCTTCAAGGCTGAGGATTTGAGACCCTAACAACCAGTTGGTAGACCTAAACCCTCCTCTTAAACCTCCATGTAAAGCGTAGTTGCAGTTGTGTGTGTGTGTGTATATATATATATATGACAAATTTAGAGCCCACATCTCAAATAGCATATTTCTCTTAAATAATATATCTTTCTTAAATCATATATATTTATCAAAATAACCTCATTTTGAAATTTTTAAAAAAAATGTCATATTTCACGACTCCACTTATTTTTTTTTATTTACGAAAATGTTATCAAAAATTTTTTAAAATTATATTATTTAAAAAAATATATTATTTAAAAGATATATTTTTAAATTATTATTATATATATATATGGGTTTCTTAACATGTGCTAAGGGCACATCTTAAGAAAATATATCCCTAACAGCATTAATAGCTATAGCTAGCTATGGCTTGGTCCGTTGGTCGACGGTTGTTTGTGAATAATTCTTAGGTGTACTACGCATTTGGTCCAAATTTTGGATTTTTGGAGTTGGTGGAAGAGTGTCAAACTGGCACGTTACAGACGTGTCTTCTTTAATTTTTATCCCGCCAAACTTATTCCGTTGGCGGCAAATTCCAAATTCATTTTACTTTATTTATTTTTTTGGGAAATAAATTCATTTTACTGTAGTAATTTGTAGTTTATGCACCCGGTAATTTCATTTTTTTTTAATCATTAGCAAATAGATTAAAAATAAATTTGTTAACATCTTTGCCATGAAATGTCCTTCGTTATTAAGAATTTTTAAATATTTATTATAAAAAAATTAAAAAAAAAGAGTTGCAACTCCTGTATAAAGACAGAAGATCTCTGAAACTTCTAGAGTCAATCCAATAATTTGAGATTATAAATTCAAAATGAAACTCACCAGCAAACTTGATCAGCATAGATAAAATACAATCAAATAACAAAAAATGCATACTTGTTACTCAGGTACTGTCCACGACCCACCAAGATGCACAGAATTAGGTAAACAAATAGGAGTGACATAATTTAAGGTTCTAATTTGAGTTTGAACAAGAACAAAGCCATCAATCCATAGAATTCGAGTAAACTCATCTAATTCCACCCAACAGAATGAAACATATACTACAGTTCTACTTTTCATTTCAACCTTCACAATCCTATCTCCCCTTCTTTTTGTATTTCGAAACTTTGCATTATTTTGAGAACAGGGACTTGGGCTTTCAAATGCCTTGAAACATTTCTCATTTTGCCTCTGCTTCAGATGTGTCCTTCACGTGGTCCCTGAAGCATGGAAAGATGAGGCAAGAAGATCTCATAGCTGCATTCCTGTTTAATTAACAGTCAAACAGGTAAATGATCATGACAAATTACATAGAATGAAGATGTCTAGTACTGTCACTCACGTATTCTGAAGACAGAGTATTTAGCCACTCACAGCATGATTGTCATAAAGATTTATCATCCTCTGCCTCTAATTGCTTCCCGAATTTTCTCAGTGCAAGAGAATAAATAGTTTTTCTTCTTGTCGATGTTCCAGCAGCCACCAATTTGACTGCCTGAATGCACACCAATATTGTCAGAGTGGACGGTAAGTAGATCTCCAAGTCTTATTTGCCCGAAAGGAATTGTGGAAGAAATTTTGGAAGAAGAAAAGGCAGAAGTTTCCAGACGACTCTTACTGCTAGAGAAATGATATCCAGGATACTAGATATAAACTACAACCTCCAGAAAAAAATGGCAATTCCAAAATTTCAACTTCTTAGAGATATATGATGATAGATCAATTAATTACTGGCAAATATTGTATCAAGCATCTACAGTTACATTAGACAGATTTTGAACAAATAAAAGACAAAACTGAAGCAACTATTACCATTGAAAGACTCTGCCCATTGTTGATCAATTCTCTAAGTTCATTTTCTAGCTGAGACTCTGATGGAGTTTCAGCACTACATATTGCCTTTCCTTCAATCAAGAATGTTATCTCTCCCTTTGGTGTGTGAGTAGAGAACGCTACTTTTGCTTCACCTAGAGTACCACGCCAAAACTAAGAAGGAATCATCATTTACATATTAGTAAATCAGGGACACAATCATCTTTACAATTTGTGTAGAAGTACAACTTTAGGTGTTGGTCTTTGATAATCCACATAAACTTGGAAATCAAATAATACATAAGATAAGGCCTTTCCATATAAAATGCTTGTACATGATTGACTGGAATGATGTTAGATAAGAGTTTCATCTAAAGGCTGATTCTGAAGCATCCAAGTGTACTACATAAAGCTATGACGCACAGCTGCCCCTTTAAGGTGATTCTGTAGCTTAGACATTGTGCAACAGTCGATCAACATGTACATGTAGACCAGAACCACACAACACAGCTGAGCATCTTTTGAGCTATATAATGAAGCATCAGTCAAACAATCCCGTCGTAACTATACTCACAGCAAAATATTGAATACTTTTAGATAATCGCGAGTCTTGATTTTATCAAAGTACTAAAAAAGGATCTGTACAGAATGGTGGTTGAGTATATCAAGTATTGACATTTCCCATATCACTATTAACTGCCCTCCTTCAAAGTGGATGCCTACCTTGAAGAACATCAACTTCTTGAGAAGGGACTTGAGAGCCCTAAGTATTACAAAAATTTCAAGATACCATAATTGTTTAGCTTAAAATAATCTGAATTGATGTCTCAAACATTGATTATGAAACAACATGAATTAAATAATACAAGTAAAACTGAATTGTGCAGTCTTTGAAGGCGCTAAAAGTTCAGATATCCTTCATTCAGCGAGACTAGTTAGTTACTTCAGTAGTAGTTTAAGATGTGCCTCGGTTAAAATTAACAATTTGTGAGATACAACAAGCATCACAACCAAATTTGAAAGTAATATTTTTGAGAGACCAAATTTCTGAAGAACAATAAAGCATGAGAAGGAGCCAGGTCAGAATTAACTTAATATAAGCACACCTCTTCATGTATCTTGGTAATCTCCCGAGCCATGACACATCGCCTGCAGTGAATCCAAAAAAAAAATTGCAATACTATTTTTGAGAAGGGTATATAGTTTAATAAACTAAGAAGCTGAAAAAAAATAATATATATATATATATATATATATATATATATATATATATATATATATATATATATATATATATAACAAGAATGAACTAGCCAGTGTATAAATTTTCAATGGGTCAAACTTCAGTTCACTGACCAATATTCTAGAAAACAAGGTATTAAAACAAGGTTAAACCAGTTAAATGGTTTTATATCTATTGCAATTCTTTTCCTTTTTAAAGGTACGATGGTTTCAATTTAAGTGAACATGACTGAAGGACACAAGAAGGCTACAAGAAATGGATAGGTGAGGTCCGGAATGAAAATTCACAATGGCAATTACCATGGTTCAGGTAGTTTATGTTCCAGAAGAATCTGAATGAAGAAAAGGCAAAAAAGAGAAATTGCTTAGGTTAGGCCCCCTGATTTTCTTCAGTGAGTTGAAAATCCAAATATGATCCAACTCTTTGAGCATTATTCTCCGTACGACTGTCCGACTCTGACACAACAACTTAGTTTCATTACAGAAAGCAATGGTGTCTCCCAAGTTCCAAGTAACTTCAAATACAACCAGGCATAAAGAAAATCTATTAGGACTCAATATAAAGAACAAGATTTCAGTACAACCTCACTGGGATTTTTCTCTTTATTTTTCCCTTTTTTTTGTTTTGTGCTTGCGTGTGTTGAAAGCACAGCCCCTTTTGGATCCTCACAGCCCATTTTTGGCTTATAAGACATAAAGAATTTATCATTTTGTCCTCCTTTTCATGCCATTAAAGGACGATGCCACATCCTGTGACTTTCATATATTCTTGACTTTCTATTTCTATACTTCTCCTTTTAAGGGATATCATTATTCACATGATCATTGATAATTAAAAAACCCTGAACATGTGTATTTTTAAAAATAATTCTCACGAAATTCAAAATTAATAAAGAGAATACATTATAAAACCACTAACGAGATCCTCACACTTGGTATTGTCACAACTCACAAGGTATTCTATTGAATAATAATGCAAATATGTAACCTCCACAACCATTTACCTAGAGTCACCAAAAACAGAATAAGTTTCTTCAAGAAATTGGCAAAGCTTGTGGGGAGGAACGAAGAATATCTGGGTGGTTGCTTCATTTGCAGAAACGGAGAGCCTTTCTTTTCTTGTCCCAGCATGTTTAGGAAGAAATCCAACTGCATAAATATGTGTTGAATTTTAGCAATAACACCACCAAGCTGTTCAGACTCCTCAAAGTGTGCCAATATCATAAACAAGTTACCAAATGTAAACTCATCGGTGGACAGTCCGGAGGCTGAAACAGCAGCTACCAAAGCAGAAGGGCCAGGAATGGGTGTAACAGGTATATTTTTATCCACACATAATTTGGCCTGCATCAAGTTTACAGATATATGCAAGAAAGCTTGTGACAAAGTTATGTTAAATAGTAATTAGGAACAATCATTCCGATGTTGTTATAACAAAGAGCGGAATAATTGAACATCAAGAAAAGTTCATGCAAGCAAACCTATGCAAGCTAAGGGCATACAAGCAAACCTATAAATGTGACACAAATAAAAAATTCTATATACTGAATTTGCCAATAAAGGGTATGCGAACCAATGGAAGCTAATTAATGATTGAATACTTCTTCTGGACTGTATCAAGAGATCATTCAATACAATGATATTAAGCAAGAGAAATAGCTTTGTTCACAGCAATGAGGATGCTTAATTAACCATCAAATGATAAAAGGAGGGGGAAAATCATTTATGAGGGAAAAAGAAGAATTCAAAGAAGAACAGCAACAGAGGCAAAAGAAAGAAACCGCTTTAAGTGTAGAAAATATAATCTTCCTTACCAAATCCATACCAGGATCACTGATGCCAGGTGTTCCTGCGTCACTGATCAATGCCACAATTTCACCCTCTTGCAATCTCTTTAATACAGCATCTTCCCTTTGAGACTCATTAAATTTGTGATAACTCAGCTGAAAATCTAAAGCTTACAATTAGAAATATTATAAAGTGATGAATCCATTATAGAACTGCAAGTAAAGAAGCAAATTGAACCTACAAGGGGGGTTGTGATATTGTAATGCTGAAGCAACTTCCCTGAGTGCCTCGTATCTTCCGAAAGTATTACATCAGCTGATTTTAAGACGCGCAGAGCACTGAAATACAAAACAGAAAAAATGAACAAAGTTTCAAAAGAAGAACAAAATTAACTAGAAGAATATTTTGAACTCCGAGTGAAACAAACCCGTGAGTAATGATCAAAGCTGTATTTCCCTTACTACACTACTATTAGTTATGTCAATACAAAAGCAATAACAATTGAAAGAAACACAATTATTGTATTTGGCAAGTACCGCAGAGTAATGTCTTCAAGATTTCCAATTGGTGTTCCAACCAAATACAAACCAGGATTCAAATTTCCCTACAAGATGAAGAACCCAGAAATAAATATTAAGCAAACAGTCCTCTTAGAACATCCAAAGTGATTCCCAATTGAGCAATCAACAACCAAATTGATCAAAATAGAAACTTGTGACTTCACTGGAGCCCGAACAACAATGAGGTTAAAAAGTTTACCTTCTTCGATGGTGGTGATGGTTGAGGAAAAAGGTCGGAGGATTCAGTGGAGTTTTGAGGGGTAGAACAGAAGAACGAGAGAGAAACCATTCTTGTTTGGTTCTGAAAAAGGGTCGAAGAAGCCAACGTTGTTGTTATCACTTTTGGGGTAAAGATGATGAAATTTGGCGGTCTTGAACGCCATGAAAGTGCCGTTGAGATGATTGAATTTGAAGCTTTAGCCATTGAATGAAAGCAGCGCATCGACATCTGCTCCTCCCTCCCTCCCTCCCTCCCTCCCTTCTCCGTTAGATTTTATTCGTTGTCTTTACCGATTAACAAATTTATATAGGATGTAGATAATAAATAAAATTTCAAAGTAATCAATTTCTTAAAAATTACATTTTATTAATCTTTTAGTTAGTTTCATTTGTTGACATTTGGAAGTTATTTACTGTAATTTATATAAATTTTAAAAATAAAAATTTGTAATTATTATTATTATTATTTTTTAAATAGGGTATAATTGTACTAAAAAGAAAATATTATTTTTAGGTAACTGATGAAATGTTTGAAAAAGAATTGCAGAACCTTAACATTTGTTTGTTTATTTATTTCTCTATCCTCTCTTCTAGAATCTAGGGCAAGTAATACAAAAATAAGCGCACACTGAATATAACCCGTATTCCGAAATTAGTTAGGACCACCGGCTCAGTACCCTTCCGGTACCAATAAATACTACCGAATAGATGCCATGTTGAACTACTTTCTTTCTCTATTCTGCTCCAACGGTACATCACAAATGTTAAAATTTTCAATTAATATTCGGAACAGGAACATTATTTTCACACAAATTTTTGATATTTTTATATGATTTTCTCTCACGTAAATATGTGACCCACTTTACTCTCACGTAAACAAATATTACATTATCGAATTATGTATATGATAAATATATCCACGCCCTTCTTACCCTGCTTATAAGGTTAATGTCTAAAAAAGGTCAGATAAAACTTTAATAGTTTATGTTGCCAATCAGTTGCTCAGTCGGACTCATTTGACATGAAAAGGAAAAAATACTTCTCTTTCACACAGAGTCCCATTTACTTATAAAAAAAGTCTTGCTAATAATAGTATAAAATAATATAATATTTTAAATTTTATCATTTTATTATCATGTTACAAAACTAACCCATTATATTTTTAGGTGTAAATATGAAAAAAGAATATATATATATATATATATGTATCTACTATTTGCAAATGAAAAACTTTTCCCAAAACCGAGGGCTTTGCCGTTGTTCGACAGAACTGGAAATATAGACGTTATATTATATTTCAAGAAAAACAGAACTGATGACAATAGGACCAACTGTTTGAAGTTATGTTACTCGAACCAAAATAACGTTAAAAGTAGAATAAGACACTGTATTATAACTTAACTTACAAATGAATTATTAAATTATTTTTTTTACATTCGATTTATTGAAATCTAATTTTTTAACAAATCGTTAATAATTGTGTTAACTCGTGTTGACTTTAACAGTTTGTCACATTATAAGAGAGAAAGAGCTTACATGAATTTTTTTTTACATGTAGCCACTCTTTAGTAAAAATAAAAAAATATTAAGGAAAAAATAAAATAAAATTAGAAAATTTAGCAAAAAATATGAAAAAAAATTAAATATTTAATTATTTTTTTAATTAATAAAAAAATATGTAATTTAAAACAAATTTAATTATTTAAAAAATTGTAAAAATTAAAAATATGATGAAATTAAATATCTTTTTAAAATAAATTATTGACTTTATATAAATACATATTTATAAATTCTTATTAACTTTATGTGTATTTAGAAAATTTTAATTATATTAAATCAGGATTTTTTTTATTGTTTTTTAAAATTAAATTTACTATATTATCACATTCATCGTTTTCCTCCCGATGCCCCATTCCCCCAAATCTGATTCATAAGCTTACCTCACAAATTGTATAGCACACATAACAGGAAACACAACTAGTCTTGAAATGAATCAGATCTGAAAAGCTTGAAAGTAATGGGTTGCCATTTTCTTTATTTTCCAGTGAGCTCAAGGCGGAAGAATCATATATATATACATACAAATTTGAGCTTAGGGGCTGTTTGTTAGTGGCTGAATGAGGGTCTGAATCTGAATCGGTAAGTGGCTGAATGGTTAAGTGCGTTTGTTTCGTCTGAATAGCTGAATCGGTCAGATGGCGCGGCTGAATGGTTAAGGTCAGAATTTGTGGCTGATTGAGCTGAATGGAGAAAAAAAATAAAAAAAATAATAAAAAAAATAAAAAAAATTATATTATGTAATATTAAATAAATTTACAACAACTTTGAATTTTTTCAGAGGGGTAAAATATTAAAAATATGTCATTCAGATCTTTCAGATATGTTAATTATCAAACAACTTTTTTCATTCAGATTCAGATTCAGCTCATTCAGATTCAGATTCAAATTCAGCTCATTCAATTTTTATCAAACACCCCCTTAGTCCTATATATGATATATATAAATATAAACATATGCATGTATGCCCTTTTCAGATCTATTATTGAGAATCTTTCAGATTTATTATTGAGAATCAGGTGATGATGAAGATGATATATATGCATATATACCGAATGTTTTTAAAGAGACCCAAAAACAAAATTTTAGAGAGAGAAACACGAGTTTTTATAATTTTAAATTTGTTTCTCATATCCTTTCATGGCGTCCATAAGTTCTTCGATTCAAATTATTTTCAAACTCAAAAATCCACTTGAAAAAGCTTCTCTTTTGAAAAAATCTTTGAGGTAACCAATGTTTAACTCATATTTTAACATTTAAGTAAAATCCATGGATCTAAATTTTGAAAGTTTTTTTCTTATCTCTGTTGATAGATCCATTGTTGAAGGAAGAAAATGAAGAAAGAATGAAGAGAGAGAAAATAGTTTGATGCATAACGCATTAGAAAGCTTTCTTCTTCTTTTTTCCTTCGTTTTCCTTTTTTATTTCTAAGCTGACTTTTCTTTTGTCGGATTAAGTGGATGCCGACTAGGATTAACTGGGACATAGAACATTACACATCAGCAAATCCATTAAAATATTTAACTTCCTGACAGAATTTTTATTTTTTATTAGTAAAATGCAGTTCAATAAATTGGTTGTAAAAAAAATTAATAATAATTACCTACTTATAAGTTAGTATATAATACAAGGACTTATTAAGGATTTAACCCAAATAACATAAAAAGCCCCTAGGAAGGCCACTACTGATTTACAAGTACAGTCGGCGTTGCCTAGCAAGCGGCTTTTAAATATATATTTTTTGATTCCAAAGAGGTTGGGAAGTCTGAACAATAAACTTCTTAACTTTACCTATTCCTTTTGAAAGGAAGGAAAGACATTATAACTCACATGAAATGAGGTGTTAAGAGCCTTGACGGCAAGCACTAGTGTTTTTTTATTACACTTTGTCATCATGAAACCACCACCTTGTCTCCTTTGGAGATCTACCATTCCTACAGTTCTTCACGTACCGATCATTGTCCGCGGGACGTTGCTGCAAAAAGAACAAAACCTTTTAAAGTTACGCTTCATTTAAGTACACATTACTCTAAAAACGATAGGGTGAGAGCAGAAAGACTTTAAATCTCAGCAATTTGTAAACAAACCTTCAATGTGGAGCTTGACAACATGGATAGAATGCTGATGCAGATAGAACTTGCGGTCATGGCCGGGGACCAAGAATCATATAATATATCTGTAAATGGTAAATAAGCCAATGTAAAACGCCCATAGTTATTAAGTCGTCACTTAAACGATGACTAGTTAACAATTAGTCGTTTGGTCGCTGCTGAAAGTGCAAGTCGACAACTCGACTTGGTTGCCGTTGCTAAGTCGTGCGACTTGAGCAGTTAGTCGTCACCTAGTCGGTTGAAATCGATAATTTACCCGACTTGGTATCTAGTCGAACGACTTGAGAACAAACCCAAATTTTAATTTACTCATCTCAGTTCCAAATTTCAATTGACCTATAACCAAGTAACTCACCCAATTAAAGATCCAAACAAATATATCCAAACAAGTATGCGACCAATGATATACTTCGTCTAAGAAAAAACATTGGTAGCAAAGAAGTACAGAGAGCTTAAATGATCTAAACATTGGCAGCAAAAAAAATCGACCACCGACTTAATTGTGTTATCGTGTTATGCAGTTATCTAAATGGTGGATAGTTCGGGAGTTGAAAATTATGATATGAGCAAGGATTCTAATAATGGTTTAATTTTTATTATAAATGATATTTAATAGTTTTGATTGTGAAATTGTAATTTTTGTATGTTAATTGTAATTTGAAAATTTATGTCTATATATATATATATATATATAAAATGAATATTGTAAATAATTTGTCGCTTTACCCGCGACTAATCGACTGGTCGCTTAAGCAGTCGACCACCAACTCGCTTCGACTTAACGACTTGATAACTATGAAAATGCCATCACCCAAATACTATACTGAGGAACGAAGAAGATTACACATGATCAAGTAGTTCTTACCTTTCTCACCCACTACATAAAGGAAACAGAAAAGAAATGGGAGACAGCAATCTTTGAGCTAATGTTGCTTAAAAGGCATAAAAGTGGAAACAAACTTGCACTCAACTTAGCACCATAGCATTCAACTTAAGGTTCTTACCTATAGTGGTGACTTGGAATCGAAGTAGTATTCACACTTTTCCCCAGTTTCCAACGTTTTAAAAAACTGGGGTAAACTAAATGGTATCAACAAATAACACAGGTAAACAAAGAATTAATAACACAACTGGTGGCAACAAGCAGAAACAGGATCTAAATTCATACATTTGTTCTATTTCCAGAAAGTAAGCCTCTTGTTCGTTTCAATTATACTGCAGTCTTTCTTACTTCAAAATTTTTTGACATCCCCTCCTGCCCTGCCCTGCTCTTTTGAACATGCTAAATAGTTTGTGGTGCCCATTGTAGTATCCTTTAAATTCTTTTGTTAGATTATGTTTATGTCCAAATACAGGTATGAATATCTGAATGTATATACTGCTGGAAAGTCCAACTCTTGACAATCTTTTATGCAGCGTATGCAGTATTGAATATACATTTATCCATCGCATCTTAGCGTGCGAGAATGATGTTTTTGCATATAATAAAATAAATACTATATAATCTCCTCCAACTCTTCTACCTTTTTTCTAGCCCTACCCGGTCCCCAACATTTTGGTATCAAAGCCAGTTGTACCCATCTCACATAAATCAGCCACTGCCCCATAAACATTATTCCATGACCCTAAGACCTCTGCCAAACAAGCTTAACTAACCCTAATTCACGATTTCTGCAGCCCCATAAACACACCAAACAAACAGACCATTGGTTATCTTCTTTTCCCAAGCATCAAACCCATCAGAAAACCCAAACCAATCCCTGACCGATCTGATCAAAGCACCCCCGCTTGGACCTCCATTAATCATACTAGTAGAGTTGCTGACAAATCCCAACATGGTCCATCCTCTTTTAACAATCGTACTAGTGATTCATCTTCATACAACAATCGAGGTAATGGTTCGTCAATTTTTACTAATGGCTCTTCTAGTTCCAACAACCAGGGTCGTTCTTCACCGCCAACAGGTCCTACAGTTTCAACAATAAACCTCGCATAGATATTTATTGTCACACTTGTGGTGGTCGTGGACACTTTTCAGCTCATTGTTCAAACAGGTTGGTTACTTTTGATGGTAAAGAAAAATTAGTTGCTCCAGAACCACGATGCGATGAGTTAGTTTGTTTAGAAGCTAAAGTAGAAAATGAGCATGAAAGGAGTGATAATGATAATGATCAGCATAGTCTTCTTGTTCGTCCTCTTTTCACTACTCGAAGAGATGGAGACAAAAGAAGATTGACGAAGGAGTAGTCTTTTCCAAACTTGAGTTCATTGTAATGACCGTTTGTGTAGCTTGATTATTGATTTTGAGAGTTGCACAAATGTTGTCCCTGAAGATGTTGTTCGCAAACTTGGATTAACGACGAAGCTGCATCCAAGTCCGTAAAAGGTTGCGTGGGTAAACAACACCAACCTCAAAGTTCATGAAAAATGTTTAGTGACTTACTCCATTGATAAATTGGTTGATACAGTTAAATATGATGTTTTACTAGTGAAAGTTTATCATATATTGCTAAGAAGACCATGGCTTTTTGATAAAAAGATACAACATTGTGGATACAATAACACTTATTGATGCACGGTGGTTATGAGATGAAGTTGATGAGCTCCTGTGAAGTTAAAACATGCTGCAGGCAGGATCATTTCTTCTCAAGCAACTTCCTAATGAAGATAATATCCATGGCCCAGGTCCTAACTCGAGGACAAGTTCTTTTCAGCAGGGGATAACTGATACAGGACAAGCCCAAAGGACCCGCTCAACTTGGTTGTATCAATATTATTTTTGGCGGAATATGAATTCTAATAAATAGACAAACACAGAGATTAAATAACTTTATTTAATTTATTCGTTAAGTTTAGTAGATAATTATAAGAGATTTTATTTCCTTATCTAGTTAGATTATTTAGGAATTTACTTGATCATTAAGTTTAGGGTTTTTAATGAGTCCTATAAAAGTATTGTAATCCCTACATAGAATTCATTAATTAATTAATATAATTTTATTGAGAAGCATTATTGCTTAATTATCCATGTTTCCTATCTCAATCTCCTCCAACTCTTCTACTTTTGTTCTAGCCCTACCCGGTCCCCACCACCTCATGACTTCTAACAACAGTAATCCCTTCTCCTCCAAGCCTCCAACCCACCCAGCCCGAAGACGAAAAGAACAGCACGAAAGTACAAAAGGAAACACATTAAAGACATATCTTACACATACCTTTTGCTTCACTAGTCTCGTTCACTTTAAACAGCAGAAAAAGAGTTAACCCGGTAATTAAGGCCTCCAATATCTTAGTTTGCATTAAGTTTAACTATAAGACTTTATAATTCTGAATTTCAGATATACTTTGTCAATGTGATCAAAATTATAGAAGTGAACTCCCCTAAGAACTATTTGATTCGATTTGACTTGACATGTTGGAACAGAAGTCTATACCCAGTAAAAAAGACTACTCACCAACGTTTATGTAGACGGACAATGCTGAAGACATAGCATAGTGTATAACATAAAACAACAAAAATAAAGAGCATAGTCATGTACCATATCCATAAGTAAAGAAACAGTTAACATGCAACTGGAAGAATATTTACATGTACTTCATTACTGCAGTCCTAAGAAGTACTGTCAGTACGGATAGGCCTAGTCAACATTTTTTAAAGCAATAAGAAATGAAACATCTCAGATATATTGAATATTTTGTGTGTACGAACATTGTCCAATTTGTTATCATCTTTCATGAGCATATACATAAATTACTTTCTTCTTCTACGATTTTCTGAGGCCCTGGAAAATCTTATCTACCGAAGTTTGACATAAGCTGCCATTAGAGCATAGTTCCCTTAGCAGGACTTCATCAACTTTTCTATTTTATAGAAGGCAGCATCTATTCACCTAATTTGGATAATATATGAGGAGAGGAAAAATGAAAAATTACATTACTCTTTGTTGAAATTAGAGAACTTATTGCTAGATGAACTTGTGCAACAACTATTTATTCTATGGGAGCAGCACACACAGTTTAGGTATGTAATGCATCTTGTATGACTGCATGCATCTCACCACGAATTAGGAAGTAGTTCAATTTTCTGTTCACTAAAACATTTTTGAGAATGAGGTGGAGATGTGCAAGTAGGTCGAGAAGATAGACTGTAGTTGCAGGACAAAATACATACAGGATACACCCATTAAGTAGTTATCTAAATCAATCTTTGGCCTTAATTAAGACATTCACATAACAATTCCCTTGTTCTAGCACTACATTATTTCTCATGTAGTGTAATCTCATAGGAAATTAGGAAATTCTGACCAACTTCATTATTGGATGATTATATATATGAATGCGTACTTCAAACATGTTAGACATCTGGATACTGTTATTTCCGCTATTCAATTTCAAGGCCCATGCTTTAAATTTATTTCAATAGAATTTAAAATTTTGCACAAGCAAGAGGAGTATTTTCATGAGGACCAGCTGAATAAATTAAGTAACATCATTAGAATCAAATCAAACTACTTAAAATATAAAAACTCAAAGCAATTGAGGTATCACAATAGTACAAGAATGAACACCAGAAAGCATGACAAACTCCAATACCAGAAGTTCATCATTTACTTGCACAGACTCACAGTTTGGGTAGAAAATATTAGCGGTAACAAGTGGGTCTTCTGATAACCATGAGTAAACAAAACATTGCGAATGAGGATTTCCTCAAAACAAATATAGAACAACAAAACAAGCATCCACAAATAAAAAATAAAATAAAACAGAACATGGATCTCTTTATCAGTTGAAACAAATTCCAGACCACTTTTGAGACTTGAGAATGAGAAATACTAATTCGCATTTTGCATAGGTGTCCTTAAGTAGAAAGCTTGAATAATTTACCGAATAAAATGCCTATGGCGCGATGGCCAAAAGACTTGAACTTGGGTTCAAGCCCTCTGAAAGTACTCAACCACGTATTATATATTATATGCGATTACCCCTATGGTACCACAAGCCAAACATGTATTTAATATACACTAGTGCCACCAACGCACAGAAACCACATGTGACTTCAACACAAGTAAATTTTCTGACACCCTAAACGTGGATGGAGTCCACTGTTTTGGCAAGTAAAAAAACAATGAGCTAACCATGAACATAATGTTACACAGAGGGAGAGAGAGAGAGATGCATGAAAGCAGATAGATCCAAGACAGAGTAGCGAGACAAACCTAAACAGATGTGGCCATTGCTATATATGTGAGGGTGAAGTGGAGCCGGAGGAATGAAAACAACCTGTCCAACCAAAACAGTGAAACACCAAACCCATTACATACTATCTTAGTTTGCAAGAAAATTAAAAGTTAACAGGTGTTGATTACGATATAAAATTTGGATTGGAAATTGGTATGATAATACAGTTTTAGCTCTTTCATAGACTGAGTTAGAAGTCCAATTTTTATTATTTAGTTTATAAGTCCCAAATGATTTGTCCTTCTTTGGTATTCTGTTGTCCCGAAATTATGTCACTTGTGTGGACGAATTAGGCCGTTAATTTCAACACTATCAATTAGGGTGAACCCAATAAAAAAAGGTTAATATGGGAATTGCAGTTCAGTACCCTCAACCTAACAACTAATTTTCGAATCATTACAACATAAATGAGACCCATAGAATCGGCTGTAAAATTATATTAAAAAATAAAAATAAAAGAGAGGCATTAAAGGTGGAGAAGAAATCCACTTGAAGGAAAAATTAGAAAATGCAAATCCGTAATGAAGGACAATTCCCCAATCCTGATGAATACCCTAATTAGTTGTTCAATTTCAATTTTAATTCTCATAGTCCAAATAACAGAATTGAAAACATGAGGCGAATTCAAGTGCTAAATTCTAATTATGCGCGGAAACTTTGAGTTCAATTACACTTGGCAATCAGTTCCTAAAAGAAGTAAGTTTGTGGAAGTTTATTGACGGAACAAAAAACTCAATTCAAAACTACTCAGTACTATAATAAGATGAACCCATTAATTTAAAATCTACTCATAAAAGAAACACAAGTTTGTTCTTTCCAATCCCTAGTGTTTTGTTGAATTATTGTAAACAAGCAAACAAATGGAAGATATAATTATGGAGTTTGGTAAACTAATTATATAAAAAATAAAAAATTACCTGGGGAGCTTCCATAGGGTAATGTTCGGGGAAATCAACTTGAAGCTGGTAGGTTTCGTTGGTATACAAAGTCCCCGGTGCTCCATTGACTTCAATTACCCATCTTTTATTAAGAAGACATCATTAGATTTAATATGTTACCAAAGAAATGTAATTTGACCCAAAAGAAATATTAAAAAAATGAAAGAAAAAAAAAACCTTTGGAGATTATCAGTAACTTTGTGTTTGAATCCAGAAGGTGGATTAACCTGCCATTCCACCAGCTCCTTCTGCAGCCGATGGCTGGCGATCTTGCTCAAAGCCTACATAAATACAATGAAATTAATAGAATTGGGAATTAGGGCTATACAATTTTATAAACGTACATAAAAAAAACCTTGCGAGAAGACGCGGAGGGGCTAGTCATGGATTCTTCAGATGGCAGAGAGGGGGAAAAAAAAGAAATGGTAGGGGAGAGAGAAGATTATGGAGAAGTGGGGAAGGTGGTCTGGGTTGTCGGGTTTTTCAGTTTTTATGTGAGGTTAAGTAAGGCCTTCTCTTGTCTTGTCTTGTCTTGTGGGCTTGCCCATTTAAGTTTTGGTTACCTTGGTCTTTCCTTATTACCATTATTATTGAGATTTTATTTGGAGACGAGTAATTATTTAGTGATCTTTAATTAATGTTATATAATATTTTAAATTAATTATATATTTGTATTCAGTAAATTCAGAATTATAAGTAATTATTTAGTGATCTTTTTAAAAGTCATATTTCATAAATTATAAATTTTCTTTTGGACAAATTAGTCCTCTGCGATTCCTTTACTTATGTTAATTTTGTTAGTCCACACCTTTTTTTACTAACAATGACATATTTGTCCGAAAAAATAAATTATAATACATTTTTCATAATTTTTATCATATTAATATGAATTCTCATATATAATTTATGATAATTGTTTTTATTTTGAAACCCAATAAATAGATACAAGTTTTTAGAATTGCAAGATTCTGAGATAGACTGAAATGTCACTTAAATAGTCGAGGATGGCTCAGAATTAAAGTGGATGACGCAAAAGGAGTTGTAGGAAACCTACCTGTCATTCAACTGATCTTGCTTTACCATTTTGGACAAGTTTTCACAGTACGTAGCTTCAAGTGCTTCTGTATTTATTCATAAATTTTAATCGCAAAATTTATTTGTAAAAAAAAATAAAAAAGTATGATCTTATTGTATTTATCTTAATAATTAAAAATAGAATTACACTTAAAGGTATTTTTTGCAAGTAAATTTTGTGAGTAAGTTTAAAAAATTTCATATATATATATATATATATATATATATATATATATATATATATATATATATATATATATATATATAATTACTTACTTTATTTCTCTTACTTTTTATATTTTTTCTTCTCAAAACGACGTAATTTTAATAGAGATATATTATTTAAGAAAAATATGTTACTTAAGATGTATATTTTAAATTCGTCATCTATATATATATTTACTTTCCAAATCATTGTAATTGACTTTTTTATACAATTTACATTAAAATACTTTGGCGAGAATATTATACGTGGTGTGAGCATATATATATATAGTACTAGTATATATATTAACATGTCTGATCTAATTAAAATTTCCAAATCTTAATTTCTTTGGATAAGCATAATATTTAATCTCACTTTAATTCGCAAAAAGAGTTCCCTCTAAATTGATGATGCAACATAATAAACTCAAATTTATTATCATAATCTCGTTATTAATTATGCCAAAACTACTAAATTAATTATTTATTATTTTTAAAAGTAAACATGGAATAAAAATTACATATTTATTATTTACAATTTTTATAGATAAAAATGTTGTCGTGCAAAAGATTAAATTAAGATTATTGATATTTTCACATATTTTTTTGATATTTTTATACGGTATGACCCACATTTAGAACTATAGCGACAGTAAACTTTTATCGTCGCTATACATATGTAACTATTGCTATAGTCCTAAAGTGTGGATTTTATCATATAAAAATATCAACAAAAAAAATAAAAACATCAGTTTCCTAAATTAATTAGGTGACTCGATCTCTCCGAAGTCCACAAGAAAATTTATGGAAAAAGAAAAAGGACATGCCCACTGATTGTGGTACATTTAAGAACTGGAGCATGTAATTGTTTGGCTCCATTTTTAACAAGAAGAATAGTATCAAACTTTTTCTTTCTTTTTCTATAGAATGCGGATCATTTAGCATATATATATATATATATATATATATATATATTAAGGATAATTCGTATTTGAAGGTATGGTGTGATTAATATAATAATTGAATATTGTATCAAATATTTTTAAATTTAAAAATCTAAAACTGTTGTGGACTCTCAGAGTCTAACTATTAATACAAAAAGATTAATACTTAATTCAGTCATAATTTTTTTTAAATAAATATTAGTGTGCTACTCATTCACAACTTAAAATTAATTATTGACAGGTTTGAACAATTAATTGATTGATGATAGCGAGTTCAAATTTGTGTAATATAGTATTTTCGGATATCCCATACACCTTTTATTTATTGACAAAACAGAATGAGAAGTTTGATAGCATTTATTTGCCTCCAGTATCTCTAATCATCGATCAATATATTCATGAACAATATTTTTTGTGAAAAAAATAGTAGTACTGCAAGTCATGTGGTAGGATTCAATGAAGAAAAAAAATGTAAAAATTTAAAAGAAAAGTTTTTACATATATACCAAAAAGTACTGTCATAACACAAACTAAAAATACTATATTACCTAAAGACTCTTTATAATCTAAAATAACTTACAAATCAATTATAATGAATTTGAACCGTCACTGTGATTTTCTGTCCAAATCAATTTGCATGTGAAAATATAACGACCGCAATACCCAAAAAATAGAAAAAAGACGTCAATGCTAAAAAGGTGACTCATGTTATTTACGTACAACTATTTTATTATTATTATTATTATTAGTAGTAGTAGTAGTAGTAATAGTATTATTATTATTATTATTATTATTATTATTATTATTATTATTATTATTATACTAATACTATTAATAATAATAATAGTAATAATAATAATTATTATTATTATTATAATAATAATAATAATACCAATAATAATAATAATTATTATTATTATATTTGGGTATATTTGCAAAAGTCTTTCTTTTGAATTTTTACATTTTTTTTTTCTTTTATTAGATCCCACCAAATGACTTGTAGTACTATCAATTTTCCACAGAAAATACTGTTCATTGATCATATTGATCGATAGTTAGAGATACTTGAAGCAAATAAATGCTTTCAAACTTCTCATTCCGTTTTGTCAATAAAGAAAATGTGTGTGAGATACCTGAAAATACTATATTACACAAATTTGAGCTAGTTATCGTCAATCAATTAATTGCTCTAACCTGCTAAGAATTAATTTTAAGTTGAGAATGAGTAACACACTAATGTTTGTTTAAAAAAATAATTATGACTGGGTTGAGTATCAATCTTTTTGTATTAATGGTTGACTCTCAGTTCTATTATGGAACTGAGAGTCCACAACATAATAGAACTGAGAGTCCACAACAGTTTTAAATTTTTCAATCTAGAAATATTGGATACAGTACTCAATTGTTATATTAGTTGTATCGTGTCTTTAAATACGAGTTATCCCTAGTGTGTATATATATATATATATATATAGAGAGAGAGAGAGAGAGAGAGAGAGAATGTGTCTTCAAATACGGGTTATCCCTAGTATATATATATATATATATATATATATAGAGAGAGAGAGAGAGAGAGAGAGAGAGAGAGAGAGAGAATAAATGGACCAATTGTTACTCCACCGAAAGGCATAATAAATATTCATTCTCATCCTCTCCCATTCTACCTTGCCGGAGTATGTATCCTTTGTGAAAAATGCGCACAACATAAAAGAATAACCACGGCTTCAATAATTGTCCAGGCTTATATATAGCTAATACTTTTGGGATATTAAAATTTATTTGTGAAGTTTTTAAAATGTGAACGATAAAATAATTTTAAATATGATGTTAGTGACTTATTACTTGAATATTCCAAATACAAAACTTCAACCGAAACACGTATTTCATTGGCTTTTATCTTTTTTGACGTAGAAAGAAGATGCACAAAAATGGATGCTCATCTCCTTTTAAACAAGGAAAGTGATATTTTTATAAAATTTTTAAATATTTTTACGTGTAAATATCCCAGCAATCTCTTCTCCCAAATAAAGTATTATATCCACTTAAACAGTATAAGAGGATTGAAGCCCAACAAAGTAAACTATCCTGGCTGGGAATAGCACTGCAAACCGAGGTTGATCTGGCTTGATCCATTAAATTTCAACTTGGGCCCAGGACTCGACTTAGAAGACGTATTTTGGCTGAATGGGTGTTTATTATCTCCGTTGTGCATTTAGAAACAAAGAGGAAAAAACAAAAGAAGGCAAAGCCAAAACAAATAAGCTATACTCTCTAGTCTACGTTTAAAAGTCTTCCCCACACTTGAAATAGTCGTCTTTTAATATCAATGTTTATTTCCATTAGAAGGAGTTGATTTCATTGAAGAATGGAAAACGAATATTCAATTGTGACATTTTGTCGTGGGACAAAGAGATCAGTAATTCACAGTTTCTAACGAAATAATATAATTATAGACAAGGGAAAAATATAAAAAAGAGTTCTCGTTGGATTACTCCTTGTATCTTTTTATTAGAATAGTAAGATACATTATTATACATTATACATTACATATTGGACTCTGAAATTCTAAGTACCACATGTAATGCATATAGTACTATATTACTCGAGATAAAAATATGTAAGCAGTGATGCAGATACGTTTTTCAATAAAACAAAATAAAAATAATTAATAATATTACTAACTGATTTGGGTAATATATATGTACAGAATTATATGTAGTTGAGAGGTGGTGGGTATGGGTTAGAATTTGTTGTTGTGGGCTATAGTACTGTTGACCGGTCCGGATCAAATAATGAAGGCATATCAGTGTTGAAATTGGGTTTAAATATGCGTTGGCCTGTGGCTAAAATGTGTTTGGGGTCAAACTCCATCTTTCGACGATGAAACGTGGACCACTTTTCTCCAAAATGATCCATCCATTCTTGTTTTGTTGTGTAGTGTGGCAGGTATTGTTTGATTTTGATCCCAGCATCATCACAATATCTCAAGATTTGGCGGTTCTGATCGCTTAGGTACTCCAACGTTTGTGTATCCTCACCATTATTTAGCGCAGACCTAAGCAATGCCACTAGGTAAAACACTTCCTCATCTGGTGTCACAATTGAACTCCTTTCATCCCACCTATATATACATACACACACACGCTAAGCCCCTAATTTTTTTTTTTTATAATAACAAGAATTCGTAATAAAAATGATAAAATTGAAATTTACTTTGAGAGAAATGTTTTTCTTTAATAAACATATACTTTACTTTCAAACTATGACAAATAAAATTAAACAGAGGAAGTAACATGCAGTCTGTTTATAACATCAACTCTTCTCTTTATTTATTCTAACTGTGCAAGAAATAAATTAATAAAAGACCGACTTAATTATAGACATTTTTTTAAGAAAAAAGGGCAATAAATGGGGGACGTGAGATTGTTGGAATTGTGAAATTTGTAAGTTGCATGCATGGTTCTAGTTGAGATATGGTTTTGAAGAGAATCAATGAAGGTGAGCCACTATAGGATGCTGGGTCGTTACCTGTGCTAATTAACGGCATGCAAAGCATGCTTCTTGGAAATACTCTCCTCTCCATCTAATTAGTAACAAGAAGACATGGTTACCACCCTATCTATATGTGATTGGGTCCCATCTTCAAGATCTCCTGACACCAGAATCTTCCTATTTGGACCATCTCCAGCTACTGTATAATTTGTTGCTTTCGGTCAACATTTTCAATACCATATTCAGTACAGTACTACTTATATAGTAACAAAATTATTTCATGGTCTCATCCTAGCTGGACCAATCCTCTATGCGTATGCTATGTTGGGCATGTGTATGTGTGCCACCTGTCATACCACTTCAACAAGACACTTACCCCACTTTAGCGGTTAATTAATGTTGTTTAGGACTCCTTCTATATTTATTCATTTTATTTATTTATTTATTTTGTTTGCATATAAGATGAATTATATTAGTTCATAATTTGGCATCAAATTCAGTTGGGAAATCGATTCAAATTATACTTGATTATATTTATAATTAATTCATTTTCATAAGGATAGTTATTTTTACTGTCAGTTCACAACGCCTGACCCAACCCTCTTTATTTATCTTTATTGGGGACCGGCTGTTTAAGTTTAAAAAAATATTGCTGAACATAGTTGAGTTGTATATATAAGTAACAGCTGCTTTATAATTACACATAAATAGCTTGTTTCAGGAAAAGTATACTCTATTATTTTCTTAGACAAAAATTAATATCAGAATCATTCGGAGTTTCTTCGGGTCGAAAAAAAATCTGTATATAATGGTTTTGGGATGCTTTTATATATTCTTAATTATGTTTCATTCAAATTTAAAGATTAGGGTTCCGATTCTATATATGCATGTTTAATCAAAGTACAAAAGACATGCGCTCAGCTTTTGTTCTCTTATCTAGTGTGACGGGGTTACAGGGCATATATTTTATATAATAGTAAAATCTAGTGCATGGATGCAGCATCATGAAATGTTAAGAAATGGAGTGAAAAGGTTAGTGTAAGGAACAAATAAGAAGAAGAAGAAGACAGAGGATAGTGATGTGATGAATAATAAGGACTCACTTGTTTTTGTTCATGGGGTAGATGAGAATGGGCCCACTAGTTTTGTTACTCAAAATGCCCTTGAACACCCCTTTATCGAAGTCATCAATTCTTGATTTGGGTACAAACAGGTTCAGCCATGGATGTGGCACCTCCCACAAACCCTTGGACCGCAGTTTCAACTCGGCCTTGTGAACCCGGTCCAAGAAGTCCACGTATGGAAGGTCAGTTGTGAACACAGTTGCTGGTATATAATTCAGTTTCTTCAGCAATGTCTCTACTTCCTGCATAAATTCAATTATTTTTCAACTTTAAGGCCATTAAAAAAAAATACTCGTGCCCAAAAGCATGGGTGGTTGGCCAGTACCCCCTCCACCGTAATGATAATGTAATGTGATATTTAAATGGTACAAAAAAAAAATATTGACTGGTGGACGGCTTAGATTTAGCAATATTTTACTTGAGAATATGATAAAGTTAGTATCTAATGAGTCTTATAGATTACAGAAGATCTTGTATGTTTTGTTGTTTTTGTTGCTTATTAGCTTTTATTAGCTAATACCGCCATAAAAAAGTCTTATTTTATGGGCGATACCAGTCATATAATCTAGAAGTATTACCGTAACATGAATGAAAATAATTATAGTATACTATATTTTTTAAAATATCCAAATGAGTTGATATATATATGGACAGTGATGCAAGTAGAACGTTCTAACTTCTTGGACGACTATGTTATATTAATGTACATGCAATACTAAATTACTAATTAATCAAGTAGTTAAAAACTTGATTACGAGGAAACTTAATCTCTTCTAAAATACACTAATGGTGATTTGTAATGCCCCGCATAGATTGGATGACATGACAACTTCATTAATTAACAGTAAAACCAAATATACAAAGTTTATTTTCCGAAGCGGAGTATACAAACATTTACATTTTTTCTTATATACAATAAAGCCAATCTTTAAGTACTAGTAATTGTTATATGCATGCTCGCTGTATTTTTCAGTTACAGCTAATCCTAAGCTAACTCAATTAATTAAGGTCCTTTAAAGTACATACCACGGGTAAGCACACCATGCAAAGAAACTAGAAAGAGAAAACCCTGAAAGTTAATTAAGGTCCTTTAAAGTACATACCACGGGTAAGCACACCATGCAAAGAAACTAGAAAGAGAAAATCCTGAAAGTAAAGTACTGCTATAGCAGCCTTTCTAGCTTCAATAAAGCTCATGCAAGAATCTGATTGAACGATTATATTCTATTTTTTAATTCCTAATATGATTTTATGCATGCATGTTATCTAATATGCTCTCTTTTTTCGTATATAAAAAAAGGACAATTCTATATATATAATAATTAAATATTATATTTATTTATATTATTAAAAAATAAAGTATAATACGAATTTTATTATTATACCTCATTTTTAATAATATAAATGAATTTAATATTTTAATATAGTATTTAGTTGTTATGTGTTTATACTTATTCATAAATAAATAATTAATATTCTAATATGATTCACTTTATATATTATACATATTTATAGTATAGGTATATTTATAATGTAGGTATCTTTTGTATACTTTTCTTAATCTATTTATTCACATGCATCCCACATACTATATAGAGCCGGTTATCATGAAATGAACTTCATGATAAAGTTCATTTCTAAATTAATAAGGTGTTGATACACAAATAAAGAGAACACTCATCAGCCTGTATGTCAACACCTTATTGGTCTAGAAATGAATTTACCATAAAATTCATTTCATGAAAATTAATTTCACCATAGTAAGTTATAAGTTTTTTCACCATATTAAATGTATATCGATAACAATGTAATGAAAAAATTTATAACTTACTATAGTGAAATTGATTTTTAATTTTATCATAACCGGATCCATATATGTGCTTTGTATAACATAATAATATTCTCGAATATATATAATTATAATATATATATATATACCTGATCGATCTTATCAGCATTGGATTGGTCGTAATTCTTGGTAACTTCCAAGCAGTATAAGACACCCCCATTAGCACTAACAACAGAAGAGATCTTAACAGGGTTACTTGGAGAAAAAAATGAAGACCTCCAGTTATTAATCAAACCTTCATCCACTATAACAAAACCTTCCACATAGTCGAATTTTTGGGCAGCTGTTTTCCCATGCAGCGATATGAGGTACTCCTGGTCATGGGTAAAACCCAAGAAATTTGAATACAGTACTCGGATCCACCTTACCTATACATATTCGTATACAATAATTAATATAAAAACAAAAGAAACAAATATAGATGGAAAAAGGGACCACGTTAATTTTATGGGCTAGCTAGTGGAAAAAAAGGTTGTGTCAATAATATTGCCAGCTTTAGAACAACCGTTTGAATGAGGTAAAAAGTCTCTCTAATGGACCCAATATGTATATATATATATATACTCAGTCTTAGGTCATTATGTACTACTTATATATACATATGTAGCTTTGCCTTGCTTGCTTTATAGGTTTTTGTCATTAACTAATACTATGAACTCTTTTGTGGCCCACCAATGAACTAACTTTCTGTGTAACTCATTACAATCAAATGATTATACACACACACACACACACACACAGAGGTATACAAGATATAGAGTAGTGTAAGGTAGTTACCCTTTGTGGGGCTGGTTCAAGTGAAATTCTAGCTCTGGAGATGATCCCAAATTGGCCTAGGCCACCAAGAACAGCATGGAACAATTCTGAGTTTTGTTCCTCTGAACAAGTCCTCAGCTCTCCCTTGCCTGTTGGTCAGATTTCCCATCTCATGTCAGATATATCCCGAAGGAGAGAAAGAAAATGTACACTAAATAGTATGTACTCTTGTGGAGCAAAAAATAGATGGTAAAATTTCAAAATGGGACTAATTTTTTAAAATTTTAAAATGGAACTCTTTTTTTTCCGACTAATTGATTATTAACAGCAACCAATTCCACCCCAGCTATCTACCAGGTAATTAAGAACATTCAATTATGAATACACACATACACACCCACTTGTCACACAAAGCTAAAACAACCCCCATGTGGTCATCAAGTGCCAAAAGTGTTGCAAATTCATAAAGAACAATAAAACGTAGAGAATGTTTATAAGTTGGTTGGTCATGAAATTGAACCTAGAAATACGAATTATAACCCCTTTATTTGAGCTGGAAAATAAAATGCTAAGATTATTTTATTAGTACTAAGAAGAAGAAAAAACTCAAAAAGAAGAGAGTGATATCTCCGTTAACGTGAAAAATGAAGCGTGCATATACTGCAAAGAAAGAATGCGTCCATGCTAGCTGATTAAGAAAAATGAGTAGGCATTAAAATTAATCAAAACCTGTGATAACATCAAGCTCGTGGACATTACTAATCTGAGGGCCATGGTTGAAAGCTTGTCCACTAATCCCGGCATTCGATAAGGTACCACCCACGGAAAGGTACAAGTAATCGGTCCATGACTTTGGTGCCAGTCCATACTCTAGCGTGGAGTTGAGCACATCTATCCATAACTCTCCACCCCACACATCCACATATCTGAAAGATTCAGACACTAGTGGCCTAGCAACCTTCCTCGAGCCGCTCATTTGAATGACTACACCATTTTTGGTCTGAGCCTGTCCGTTTATGGAATGCCCGTGCCCTCTAGCCGAGACGGTGAAACCGTGAGCCGACAGGTAAGTGGCTCTTACCAACCGGCCTATGTCCTCGGCTGAAGTCGGGTGCAAAACAGCCACCGGCTCAACTCGGTGTTGACCGCCGAAATCGCGTGTAGCCGATTCCACCTCGTACGGGCCCACGCTGAAGTGACCGTTGATTCCAACCCGTAGAAGAGGGTCGGACGGGTCCAGTGTTAATCCAACGGTTATGATTAAGCGACATATTGCAAACGTTAAAGGAAGCTTAGTGTCCATGATATATATGTATGTGCTAGGTGGTTTTGAAAATGAAGCTGGGAATGGAAGAGGAAGGAGGTGAAGGATAACAAATTAAACTGCGCACTTGGGCTGCAACTTAAAGAATTTGATGGGGAGGAAAAGGGGAACTGAATCTTGTGGCAGTAGCGTGGGGAGTGGGGGTACAGTTAACGTAAGCCGGATTGTGCTGTTCTTTTAAGATTTGCTGCTACGGAACATGCACGTACACATTCTTCTTTCGAGTTTTTTTTGCTGCTTTTTATCACGTTATCGGCAAGTTATGGTAGCGAGGAGGAAATATTATTCATACATGGAATTAATATATGTATGTACGTATTAATTTTTGGTAGCTCTGCGTCCGTGACTTTTCCTATGTGCGCGCGTAAAATTGTTGGGTTTATGTGTAGCATATAACATACCGGTTCTCAATTTATAGGACAACTAGGAGTCGAGGTGGCAGACAAAAGGCAGTGACGTAGAAGTTGTTCACGTGCCAGAGATGACGACGCACCCGACCACTGTGGCCCACCACAATACAAGTTAAGTTTTAGTGTGCACCAATTATTAACACGACCTTTAACACAGAGGACATATGTAACTTTGAGGTATCTAACCAGCATTATATGAAATCTATACTTGTTATTATAATATAATAATAATAATAGTACAAACATCTATCTTTTATGTGAGTTGATTTAAAAGTTCTAAGCTAAATTGACTCGTAAATTTAATTGATTAATATTTTTATTTGTATTCTTATTTTTATTTTGAATATGTAGTATCTAATTCACGAAATATATATTAAAAATTATAATTTTCATCAATTTTATCCATTTATAATTCTTTTTTTTTTTCTTTTAGTTGCATTCTTAAATTCTATTCATTTACAATTACTTGAGGAGATGTCAATTAATTATTTCAATTTTAACGTGGCTCTCAATTTTAATTAGGACACTTGAAATTTATTATACATTTATTTATAATTCTCTTTCAATTCTTCTTCTTCTTCTTCTTCTTCTTCTTCTGTCGAGTCAATGTATTTTATTAAACATTAAAAACGAATATGAATATATGTCTAATAATTTTAATAGCATTTTAAAGTCAATTTATATTTAAAAAAAATGAACTAATACTTGTTTTGTTCTAAAATTATAAATATAATTATCTTTTTAATTCAAACCAAAATTAAAGATATATTTTTTTTAATTGTCAATATTTTTCACTATCATTTGCAGTATCACGCTACCATTATTTCGCTAATATTTAAAGTACATATAGTAATATAAATTATAATTGATAAATGATATAAAATTATAAATTTTGTGCTTGGCAGGAGACACCAAGCTAGTATATTTAATACGTTCATCCTAATTATACCTATACAAATATATTTTTTAGCATACAAAATTTTAAATAATTTTTGGTATTATTTATTTATAATTTTATATTAATGAAAGTTCAATAAATATAAGTCATAAAAAAGTATACTTATTTTACAAGGTTGTAACATTAGTGCTATATAATCTCAAATTAAATAAAAATTTATAATTTAGCATATTTTTGCATGATCTTTTTCAATCCGTACTATTAATTTTGTTATAAGATGAAGATAAAATCAATTTATGAAACTAAGGTATATAACTTATATACCCTAGAGAGATCCCTAACTTTTATTCTATAAATTAATTTGTTGTATTATTAAATATAAAGTTTAATAAAATGATAATAAAATTAAGAAATATCATCACCTAAATACGTTTGTTTGTAAAAATGATGGGTGAGATAAAACTACTTTTATACTAATTTCATTATACGAACTAATTTATCTCGTGATTAATCTATTATTTAATCTCATAGATTATATATATTTTATTAATTTTAAAATTATTTGATGAAATATAATTGTCAGTAGAAAGGTTGTATTATTAAATCTCATGTGGAAAGAATCAAATAAAGTATTTTAATTAATAGAATAAAATAGTGCAAAGTTATCTGGAATTTAAGATTATCTTTTGTTAGACATGTTTAAAATTGGTAATGTAAAAGTTAAGTTGCTAAGAATGGCTAGTAAAATTATATAAGGATAACTTGTAAAATTAAAGTTTTAATTTAGACCCTCAAATGGTAACATACATACATACTATATAGATAAATTTAAGAGAAAATAAATTGTAATAATAGATTGTACGTATAATTGGTACTTACTATAATAAAACTTTTTAACTAATTATAGTACTGAATTTAAAATTCTAAATTTTCTCTTAAATTATTTACTTGATATATAATATATGTAATAGAAATAATGTAAATTACTAATTTTACATGTTAATATTATAATTTATCCTCAGGTTTTGAATGTCTCGAAGAATTCAAATGGAATGAAAAAACAAACGAACATCTCAATTAATAAATTAAAGCAACTCCATGAGTCACTGACCTCAGTTTGGTAGGTGTAATCGGACCATAATAACTTTTTCTTTCGTTCGTCTTTACAAAGCTTAGTTAAATTATGTATATATATATATATATATATAATCCTTTTTTTGTGTGTGTTAAATTCAGAGAATTTTTATAAAAATTATTTTATCCGATTTACACACGCAATACTTGTGGTGCTAGCTAGTATAAATTATGGATGAAGAAGTTAAATTTTTGCTAGGCAGGAGTCAGTTTATCACAATTAAATAGTTGTATAATTAATTGTTTACTAAATTAAATTGTCAATTTCATGTTAATTCTTAAATTATTATTTTTCGCACGTTTAAAAGTGTACTTTTTAAATTCTTTAATATTAGTTAAATCTCCAATTGACTAACGGAATAAATTCTTTAAGAAAGCGCCAAGGGTAAAAATTGGACACGGCGTCGGCAACACCCTCATCTCGTCCGAACTCGACTGATATGCACTCTTGTAAATCAACGGTTATTGCTGAGATTAATTTATCATCAAAGACCAATTCGAAAAACTATTTCACCTCTTAGATCCTAAAGAGAATCGATTCCCCATCGCCGTTGAAGCTTTCAATCTCGTTCTTCAGGCTTGGTCAGTTCTATCAGATTCTTCAAGAAACCCCAATTTGACAATGAGCTTAAGTCTTTGAACAATTAAATACGTACAAATGACACGTTATGGTTTTCATGGTTTGGGTGATAGGTTTTATGAAGGTGGTGATATTTCTAGAATGTCGGAAATGAGCTTTTTGATCATGTTTGAAAAATAAGAGGCGAAGGAAGGGTACGTTATTAATCTTTGATAAAGAAGAAGATCACCTGTTATGAGTTTTCTTTAATCTTATTTCTCACTTTCAGTCGGGTGATTATGGTGGTAGTGTCATGCTGGTGGAGGGAGGTGGTCTCATGTTCAGAAGTGAGTGGTTTTCTTTTTGTCCTTTTTTCTTATTATTGGAAAGACTAATATAACCTTCTTGTACAAATAAATAATAATGATTTATTTAAATTAGACAACTCCGTTTAAATTAAAAGACTTATTAAAATTAAAGAATTTAAAAATACGTGGATCAAAATATGCAAAAAAATCATTTAGATATCAAATACGAAATTGACACAATTTAGGAAGGACTGAAAATGGTTATCCCTCTTACTGGATGTAGGGTAAGGCTACTGAGAAAAGTGGGGTCGGAGATGTGGGGCTCACAGTGGGATACGGACGATCTGCGTGGGGACGCGAGCAACGGAAATATTCACGTGGGTGCTGAGGGTAGTCATGCCAACATGTCGGCTTGGCTTGATCCAGCCTGGACTGGGTCAGGCCTTGATTAGACTAGATTGGTTTGACTTTTAACTTATAAGTTGGTTCAAGTTTAGAGCTTGAAAACAGGGCTTATTGAGTTTTGTTCGGTTCGATTCAATCTATTCAATATTTTTTTAATAATTTTAAATAATATAAAAACACTAATTATAATTTTAAACTTATTTGATATATTAATTTAAAATAATGTATTACATTATAAGTTACAATTTATAAATTATAATAATAAATAAAAATATTTTACAATTTTAAAGATATTATATTATTTTATTCTATCATTAATAAAATAATTTATTTTTTTATGAAATTTATTTTTTTTATTTATTATTATTTTAAAAATGACTTTCTAATTTTTACGTTAAGTATTTATTAAAATGAAGATGAAATAAAAGCTTTGTAAAAAGTGTAAGTTATTAGCTAAACAAGACAAATTCTTATATATTATTCTATCAAATGTGTTTTCATGGATTTCTTTATTCGTATATAAACAAACATGTATGAATAAACGTATTAAAAGACATCAATTTTATTTGGTTTATTGAATGAGTTATCACAAAGAAAAAAATTTCATCTGTAGTGGGAGAATAGAAATAACAAAGAAAGAAAATTAGCAGGTGAGGTCGGGTTCTGGGTGAAACAAGCTAGGTCAGATTTGAGCAAAAAAAATGGCATATTCCTGACCTCTAAGGCTGGGCCAAGCCGGACTAGACTGGACTTTGACCAAACCTAGCCCAGGTCGAACTAAGACTAGATCACAGGCTGCAGGATATTTGTGCACCACTAGCTGAGGGTAGACGATGATGTTAAGATGTTAGCTTAAACAGTTAAACCCCGTTCTATCATAACTCTCTCATTTTAATTAATTAATTTATTTATTTTTTCACAAACTACCCAGTGAATAATATAGGAAAAAGTTATTCGTCAATTAATTTTTTTATATGACATGATAAAGTCAAAGAGATACTTACTTAGTTACTCTATTTAAAAATAAAATTTGTTTTCAACTTAAAGGATATATTTTAATTTTTTGAAATCAATTCATTAAATTTTAAATTAATGCAAGATTTTTTTTATAATTTTAAAATAAATAACTGTAATAATTATAAAGTATTACTATTATTATATTTTTTGTTTTCTTAAATTTAATCTAAGTCGTATCAATTTTGGATTACTTTTATTTTTTTAATTCCTAAACATATTGCGCAAATTACTTAAAAAATAGTGTGAATCATTTAAACCAAATCCTATATAACTTAGGCTATGTTTATTTGTAAAAAATGTACTTAAAATTTGATTATTTGTATTAATTTAATATTACTTCGGACTATTTTATTCCATAACAGGGGATTATTAGTCTTTTAAATAGTCTCATGAACTATTTTTTTAAATCATTTTAAAGACTATTTATGTGGGATTATATAATTCCATGAAAATTATGGGATTAATAGTCAACTTAATTTTAAGTTATTAAATAATTTTATGGGACTGATAATCTAACATTAAGAGACTAATAATCTATCAAATGATTAAATAGTACAAAGTAGCATTAAATTAAGATAATTAGTCTAATCTGAAATATATTGTTTACAAACAAACGTAGCCTTAATGATTTACTTTATATATTTTTTTGTTTAATTATCCTATAATAATTAAAAATGTGTTATGACATTTTTACTATAATTATCATTATATTCATTTTTAGATATTACGTTCGTCATGATATTATGATCATTAATTCTTATACTCTTATTAGAATCATAATTGTAGAATCACCTGACCTAGCTAATAATAGGTGTTTGTCCCGAATTACGACTTTAATGCAGTTATTCGATACACTGAAATGATATTTGGCGTTTAATCAAATTTTGTTATGTAATTATAATATTTTTTTTCATTTTAAATTATATAATTTTTACTCTTTTTGTTATAGAATAAAAGTTAGTTTTTGCACATATTAAAAAAAAAGGATAAAATAATAAAATTATCCATATTTAAATTTTCATTTAATTATATAGTTTTCTGCACATAACTAGTAATGCTCCATAAATATACATAGATAATAGAAATATGATAATTAATACTAATGATATTATAGGCAAATTATTGTAAAAAATAGATTATTTAAGGTAAGTAGACATTTAACTTGAGACTATTTAAAATAGTAATAAGGACTTTTATGCTGAGACGGAGGGAGTATTAATTTTTAAAAATTAATTTAAAATATTTTTAAATTTAAAATCGAGATGATTCTGTAAAAATTATGTAACAATAAAATTTATAATGAGCAATACTTGTTAGATAATTTATAATATTAATTAAAATTAAAAAAAATATGACAATTTTGAGTTTAAAAATTAAAGAAATTAATTTTAAAAAGTTAATGATAACCAAATAATATAAAACGAAAAAAATACTTTTTCTTACATTCATATATGGATGTAAGATATATCCCATTATGTTCGTGACTTAAATGTCCACATAACCAAGAAACTTGACATATATATCATTCCTTATTACCTGGAGTATTTTGTAAACAAGTACGTCGAGATTGCCTTGTAATTAAACTTATTCGTGCATATATACACACCTTACATAATTTAATTATAATATATATTACTTATTTTTGATTATGTTATTATTTAATAGTTGAATGATATTAATTAAATATTATGATATCATACTATTAATATTATGTATTACTTTAAAGTGTGATCGAATTATAATTATATGCTTGTGTTAACATGGTAAGAACATTAATTCTTTTATTGTATTTTACCTTCCATTACATTTTGCTTTATATAGAAAGAAAGAAAGAAAGAAAATATGTGATCCAAACGGCCCTTCAAAATTTATTTTTTTTCATCAGCGAAAGAAATTTTCTTTGAAAATCAAAGATAGCATTTCTCAATATAGATGTTCAATCTGTAGGAAATTTTCCTAAATTCGGGTATGGCTTTTGACGGCAACAGCAACTAACAGGCGTGCATAAATATTTCCTTTCGACCCGACCCGAGTTAGCACAAATCCTTTGTCTGACGAGTGTGGTCTTTAGTTTAGTATCTGCAACAACAATGGCGTGTATTTCCAATTAATTAATTACTAGCTACAAGTATTTTGATTTGTAATTATCGTTCTAGGATTAACTTATCGTCTGTATGAACGCATTCGTCTTCGTTCAGATAAGAGGAAAGCATTTCCCAAATGGCCTGCTAATTCATTAATTAGTTTGGTAGGTAGGTAGGTAGGTAGAAACGAGTTATTTATACAAAGCCATGGAAACACAATTCAATAAAGTCCGGCCACGTGAAAACTAGCTACCTATAGTCTATAGATGAGAAAATGCTTATACAATTAAAACTGAATTCAATTTTTTCTCATATATTCATCAGCATGCTTCGAAAAAATGAATTCAATTATATCAAGATATCATTAAGCAACTCTCTTTCACAAAGGTCGTAATTTTCATCATTTTTTTTTTAATATTTCACACAATATTGATATCGGCCTGTTATTCTCTCTCTCTCTCTCTCTCTAGATATATAAGATTTTCGTGGATCACACACACACACATACACACACACATATATATAGAAACGTTATTCTCTCCGACCAACAATTAATAAAAAAACATTTGGGTAGAAATGTCATTCTCTTCTTCTAACGACTTTTGTGGACTATATATACATATAAGGTTCTCTTAATATGTGTCCTAAGGGCACATGCTAAGTACACAATTCAAGAGAATATTTTTTTGAACTGTGTGTATATTCTCTTGAACTTGGTGTAAATACAAAATTTAAAAGAATATGCTTAACATGTGCCTTATGACGCATGTTAAGTTTTTTCATATATATATAAGAACGAGCATCATTCTCTTCGTCCAATGGCTTTAATTAAAAAAAAACATTTGGGTAGAAACAACGTGAACCAACCAGGAGTTAGACGAAGAGGGACGGAATCCATGTTGGCGAGGTTGACCTAAAGTCATATTTGTACGGTATGCATTATTGTTTTTGTAATTTTCTCTCCGAGAAGATTACAACTCAACAAACTTGTTTTTGTCATTTTCCAAAGGTTGTTCAACTAATTTATGCTCATTAGTCAATGTTTTATCATATACGTCCATGTTTTTAATGCAAAAATGCCATTCTTATTGTTTTGCATATATTATATTTGGATACATTATATTTGGATATAATATTAATCTTAATTATTAAAAAATAAAATTTGATGTAAATTTTTATGTTCGATCACAATTTTTAATAATTGAGGTCAATTTTATGTTCGATTGTAATATACTTATTCATAATTTAATTCAATTCCAGCCTTTTTTTAGTTGGAGCTTGACTTGAGTAATGAAAGGGGGACCATCTTTGTAAGGAATTGAATGGAGTCATTATACAGGACAGACTCAGCAATTAAAACTGGTTAGTACGTTCTATTCAATAGCTAGGGACATGGTGATTGAATTTTTAGGCAGGGAATATATATCTAGTGCTGTTTTATTTGATGTTTGTCTGTTTAGTGGGGTAATATGTTCTCAAGAGTAGAGTAATTTGTTGTTATTTAATTAACTTACTGATTTTCGGAAAAAGCAAATGATCAATATCTAGATAATTAAGGATTTATGCATGTGTTTTTATTAACTTATAATTAACGTACTCCATCCTTTCCAACAAATAATGTAGCAACTAAATTTTCATTTAATATTTAATTTTCAGATTATAATATCAAACTCAAATTTGAGATAATTTATTAAAAATCATGAAATAATAAATTTAACAATAATAATATTTTTTAAATAATTTATAATATTTATTATTGTATTAATTAAAATTTTAGAAATTAATGTTAATTTTAAATTTAAAAATATCATAAATTGATTTTAAAAAATCAATAATAATTTAATATTTTATGCATTATTTATGAACGAAAGAAATATGATGTCATGCATGTATACATATAAATAATTTGTGTACGCGCTTATGCTTAATATTAAAGTGAATGGCATGTAACATGCGCTAGAATATTCTTAAAGAATGTGTTGAGATCTTATGAGTATTACAGCTCAATATATAAGATCTCCTTGGTTCTATAATTAAGGAGTTTTAAACTTAACTTGAAGATCAAGATCATCACGTCTTGTTGATCACATTCAGCAATTAATTATACGCCATAAGATTTTTAGTTTGCTAACCGTAAGAAAAGTAACTTTCAATCATATTTGGGTCTTTACGTGCGTGATCAAGAATATTATTGCAATGGAGCACTAAATCAAGCACTGATTTTTCTTGGATTGCGTACCAAAATATTCGATATTTCTTTACCATGAGTTTATTAATTATCATATAAAACCAAACGTTGAGGGAAAAATAACAGTCATCAAATCTAATAATTCTACCTCCTGAACGAGCTCAACTTGATGATTATGACAGTTAATAATTTAATTATCTTTTCGTTTGAAAATACATCTTTTAACTTTTCGTTTGAAAATACAAAATAAATATTGTTATTAAAGTCTTATATATATATATATATATATATATATATATATATAGTTAGTTAGTTAGTTAATTAATTAGGTAGAATGTATTAAATAATTGAATCTTAAAACATATATATAATTGCTTAAAGGGTTAAAGAATAGCAGTTTAAGTTCTACTACTATATGTTCCATCACATCATATATATATATTTTTTATTGGGTGTCTAAATGTATAAATATAATTAATTAATACTCCTTATGAGAACAAACAGTGTTGGTCCTATATATTCTTGTTATTATATTTAACCGTCATATATGACTAGCTAGAGTAACTCTAGTCTGACAGTCGTTACACAAGATTTCTAACAAGTGGACAACTGGTTCAAGGCTGCAATATTATGGTTAAACATTAATAATTAATCAGTGCCCTGAATTAAGAATTTTTTTTCTTCTTTACATATATCCTAGCTAGTACGTACTGGGAGTTGAGCTAAATGTTTTAAATCATGTATATGCATGCGCGGGTCATATACTAGGATTAATTTCTACTCCCTTTAATATCATCGACTTACTGTAATACTTGGGGAAAGAGGGTGTGGGGGCAATTGTCATGGCCATGTGCAGATAGCAATACTAATGCATTCTTCCTCGCACAAAACAAAAATATTTAGTTCACTTTGTCATTAATACCATGATAAAAGAAAATAAATCTACTCTCCTAACGAAAATAACATCCTTCTGTCTTAAAATTAGAAAATAGAGGGCATCACACATCAACATTGGTCGATCCCATCAACGAGGCATGGCAATACAATCATGTACCCGATCCAAGACATAGATATAATCTAACGCCTGCAAACAAATGAAGCCCGTATCACTGAAAAGAGTATAGTAAGGAAGTGGTTTTTAAATATCAACACAGTTTTCTCACTACAAGAAAAGTTAAATGAATAAAAATGCTGTAAAAGCATCTTCCCATTAGATCAGATAATAGAATTAATGGAACTGATATTTTTACATGAAAATTTGATCTTTTCACATAAATAGTGAATACGTATCACATCCATGTGAAAGAGATTCTTGTGAAAATATTATTTTTTCATATAAAAATATCAGTTTCCTAAAATTAAAACAACTCAGTTTTGCTATTAGAGTTTGTAACAAACGAAAAATATAAACTTCTTCCATTTCATAAAAGTTGTCCTGCATTTTATTGTCTCAAAACGATAGCAAATATATATTCAAATTGTATGCGTTCACTCTTTGCAGAGTGGGCATACAATTGTTCAGAGCAAAATTTATTACAATTATTTTGGGTCTATTTTGCAATCATTTTGTTTTAAAATTAACTTAGTATACTTATAGCATGAAAGTCACTAAATTATCACTTTATAATTCTCTTTAAAATTCGGATAGGGTTATGTACCGAGTACATATAACTATATTATGTATGTATTCTGCTTTAGTTAGATAATAACTTATAACATTTTTACTAAGTTGCTATATAGGACTATTCAGAATTATAAAATGTGAAGCTAATAATAATAATTAATTAATAATAATAATCAATGTGAAACAAAGCGGAAATACTAATACAAATGAAAAATAAAAAAGTTACCCTGAGATCATCAGACATCGACAAAGCCGAAACATCAAGTACTAATACAAATGAAAAATAAAAACGTTAACCTGAGATCATCAGACATCTAAGTGAGCCAATTTGAAGTCATAATTCAGTGTCATCCAAGAACTAAAATCTACAAATATTGCTAAAGAAAGTTAAAAAGGCAAACATGAAAAATGAATAAATGACCTAATCACAAACAGGTATGTCAGGTATAAATATAAAAGGACCTTGAGATAGGCGTAGAGGGTGGTGGAAGTGCAGAGGGCGTGAACTTCCTTGGCAACGGTCTCGGCGGTTTCTCTATCCCACCAGAACTGGCTGAACCTCCAGTCCTCCGTTACCAATGCCACCTCCCCTCTGGCGATCGATATTGCTTGGCCAGAAACTCTTTAATAGCTTCAAGAACTTGAGAACTCAGCATTGGAGCATCATCATCTCCAGTGAATGATAGGGTTTTCTTCCTCTTCTCTCAATGAATCCATTTCTCACTTCTTCTTTGCCTGAAATCGGTGGCGCACTGGGCCGAAGGGTGTGTTAAGGGTAAATCATAAATTAGAATATCGAAAAACGAAAATACATGCTTATAATAAAAATGGCGAAAGAATCTTTTTAGTCCTTATACTCTTTCTTTTAGTTTCATTTTAATCTATATACAATCTTTATTTCACAATAGTTCTTGTACAATTTTGTATGTGAGCAATTTTTTCCTTTTATAAGTGTAAGAGGTAATGACATGACATTAAAAAAAAAATTAAATGCCAACATGAAATTTTGAGCTATTTACACTATATGATAATCTCATATTTTTGCATAATATTTCTATTTGTATTGTAAATTTTATTAAAATATTAAGATAAAATAGTTTTATAAAACTAAGATAACTTATATACCCAAAGTATTTCCGCACTTAATTACTTACGGGAAGAATAGTAAGAATAAACAAACAAACGAACAAATTAATAACAATAATAAAAATGAGATTCCACAGCTAAAAAAGAAGTAGTATTTGTCTATTTGAGTGAGGTTCATAAATGATACCTCAAGAGCGTGCTTGAAGCGTTTGAAATGTCTCAACTCCTTGATTATCTTGAAGCTCTGTTTTTGTGAAACTTAACCTTCTTCTATCCATTGATTGAGAAGGGGACAATCAAAATCCTCTAGTCTCTGAAGGAAGAAATTCGACGGTAGAGATAATCCTCTCTGTCCACATTTGCAGTTGTGGTTGAGTGATTGAAAATTGAAACTCTTTTGGGAAATTAATGTGCTTGTAAGAACATGAATTCAATTTCAGTGCACGCCACAATCGAAAAAATTTCATCAGACGAGGGAGTAGCAGTGGTGTGTTGCAACTAAAAATAAAATATTACTTTGATAAATAAATATGTAATAGTGCAAGTAAGAGTCGATCCCATATAGAATAATTAATTTAATTTTATGCAATATAAACTAAAATTGGAGGTTTTTAAATTAATTATAATTAACTAAATAAATAAAAGTAAATTAATAACATTAATCAATAAATTAAAATTTTCAGTTATTCAGTTCAATCTCACCCTTACAATTAATAGATCAACCAATTCGAATATATTTATATCATTCCATAAAACTAATAATCCTATGCAACAATAAACTATATTAGAATTTTTTTATAATTTTAATCTAACAAAACAAACTTTTCATTAGATTCTAACCATTATATAACATAGAACAAACTCTTCAAGTTTAATATAATGGAAGCATTAATAGCAAGAAAATTAGATTAGTCTAAACAATAATCTCATAAGCTCGGATTGTTTAACTTATATCATGATAACCATAGCAATAAATAAAAGTTTGACCACAATCATTTATCATTATTCATTACCAACGATTAGAAATAATATCAATTACATGTAATATAATTCCTAAATCTAGCAACTGATAATAATTTGATCAATTTAATGAGTTATAATCAAACCAATCAAATTTAATATAAAAAATAATTAAAATAAATTATCACGAATAATTTCATATAAGAAAGAATAAATAATATTACTAATTTGATTTAACCATTAATTGTAATTGGGTTTGAAATCCCGTAAAACTGAATTGAAAACTTAACTTAACATGCTCTTAATCTTGTCTCCAAATATTGATCTCTTCTCTTTCCTTTATGTTAATTAATGATAAAACTATGTTAGACTCCTCTAAAAGGTGTGTTAACATGTATTTATAGGTTACATAACAAATTCCTAGTATTAGAAGAAAACCCAACTCAATTTGGAATCAAAAATATCAAAAACGCATCAAAATTAAGTCTAGTCCGACCTAGAGCGCTGTCAGCACTCAAAACTCTACCAACCAGCACTGGTCACAAATCATTTCCAGAGCTGCTGATGTTGGCCCGACGTCTTTTGAAAAAGATATTTTGAAAAGTTGAAACATAGATCTACAACTTTCATGTTTTAGAATTTTGTAAATTATGATTTTATCAAGGTCGAAATTGAGCCTGAAGTGACTGCTAGATAAATCGTACGTTGAAAATCCAACTCTCATTACAAGTTTCAATCTACCAAGCCCTTATTTCAATTCTTACAAAACAATGTCAAAATATATGAAATTAATATAAAATACTTAAAACTAATATAAAACACTCGAAACTCAAAAATAATTTTAAAAACTAAGAATTAAAAAATAAAAATATAATAAAATTTAATCATACCAAGTAGTTAAGTTATTGGTAGTTAAGTTATTTTCGGTGATATATCCCAATGTGTTTATTCCTTTTCAAATATTATAAGATCAAATTTTATTTTTCAATTTAATTTGAAGTTTTTAAAATTCAAATTTAGTCAAGATGATTATAATAGCTTTTATAGACTATTCGAAATATTTTATTTTATTTGAAGAATTATTATTTTTAAAATTTTAAATGAATGACGTTAATTTTAAATATATATATTTTTAAAATAATTAACTTTGAAAATTCAATCGTAATATTATATTATAGAATAAAAGGAATATTAATGATCTTTGTCATCACTAGCTAGCCAGCTAGCTAGGTAACTCCCGCATTCTAGACCCCTTCTCCATGCTCCCATTCTAGAACTTATGAATCGAAATGAATCTCTAGATTTTATTACCAGCTTTGTTATGTACACCGATCCTTACACTTTTTCACACATTTACTTTTATAAAAAATAATAAAATTTATCATTTATATGATAGGTTCTATTATTATTTATAAAAATTATTGTATAAATTATTATAAAATATCATTACATATATCTTTTTTTTTATTACATTGTAATAATGTAAATTTTAAAAAATAAATTAAAAAGGGACATCTTTTCTTGAGAGTGTTGAATTTTGTGTGTAAAAATATTTTGAGTTTTTATATACAAATTTATATATTAATGTTATGTTTGAATTGAGATAATAAAATAAAAAAAAGAATAAAAATATATATATATGATAATTATTTTGAAAAATAAATTATTTCAGTAGAATGAAAATTTATTCAATCCTCTTAATTTTTAATATATGTAAGAGGTGATAGAATAAAAATTTAATAAAATAGATATATATAATAATTTTATCATTATATTATACTACTCACTATCATCAATAATCAAAAATATATTTAAAAAAATTTAAAATTATTATATATTTTTTTATTTAATTCTTTTAATTCAAACACAGCACAAATATAAATTTTCAAACCCAACATATGAACTCGTATCCAACATACAGAAGAAATGAAACTTCCTCCTCGGTATAAATGATTACACTTGAATACTTCGTAGTAATGTGAATTCGGAATCTAATATGGGTTAGTGCCTAAACTTTCCCACTCTAATTAATATGGGTCGAACTTTTATGCCTATATTTCCTCTGTCGTTTTTTAAATGTCATTTTAAATAAATATTTTTATTTTTTAATATTTGTTGTTTAAAATTTTTAAATAAGTATTAATTACTTAATTTTTAATATTATTTTAAGTATTAAATATAATTTTGATTTTCTCACTATTTTCTATTCAATAAGTAATACACTATAATTTTAATATAAGAACAACATTGATATTTAAAGTTATTTTTAATTAAAAAATATAATATTAATTATTTTTTTTAATATGTGAGTTTATTTTTAAAAAGACAAATAATAAAGAACAGAAGGAGTTCTTTCCGGTTGTGCTGTAAGTCATTCCAAGTTGGGTCCTATTTAAGATTATTAGGCTAAAGTCTCAGCTCAATCCTTTCGGCCTGTAAAAAATAAGGGCTGCCCAAATACGCTAACGAGCTTCGAATCAAACTCTTACAAAAAACATGTAAAGTAGAAAAGTTAAATACTGTTGTAAACCAATTATAGAGTGTTCGGTCGGTCCTTTTATAGGCCCAATCAAAATAAGTAAAATATTTTTATTTTATGAATATGTAGTATTGATGATAGATTAAATAAACTAAATATTAAATATATTTTTAGCTCGTAAGAATTGTTAGTTGAAAATGTTATAAATTGGATTGTGAATTATTTCATTTGGACGTCTCTTCACCTGCGCGTTTATCTTGAGAAAGTTCATGGGATATTGGGATGTATGAACCCCAGGCCGGTAGGCCCTTAGCCATATAGTCCATAGCCTTTACGGTTCTTTCCTTAGCTTGCACCATATACATAATATAAATAGTAAGCATGCCATTTTTATTTAAACTGCTACAGCTATGCTTAGTTTTACTTCATAAATTTATGGATATAATTCTCATTATCAGTTTTTCCCGACATAATTATTATAAAAAATCACTCACTCCATCTCAAAGAAAAGACGACTCGAGTACAAATTTTTTTGAAAGAAAGAAATTTAAATAAATAATTTAATTTTAAAATGTAATATAATTTTTTATTTATTTATAAAAAGTATTAAATAGGGTTCACTAAGATTTTTTTTTTAAATATACTGTTAGATGTATGATAATGATTTGATGATGATCGTATAGTTAACAATGTCAATGTTTGTATAGTTAATATTGATCAAATAGAGCAAATGATCTGTCGCATAGTTAGATATATGATAATGTTGATCGGATAATGATTTGATTGTGTTAGTTAACTAATATAGTTCAATAATTACAAAATGACTATGTTAGAAAATTGTACAGTCCTTATAAAAGAGCGTATTATACAAGGACTTAGAATTGATGATAACGCATATTTATAAAGTGTAACTTTTGTAAACTTTTTAATAATGAAATTAATGTACAAGGGCTTAGTTTTGAAAAAGATCAAATTTGTTATGTTAATCTCCTGATATAAATTGTTGTATAGAGCTTAAGGAGATCGTATAGCAACAACATATCGTTTTGAAAGAAGACCAAAGTGTGGAGCCAAGTTAGAACTGCATTGTTCAGAAATCGATAGGTAAGATATAGTCAAGAAGAAGATCGAAGAGTACGAAGAGTTGTGAATGAAAGATCGTATTGTAAATTGTTGAAGCATAATGGAACTTTGAATAAATCGCACAGAAAAATCAAAGATCAACAACAGAGTTATGTACAAAGTTTGAGATTGAGATTGTAGAATGAAAAATTCGTATAGTCAAAGATTGTATTACTGATCATAGAAGCTTAAGGTGAGTTCGCAGAATCTTAATCACATGGAAAAAATCAATTGGCAGAGTAACTCAAGAATTGTACAATAAAGGATGATCGTATAAGAGTTCCAATTGTAAAGGAAGTTCAAGATCGTATGAGAAAGTCAGTTAGTATAATGAAGATCTAATTGAATATATATCCCAAAGCTTAACCCTTTACTTGCCCTCCAGCAAAACAAAAATTATAAAAGTAAACTCTATTAAACACAACGACTCAAACAATTAATTAATTTGAATCTAATCACGGCCTCAAAGTTTTTTTTTTTTTTTAATAAAAAAAACGAATAACTCACAGAAAAGTTTAAAATAGAGCTATGCCTAAAATTCTAACACAATTATTAGTCTTACATTACTCATGACCCGTTGTGTGTGTGTGAATTCATATTAATCAAACTAATTTAACCTCAAATAAATTCATACAATTCGAATGCTACATAAAAGATATTAAATACTCTATACACTTAATTTTAACATATTTTAAAGCTAATACAAATAGAATAAAATTTAGAAGATCAAAAGTATTATTTTTTCAATTTTTTTCTCTATTTGTTTTTTCAAATGAGTACATTTTATACTCCATCTCATTTTAATTGCATTCTTGACGTGTGTAATGTCTAATTTTCTTAGGTTTCTTAAAGTTACTCATATAACGAGTGTTTGGCTTTAGGGTACTAATGTAAAAACACTCATAAAGATCTATTAACTCGAGTAACAAATGTCACAAAATTAGACTAGTCAAAATAATTATTATTTTATTAAAAAAAAATTAATCCCACTAAGGATCTATTAACTCGAGTAACAAATGCTACAAAATTAGACTAATCAAGATACTTATTATTTTATAATAAAAAAAAAATAATCCCCAAATTATATTTTACCTATATTACACTTTAAAGCATAATCAAAATAAGTTATAGAGAAAATTAATATCCTTCACAAATAACTAACCACAAAAATTTTCTCTAAGTTAAAACTAGCTCAGAACAAATGGATATGTGCAAAAAAAGACGGATCTCAAATAACGTAAAAACCAACAAAAAAGTCAAAACATAGACTAAGCAATATTTATCACTTTCCTATGAATTATTAAATAATAAATTAATTTTTTATCATTGGCCAAAATTTAATTCAAATGATTTCATTACACAAATAACAAGTCCTAAAAGCAAAAATAAAAAAACAAGAACAATACTACATAAAAATATTTTTACTACTAAAGAAAAATTGACACTAAAAATTGACATTGACACACATTAAAAGCATCAAAACAAAATGTAGCGAGACCCTCAAACTTAGAACTGACACTATCCATAATTTATAAAATAAAAATTAAGTGCAAAAGACTTTCCTGAAAATAAGTGAGTAGTCGCTATCCGCAACCATCTCCTACTATTTCGCTAAAATGAGATTAATAACCTGAAAAACAAAAATAAAAAACAAAATCAAATCAAATAAAAATAAAAGAAAAAAAAGAAAATTTTGACACATTTTTAATTTTTTTTTTGTTTACAAAAATAATAATAAACAAAATTATGTGTCATGCGAAATCGGACCGTAAAACCACAATAGTTACGCTATGCTTGAACAAGTCCTTAGCAATTACGCCAACTCTTGTCAGTTCAAATTAGCAAACGATAACGATAAACAAAAAGTAAATCCTCAGTTTACGCCAAGTTTTGTATAAGTCCCCAGCTTACCCCAAGACTTGTTAGTCTATTTATTGCATGAAAAACACATACAAAAGTTTGATTAAACAAAAATAAAAATTTAAACTAATATCAACTTGATTGAAATCAATATTAAGAAAGAATGTTAAGTTTATGATGGCCTTTTTTCTCAATAATATTATCATAATCCATATGAGATTTTATTATGTAATTGTTTGTGTAGATGTTCAATATGAATATACCTATTACTAGAGGAGAGTTGAAGCCAAAAATATCGTATATTATTTATAACTTCCTTCTTGCTCTATAGATTTTAGTGTTATTCTATCTTTTTTTTCTTCCTCTAAGATATGTTTTATCCCCTACTTTCTCTGTTATAGATTCATATTTCTTGTGTTTGTTTATTGTGTTTGGGAATGAACGACCCTTCGACCTTAGAATTTAAATTGGGTTAAGCCAAATTCGAATGCACATGTACCGTTCGCAATATTAGGCTACGAACGGTATATTTAAATTTAATTTTTTTTACCCGTTTGTAGTATTATATTGCGGACGGGTAAAAAAAAATAAAAAAAATTATACGGTCTACAGTCTAATATTACCTACGGTATATGTATATTCACCGAATTTGACTTAACCCAATTTGAATTCTAAGGTCGAATGACCGTTCCTTCCCAAACACAAGAAATTTACAACAGGGAAAACAGGGGAAGAAACAGATTTTAGGAAAAAAAGAGATAGAATAACATTAAAATTTATAGGGGAAAAGGAAGTTAGAAATAATATACGACGTTTTTGGCTTTGACTCCCCCCCAATAATAGATAGATTCACATTAAACATCTACACAAGCAATTACATAATAAAATCTTATATGGGTTATGATAATATTATTTAGAAAATAAGTTTTTTTAATTATTTTGTTATATCTTTTCCTTCTGTATTGTTTGTGTTATTTCCTTCATTTATGGGGCTAAAATATACATTAAGCAAAATACGTAGATGAAAAAGATGTATCAGCCAGTTTTGACAAATGATTAAATTGATGAAACTATTTTCAGGTTCAATGAGAATCTACCTATTAAACTGTGGATTGGGAAAAAATCAAAGCCAAGAACTTCAGCATATACTATTTCTACCATCCGCAATTTAATACTGCAGATGATAGAAATTGCAGATTGGAGAAAAGCCAAAACTAAAAATGTCAACGTATACTATTTTTATTGTCCGCAGTATAATACTACGAATGGTAGAAATTGTAAAAATGTCATCAGCTGTTTTCATAATTTTCATCGTTCACATTATTATACTGTGGACGATGAGTTTGTTCATTTAAATGTTAGGGACATTTTGGACAATATCCCTTGTCCGCAGTATAATATTGCGGATACCTAAATATTATACTGCGAACGAAGGCCATATAAACTGTCAGATCTCAGGCTAGATGGCTGATATCTGTTGTAAATATAAATCTACTTTTACTACGTTGTCAATAGATCAACTATATATATATATGTGTGTGTGTGTGTGTGTGGATGATTCGTAGTGAATGTTGTAAAATTAATATTATCTTTACAACATATTGTAACCGTCTATTTGCAAATTTAACGGTGAAAATAATACTCTGCCAGCACTATAGTATGCGAACACCCACACTTTAGTTGGCTATGTTCTCTCAATGGGATGAACATGTGAGGAAGGAAGAAAAAAACGTGATCCGGTATGTTGAGTAGTTATTTTGTTCTTCCAAGTTATACAAGTAAAGGTCTAGAATCTGCATTACTAAAGTACAAACGGGTGAATAACACCATTTTTTATATAATAATAATATTATAAAATATATAATACTAAAATTTGCATTATTAAAGTGCGGACATGTGATATCTGTATCAATATAATATTATTCAATAAATTATTAAGTGATTTTAAAATCTGCACTTAAGTAGTGCGGATGGTGCTCAAAGATATTTTTGGCACTTTTATAATCCTCACTATTAAAGTGCTGGTCTCCTCATATTATATTACGAGCGAGGTATTATTTTTATCATTAAATCCGCAAATTAATGAACAGCTACGATATGTTGTAATTTTTTTTTAAGTTTACAACGTTAAATGTAAGACCCCGAATTTTATGAAATACAAAATTTAATTTTTCTTCATATAGATATTTTTTTTAAACAGTAAGTGGTTAAATCGATAAAGTTAAAAGTTAAGGATGTTATGTGCAAATTTTATTTTGTCGGACAATATTCGCTTTGTCGGGGAATATTCGTGCCGTACGACGGCGCCGAAATAACAAATTATTGGTGGACCCCACAACGGAATATTTGTCGGGTATAGAAAACGACAGAAATAACCTTTTTAAATAAAAATAGTCAACGGAACTGTTAAAATGCCGGTGATAAAAGAATAGTAGCATACGGTAGTTATTGGTATTTTCTGTAGCACTCGGTACTCTACAGTAACACACGGTATTGCATAGTGTCTCATATTATTGGTCTGATAATTGACACCGTAACTGTTACGCATCATTTCATCGATAATTGTCACTGCATAATATTTTATATTATCAATTCAATAATTGTTGTTACACAGCATTTTGCATTATTGATTTAATAATTGTCATTACACTGTATTTTATATCATTGAGTCAATAATTGTTGCTGCACTGTTTTTAAAATTATTGAACCTAATAATTGTCACAGTAACATATGCACAGTAATTCACGTTATTGAATCAATAATTGTCATGACACAGTAACGTATTTTTCTTTTACATACTTTCTGTATTATTGTTATCTCTATTACGGTATTATTTAAACAGTTGTATTTCATTAATTAATTGACTTGATATCTAAGAGCTAACTATACTGTATTTATAACAATTAGTCATAATAATTGAATTGATAAAGTTATTTGTTTATAATATAAAGTTAGGTGATTATTAGGTGATATGAAATGAATGGTGTAGATTAAAGTGTGAATTATTGTTGAATAATTGAATTGATTTGTTTATAATATAAAGTTAGGTGATTATTAGGTGATATGAAATGAATGGTGTAGATTAAAGTGTGAATTATTGTTGAATAATTAAATTGATTTGTTTATAATATAAAGTTAGGTGATTATTAGGTGATATGAAATGAATGGTGTAGATTAAAGATAATATAATATTTGAAATGGATGGTGTAGATTAAAAGATGATCTTTAAATGAATGGTTTAGATTAAATGAATGATAAGATTTTTGGCTATAAATAGAAGCCTTAACTTAAGGATTTTTCATAAACTTCCTTACTTGTTCTTTCTTTCTCTCTCTAAATACTTTTTGTGTAAGTTCTCTCTAAGTGTTCTTAAGTCATTCCTAGTTTTGAAATCTTTTGCATTCTTCTTTGAATTCCCGAGTAGAATTTTCTTATGTACAGCAACTCTTTCGAAAAATCGTAGTAAATTCATTATTTGTCAGAATTTAATGAATTAAAAGCCCGTCTCTTCAGTTTTTCGTCCTCTACAACTTTGAAGAAGGAAGAAAAGTCATCTGAAATCATCTTCATGTCTTAAAATACTAAAAACCGTAACATATTCTGATTTTCATCACTATTTTCAGTCTTAGTTTTGAAAATTCATAACTCATTCATATTAACTCCGAATTGAGTGATTCTTGAGTCTATGCCGCCTATCTTTTCGAGAGTAACATTATTTTAAAAACATAAAGAGATTTTAAAAACTCTAGAAGACTCAAAAGTCAGATTCTTTACTGCTACATAGACAAACAAGGAAGGATTTGTTCGGCTAATAAACTTGTTTCACAATATCAAGGTAAGGAATATCATTCTTTTCACACTCTTAAATTTATTACGGTAAGGAATATCATTCTTTTCACACTCTTAAATTTATTACGGTAAGGAATGTCATTTTCTTTTCTTACTTGTAAGAAATATCATTTTCTTTCATACTCTTAACCTTATTATGGTAAGGGATGTCATTTTCTTTCATACTCTTAAATTTACTACTCGTAAGGGATATCATCTTTTTCATCTTCCATTATTCAAACATACTATGGTAAGGGATTATCATTATTTGATTCTCGATAATAATATTGTTTCTTCCTTACTCATAAGACGTGCCTTTTATTTCCATGTATTAAATTGTGGGAATAACCTTACGGAGCGGATTGCCGCCTGTTGGTGAATAACCTTTCGTATTCATTCATTATTAATCTCTGAGAATAACCTTACGGAGCGGATTGCCGCCTGTTTGGTGAATAACTCTTTGTACTCAAATTCTATTAAATTGTGGGAATAACCTTACGGAGCGGATTGCCGCCTATTTGGTGAATAACTCTTTGTACTCAAATTCTATTAAATTGTGGGAATAACCTTACGGAGCGGATTGCCGCCTGTTGGTGAATAACCCTTTGTATTAATTTCCTTCACCTTTTGTTAATCAAACCTGCTACGGTAAGGGATATTATTTTCTTTCATACTCCTAAATCGAAATTTATTATGGAACTATTGCTTCTATAATTCCTGAAAATATTATATGTTCCATAATAATTGAACTTCATTATTTCAACTGAACCTTCCTATTTACGTGAACCTTTCTATTGAATTGTAACCGTTATTCTGAACTGTGGATCTTGAATTTCACTCCACATCATGTTGACAATTTGGACATTATTTGAATCTGTACAAAGTAAACTTCCGATACTTATTGTTATCCTATTTCTTTTGTTCATCATTTATATCATTCTAATCATCCAAAAATCAAGCTGTTGTGAATATCTGTGGCCGGGGGCACAGATGTGATATATTTGTTGAACAGATGATAGGTTAAAGGCGATATAATAGGTTAAAGGCGATACATCTGTTCGGTGTCTTTTATGGCACGTGGTGAATGTTCTCTTTGGCCCGTAGTGCAAAGATGAACTGTTGTTTGGTATGATTATGACCAAAGGCTGAATCTGGTATAATCATGACCGTTGGTGCTATATTGAATATCTTTGGCCCGTAGTGCAAAGATGAACTGTTGTTTGGTATGATTATGACCAAAGGCTGAATCTGGTATAATCATGACCGTTGGTGCTATATTGAATATCTTTGGCCCGTAGTACAAAGATGAACTGTTGATGTGCATGATTATGATCAGGAACTGTGAATTTGTATTATCTTGACTAATGATATTTCAGATGATAAAAGTTGATGATGTTTTTCCTAAAAAGAGAACCGAGTGGACATTATAGTCTGCATTATTCTTCTAATAGATTACTCATTCCGCTGCTATTATTGATCTGAACGTTGTTTAAGAATTTAACTGCAGTTTTTGATATAAACCTTGTAGTCTATTGTATTCTATCAAGAACTCAACTGTTGAAGACTAATGATAATTTATTCGTCATTATCTTAGTCATGATATTCTTTACTGGGCTATTTGAGCTCACCCTTTCTTTTGTTCCATTGTTTTTCAACAGGAGATGAAAACATAACAGGGTTTAGCCGGGGAATGGAGTGAGGGTCCGAGGAATAGTTATCATAGTCTTCACGTTTTGTAAAATAGTGTGGCAATAATAGTGAAGACTTAGTTGTGTATTATTATACACTGTATTGTTGTACGTTGTGCTTTGTTGTAATAATTTTGGTGTAGTATTTTGACGACTCAAGTTTGGGCTGTGTGGGCCCAGATTTGGGGGCGTCACAGTTGGCATCAGAGCTTAGGGATATGGTCTTTAATGGAGATCTGGGGTTAGAACTAGGAGGGGAGAGACGAATAGAATCAATCACTAGTGTGTCCAACCTAAATTAGATTTTTTTTTTTATCTAATGAATCGATTTGAATGTAGGAACAGGAAGTGATGAGTCAGTTTGTTTGAACTAACAATTATTTTGTGACCACAGTTTAGTATGGCATCTGAAAATCAGGAGGATAACTATGAAATGCCCGGTACGTCAATTTCGGGGACGAAATTTCATAAGGAGGGGAGGTTGTAAGACCCCGAATTTTATGAAATACAAAATTTAATTTTTCTTCATATAGATATTTTTTTTAAACAGTAAGTGGTTAAATCGATAAAGTTAAAAGTTAAGGATGTTATGTGCAAATTTTATTTTGTCGGACAATATTCGCTTTGTCGGGGAATATTCGTGCCGTACGACGGCGCCGAAATAACAAATTATTGGTGGACCCCACAACGGAATATTTGTCGGGTATAGAAAACGACAGAAATAACCTTTTTAAATAAAAATAGTCAACGGAACTGTTAAAATGCCGGTGATAAAAGAATAGTAGCATACGGTAGTTATTGGTATTTTCTGTAGCACTCGGTACTCTACAGTAACACACGGTATTGCATAGTGTCTCATATTATTGGTCTGATAATTGACACCGTAACTGTTACGCATCATTTCATCGATAATTGTCACTGCATAATATTTTATATTATCAATTCAATAATTGTTGTTACACAGTATTTTGCATTATTGATTTAATAATTGTCATTACACTGTATTTTATATCATTGAGTCAATAATTGTTGCTGCACTGTTTTTAAAATTATTGAACCTAATAATTGTCACAGTAACATATGCACAGTAATTCACGTTATTGAATCAATAATTGTCATGACACAGTAACGTATTTTTCTTTTACATACTTTCTGTATTATTGTTATCTCTATTACGGTATTATTTAAACAGTTGTATTTCATTAATTAATTGACTTGATATCTAAGAGCTAACTATACTGTATTTATAACAATTAGTCATAATAATTGAATTGATAAAGTTATTTGTTTATAATATAAAGTTAGGTGATTATTAGGTGATATGAAATGAATGGTGTAGATTAAAGTGTGAATTATTGTTGAATAATTGAATTGATTTGTTTATAATATAAAGTTAGGTGATTATTAGGTGATATGAAATGAATGGTGTAGATTAAAGTGTGAATTATTGTTGAATAATTAAATTGATTTGTTTATAATATAAAGTTAGGTGATTATTAGGTGATATGAAATGAATGGTGTAGATTAAAGATAATATAATATTTGAAATGGATGGTGTAGATTAAAAGATGATCTTTAAATGAATGGTTTAGATTAAATGAATGATAAGATTTTTGGCTATAAATAGAAGCCTTAACTTAAGGATTTTTCATAAACTTCCTTACTTGTTCTTTCTTTCTCTCTCTAAATACTTTTTGTGTAAGTTCTCTCTAAGTGTTCTTAAGTCATTCCTAGTTTTGAAATCTTTTGCATTCTTCTTTGAATTCCCGAGTAGAATTTTCTTATGTACAGCAACTCTTTCGAAAAATCGTAGTAAATTCATTATTTGTCAGAATTTAATGAATTAAAAGCCCGTCTCTTCAGTTTTTCGTCCTCTACAACTTTGAAGAAGGAAGAAAAGTCATCTGAAATCATCTTCATGTCTTAAAATACTAAAAACCGTAACATATTCTGATTTTCATCACTATTTTCAGTCTTAGTTTTGAAAATTCATAACTCATTCATATTAACTCCGAATTGAGTGATTCTTGAGTCTATGCCGCCTATCTTTTCGAGAGTAACATTATTTTAAAAACATAAAGAGATTTTAAAAACTCTAGAAGACTCAAAAGTCAGATTCTTTACTGCTACATAGACAAACAAGGAAGGATTTGTTCGGCTAATAAACTTGTTTCACAATATCAAGGTAAGGAATATCATTCTTTTCACACTCTTAAATTTATTACGGTAAGGAATATCATTCTTTTCACACTCTTAAATTTATTACGGTAAGGAATGTCATTTTCTTTTCTTACTTGTAAGAAATATCATTTTCTTTCATACTCTTAACCTTATTATGGTAAGGGATGTCATTTTCTTTCATACTCTTAAATTTACTACTCGTAAGGGATACCATCTTTTTCATCTTCCATTATTCAAACATACTATGGTAAGGGATTATCATTATTTGATTCTCGATAATAATATTGTTTCTTCCTTACTCATAAGACGTGCCTTTTATTTCCATGTATTAAATTGTGGGAATAACCTTACGGAGCGGATTGCCGCCTGTTGGTGAATAACCTTTCGTATTCATTCATTATTAATCTCTGAGAATAACCTTACGGAGCGGATTGCCGCCTGTTTGGTGAATAACTCTTTGTACTCAAATTCTATTAAATTGTGGGAATAACCTTACGGAGCGGATTGCCGCCTATTTGGTGAATAACTCTTTGTACTCAAATTCTATTAAATTGTGGGAATAACCTTACGGAGCGGATTGCCGCCTGTTGGTGAATAACCCTTTGTATTAATTTCCTTCACCTTTTGTTAATCAAACCTGCTACGGTAAGGGATATTATTTTCTTTCATACTCCTAAATCGAAATTTATTATGGAACTATTGCTTCTATAATTCCTGAAAATATTATATGTTCCATAATAATTGAACTTCATTATTTCAACTGAACCTTCCTATTTACGTGAACCTTTCTATTGAATTGTAACCGTTATTCTGAACTGTGGATCTTGAATTTCACTCCACATCATGTTGACAATTTGGACATTATTTGAATCTGTACAAAGTAAACTTCCGATACTTATTGTTATCCTATTTCTTTTGTTCATCATTTATATCATTCTAATCATCCAAAAATCAAGCTGTTGTGAATATCTGTGGCCGGGGGCACAGATGTGATATATTTGTTGAACAGATGATAGGTTAAAGGCGATATAATAGGTTAAAGGCGATACATCTGTTCGGTGTCTTTTATGGCACGTGGTGAATGTTCTCTTTGGCCCGTAGTGCAAAGATGAACTGTTGTTTGGTATGATTATGACCAAAGGCTGAATCTGGTATAATCATGACCGTTGGTGCTATATTGAATATCTTTGGCCCGTAGTGCAAAGATGAACTGTTGTTTGGTATGATTATGACCAAAGGCTGAATCTGGTATAATCATGACCGTTGGTGCTATATTGAATATCTTTGGCCCGTAGTACAAAGATGAACTGTTGATGTGCATGATTATGATCAGGAACTGTGAATTTGTATTATCTTGACTAATGATATTTCAGATGATAAAAGTTGATGATGTTTTTCCTAAAAAGAGAACCGAGTGGACATTATAGTCTGCATTATTCTTCTAATAGATTACTCATTCCGCTGCTATTATTGATCTGAACGTTGTTTAAGAATTTAACTGCAGTTTTTGATATAAACCTTGTAGTCTATTGTATTCTATCAAGAACTCAACTGTTGAAGACTAATGATAATTTATTCGTCATTATCTTAGTCATGATATTATTTACTGGGCTATTTGAGCTCACCCTTTCTTTTGTTCCATTGTTTTTCAACAGGAGATGAAAACATAACAGGGTCTAGCCGGGGAATGGAGTGAGGGTCCGAGGAATAGTTATCATAGTCTTCACGTTTTGTAAAATAGTGTGGCAATAATAGTGAAGACTTAGTTGTGTATTATTATACACTGTATTGTTGTACGTTGTGCTTTGTTGTAATAATTTTGGTGTAGTATTTTGACGACTCAAGTTTGGGCTGTGTGGGCCCAGATTTGGGGGCGTCACATTAAATATTAAAATAGTCCCATATATATGTGTGTGTGTGTCAATTATATATTATACATATAATATATGAAACCATAAACACTTTAGGTTCCAGATTCTTCAACTAAAATTATATCTCCAACTAATAACATGCAAATGCAACCACTCAAACAATCAATTAGTTGTTGACACATCATAATTTTCGGGACGCAACAATAATGCCGCAAAATGTAATATTTGCTATAAGACGACGAAATGATCCATTCTTGGTTTGAATTGGTCAATGGATCTTCTTCGACATATGAATCTTATCTCAGTGTGACTTATTATCTTTCCCGCATATATAGCTTGCTAGCAACTCCATTTTGGATTCTCTGGATAAAAAATGGCGAAAGTTAGCATGACCAAACTCTTGGAACGCTCCCTTTAAGGAGAAACCAACAAGGGAAGATGATAAACATGCATGCCCAGAGATTGATGAAAATGACATGCATTAATCATAATTTGCTTTTTGTAATTTTTCTTTATTTATTAATTTTTTTTTAGTATGCTATAATATAAATTTATTATAATTTATAGCTAGAGTAATGTTGCGAGACAAATATGATAATAAGGTCTTAATATTCCAAATATATGTTTATGCGACTTGCTTTGTTGTTTTTGAAAAATTGGTCAATTCAAAAGGTCTCAACTGCAACAACTTGTGTACAACCTGCCGGAGGAATGAGCATGACCCGGCAAGTAGGTCAAGTCAGTCCAGCTTGCAAGGGGGAATTATTGAGTAATCAGTCAAAATGATATACTCCTTCCATTGTATTATAACTGTCGCTTTAACTTATCGTGTATATTCTAAAATAATTATTATTTGTATATATTTAGAATGTATTTTTTTATAATATTTATATTTATATCATCTTTCCAAGAATATTTAATACAATTAAACAACTACTTTTTATTCTCTTTCTTTTTTTCCCAATAAAAGATAGTAGTGTTATTTTACTTTTAAATTTAAAGTATTAATTTTTATTTTTAATAAATGTGCAGATTTGTTTAATAATAGATAATGTAGAATGAAAAGAATATATTATTTATACATTTATACATATAAATTTAAGATGCTGATCATATGTGTTGTGACAATTAATATAGTACGTAATTATGAGCATATTTATTATATGTTAATTATTATTTTGCTAAATTAATTAGTATAATATTTATGCATGCAATTATATGTCCATCCAATTAAAGTTGAAAAGAAAATGAAATGAAATAGAAGATGAAAATAAAAATGTGATAGATAGATAGGTGATGAGAATGTGATATGTTTTTTTTTTGGCTAAATGAATGTGATATACTGATATGTTCCTCTTAATGGCTGCTTGCAAATTACATGGGTAGGCCGGACGAATAAAAATCTAGTGCAAAATCTCATAGGGCCCACCGTCTTTATGGCCATGCAATAACCGTTTTTTTTTTTTTGGAGTAATTATTTAATAATCTTTAGATATTTTATTATATAATATTTTGTAATATTTATATATTATTATTTTAATATTTAAAATAAAATAATTTATTTTAAATAATGAAATAACAGTATATAAATAATAAAAAATATCATATATTTTAAAAATATTTAATAATTTTTTCCACGTGTCTCCAGGATATGATACTCTGCTATTCTCTCTCTATGTTTCTTTTTTAGAATCTCACAGCTTCCAATTGTGTAATCACTCATGCTATCTCTTTAATCTTCATATTTTTATATTTTTATGAGTCATTCTATATTTATTTATAAATTTTATTTATAAAATTTAGTTATAAAAAAAATAAAAAAATAAAACTCTATTATATTTATTTTAATAATTAAAAATAAAATTATATTCTTTTATCTTTCTTATGAGTAAATTATATAAATAAAATTTATAAGTAATTTTTTTTTATTGTTTTTTATTGTGCGTCTTATGTAAATTTTTTTTTTATTGTTTTTTATTGTGCGTCTTATGTAGCTGTCCTTCTTGTTGGTATTATATATGATTATATATATTATCAAAATAAAATAAATTAAAATTTGCGATGTCTTGTACTCTTCATTTATTGTACAACCAAGAGTAACGTAAGAGTGTCAAATTTTTAAATATTAAATGTGTCCTAAATGTACATATTATTATTATTATTATTATATATTTTTAATATTCTGGTGAGTCTTTAATTAATTGTTAGTAAATGTCAATATAATGATAATATGTAAAAGTGATTTGGCAGATTGAAACTTTGTTAGACACGTACTTAAAGGGCAAAAATATTTCTCTTAAAAGGAACAATTAAAGTAAACCTCACGTATCCGAAAAAACCATGAAATATTTATGAAGTTTTCAAATAGCCAGCCTTGCAGCATATATTAAAACCAATATGCAGCCGTCTAGCAGATAATGTCACAAAAGTTGTGTATAAATAGCAAGCTTATTAAAACAATATCTTACCTTTTTAAAAAAAATAAAATTTATTGAAACTTTTGAATTTAATTGAATGTATCATTGATTGAGTTTTGAGTTATGATCATAATTTAATATATTTCTTTTCATATAGATTTAATATTTATTTGAATTGTATGAAGTAAATATTGTATAAATAGATTTAGTTTTTTTTTATTACCAAATTTGATTGAATATATCAGAGAGATGTTTATGTTCATTTGTGTTTGATTTTATCACTCTTGAGTTTTGAGTTATGATCATGATTTAATATATTTCTTTTTATATAGATTTAGTATTTATTTGAATTGTATAAAGTAAATATTGTACAAATAGATTTAATTTTTTTTTTTTTGTGTAAATAAATTGATTAATTTTACATATTTACTAAATATTATATATAATATATAATAATAATTAATATATTTAATTATTTATTATTTAATACATATTAATAACGTCATCGGTTCAATAAGAGTTCGACCATTGATTAGACCAGTGACTCATTCACCTAGTACTTTTTCGATTCGATGATCGGTCTAGGTTTAAGAACACTAATAAATAGTGCCGTATAAACAGTGTCGCATCACGTGTGCATTTATTTTTCAAAAGACCACTTTGACCTAAACATTATATCATTTCTGTTGGAAAATATATTTACACATCTATTTTTGATAATTTTACAAGATCTCTTTCATCGCTTAAAAATAAGGGTCCGCTTAATGTGTGCCCTAAGGGCACACACTAAGCGCGGAAAACAAGAGATGGGACCCACTAAAAAATATTTCTTTATATAGTTGCACTGAATTCAATACATGGGGTCCACTAGTATATTATTTTTTTATACATTGAATTCAGTGCGCCTACATAAACAAATAATATTATACATCGTTTTGTGCGCTTAGTGTGTGCCCTAAGGGCACACATTAAGAAAATCCTAAAAATAAAACCCATTCCCCAAGAAGATATTATAAAAATGCAAGTGGAAAACTTCTTATATTTTTTTGTTGGGGTTGCATCTCTCTCACTCTTCCGTGCACCGATCCTAGTTCGGTCTCTCTCTATTTTATTGAATTCCCTGGACCTAGATTAACTGTTCGGGCTTTGATTATCGTTGGACCACTTTGTATTAAATAATAATGTAAAGATTTCGGCTTAGTTCTGCCCTCTAGGGCCAATGGTTATGGACAGTATGAAAGTTTTTGAAACAAACCGAGTCTTGTAGATTGAATATATTCCTCTCTCCGTATTGGACTACTTTCTCTGTATATTATTACCCTTTCCAAATTTAGAAAGTACATTCTCATGTAATCTTTTCTGGGTTCCCACTTCCCCTAGTCACTCCTCCACTAGTCTGTCTATACAGAAAGTGATGAAGATGCCCATTAACGAATTAGAGGTGAATGTCCCTGTTCAATTAATTATCTTCTGTTCTAAAATGACTGTATACGAAGATGAAAAGGATATGAGAAGAGTTCCAGTACTTTAGCTAACGAGAGAGAGCGGTTGAATAATTAAAAAACACAACTGGATTCCATCTTATAGCAACTCAAATTTAAATCATAGCATAGCTAGGATCTCCATCTCAATGGCAGTACATGAGATCTTTATTGTACGTACATAAATGAAATACCCATTATATGATTTATCTTCTTAATTATTATATTAATATACCCATAACATGATCGACTGCTCGATCAAAAGAACATTTTCATGATGGATGACTGTTTAGGCTTTTGATTTCCTAGCCAGTGTTGCATGTGAACTCCAATGGCATCCAAATACATGCTACTCCTCCCATGAAGTCCAACCACCTTGCCTTCGGTTGTTGCTGAAGTGAAATATGTACCCAACTCCTCTCCAAAAGGACCGCATTTCCTCCTACTCGTATAAAACGTTAGTGACTTTATTACTTTCAATATCCCTTCTTCTTTGCTGATAGGACCATAATACCCACTAATGCAAGTCAGCACTTCATGTGGGAAATCCAATTTTACCTGCATTCATGAATAAGAAAAGAGTTTACGCAGACATTAATTTGGACTTTGATTAATCAATATATATGGAACTAGGGTGGTAATTAATTAAACAATTAAATACCTTTTGTGATGTTTTTCCATGGTTCCCTCCGTGTAACACAGACCAAACAGATTGACCATTTCGATCATACTCGATTTCTATGGAACAAATGGCATCTGTTGACATTGTCAAGATGATCTGCCTAATTCCGGTAAACACTCCATCATCCCATGGTTTACCACCTTCACCACCCCATGGACCTGTCCCGTGCGGAGCTGGATCTTTTATAACGCGTTGTAAAGCCTAAAAAGCACCACTCAACAGTCGTTAGTGTTGAAAAGTAAACTTGTTATAATTAAGTACTCTTATTAATATTTATGTACTTGTTGGTTCATGTATTTGAAGGTTCATGTAGCTAGTTGAAAAGTTGTCTAGGGAAATGTTTTTTCATTAAGTGGTCATTCATGTATTTGGGTTTATACATGTTAGAAGATTCCTATAAATACCTATGTACTCAAGTCATTTGAACCAAGCAAGAAATATAAGTCTTCCTTTGTGATAACATCTCCATTTTCTCTAGTGTGTGTGAGTTTGAGTTTATTATTTTTCCAACAAATTGGTATCAGAGCTAGGTTGCTAGTAACACCCACTAGAAAATGGCAAATGGATCGGTCCAATTCCAAGTTCCTCAATTGAAGAAGGATAACTATGAGAGTTGGTGTATTCGCATGAAGGCGATTTTTGGTTCACAAGATCTATGGGACACTGTGACCAAAGGCTATGAAGAGCCCGAAGATGAAGATTCGTTATCACAAGCACAAAAGGAAGCTTTGAGTGCCATAAGAAAGAAAGATCAAAAAGCGGTCACTATCATTCATCAATGTTTGGATGATGCAATGTTGCAAAAAGTTGCTCTTGCCAACACCGCCAAGCAAGCGTGGGATATTCTCCAAAATTCGTTCAAGGGAGTCGCCAAAGTAAAGAAGGTTCGTCTTCAAACCTTGAGAAGTGACTTCGAAGGTTTGCGTATGAAGGAGTCCGAATCAATTTCGGATTTTTTTTCTAGAATTTTGACAATTGTCAATCAAATGAAAAGTAATGGTGAAGATATTAGTGATACTCGAGTGAATGAAAAAATCCTTCGCTCTTTAAGTCCCAAGTTTGAGTATATTGTTGTAGCCATTGAGGAGTCGAAAGACTTGGAAACCACGACTATTGACGAACTTATGGGATCATTGCAAATCCATGAAGAGAGGATTGAAAAGCAAAAGAAGGGGCCTATTGAGCAAGTGCTCCAAGCAAAGCTTTCTTTCAAGGAAAGAGAAGAAAAGCATGGAAATAGTCAAAGAGGTCGAGGTCGTGGCCAAGCACGAGGCCGTGGAAGAGGTGGAAGAGGAGGTTACTACTCTCCTCAAAAAGAAGAAAGGGGCCAAGAGTCTCACCACACAAGGGGGCGTGGAAGAGGAACTTATTCGCGACCGTATCAAAAGAGGTATGATAAATCACAAATTCAATGTTACAATTGTCACAATTATGGGCACTATGCTTCGGAGTGTAAGAATGATTCAAGAGATGTTGAAGGAAAGTCAAATTATGTGGAGAAAAATGTTGATGAAGTGGAGCCCACTTTACTTTTGACGTGCAAAGGAGAAATGAATGAAGATGACAATTCATGGTATCTTGACACGGGTGCAAGCAATCATATGTGTGGAAGAAAAACTATGTTTGTTGAGCTAGATGAATCTGTATACGGCAATGTCACTTTTGGAGACTCGTCAAAAATTCCGGTTAAAGGAAAAGGTAAAATTTTGATTCGCTTAAAGGATGGGAGGCACCAATTTATTTCAAATGTTTATTATGTGCCAAATATGAAGAACAATCTTTTGAGTTTGGGGCAACTCTTAGAGAAAGGTTATGATATTTTAATGAAAGATTCTAACCTTTCAATAAGAGATCAATCCGGAAATTTACTAGTGAAGGTGCCTATGACAAGAAATCGAATGTTCTTATTGAATATTCAAAATGATGTGGCAAAATGTTTAAAAGCTTGTTTTAGAGATTCCTCTTGGCTGTGGCACTTGAGACTTGGGCACTTGAATTTTAGTGGTTTGGAAACTTTGTCGAAAAAGAGGATGGTAAAAGGGTTGCCTTCAATACACCACCCCGATCAACTTTGTGAAGGGTGTCTTTTTGGCAAACAATCTCGGGAAAGTTTTCCGAAAAAGTCAACTACTAGAGCAACCATGCCGTTGGAACTTGTGCACTCTGATGTGTGTGGTCCTATTCATCCGTCATCATTTGGTAAGAATAATTATTTTCTCCTCTTTATCGATGATTTTAGCAGGAAGACATGGGTGTATTTTCTTAAAGAAAAATCAGAGGTGTTTGGAGTCTTTAAAAAATTCAAGGCTCTTGTGGAGAAGCATAGTGGGTATAATATCAAGGCCATTAGATCCGATAGGGGGGGCGAGTTCACGTCAAATGAATTTAAATTATTTTGTGAAGAAAATGGAATTCGCCATCCTTTAACAGTTCCAAGATCGCCACAACAAAATGGGGTGGCGGAAAGAAAAAATAGAAGCGTCCTTAACATGGCTCGAAGTATGTTGAAGAGCAAGCAAATGCCAAGAGAATTTTGGGCCGAAGCTATTGATTGTGCCACCTATTTGTTAAACCGTTGCCCAACTAGAAGTGTTGAAGTCATGACACCACAAGAAGCATGGAATGGGAGAAAGCCAAGTGTTTCACATTTACGTGTTTTTGGGAGTGTTGCATATATGCATGTACCGGATGAGAAGAGGTCGAAGCTAGATGATAAAAGTGAGAAACATATTTTCATCGGCTATGATGCGAGATCCAAAGGCTACAAATTGTACAATCCAAGCAACGGCAAAATTGTGATAAGTAGAGATGTGAAATTTGATGAAGAAAGCTCATGGGATTGGAACATTTCGGGGGAAAATTATAATTTCTTTCCTTTCATTGATGAGGAAGCGCAAGAAAGAGAAACGGTCACGAGGAATCCTATTTCTCCACCTCCATCTCCACCACCATCCATTGGGCAATCTAGTCCACCTTCATCTCAGTCAAGTTCAAGTGAGCGACCTCAAAAGATGAGAAATGTGCAAGAAATTCTTGATACTACTGAGGAGGTAAATATTGATAATTTGAATTTATTTTGTCTTTTTGCGGATAGTGAACCTATGGGGTTTGAAGAAGCATCCAAAGAAAAGAAATGGAGGAGTGCCATGAATGAAGAAATCAAAGCCATTGTGAAGAATGAGACATGGGAGCTTACTACACTTCCAAAAGGCCAAAAGCCAATTGGAGTGAAATGGGTGTACAAGACAAAGAAGAATGCAAAGGGTGAAGTGGAGAAATACAAAGCAAGGTTAGTAGCCAAAGGCTATAAACAAAGACCCGGTATTGACTATGAAGAAGTATTTGCCCCTGTTGCTCGCTTGGAAACTATAAAATTGCTTGTATCATTGGCGTCTCAAAATGATTGGTCGATTTACCAAATGGATGTGAAGTCCGCATTTTTAAATGGATTTCTTGAAGAAAAAGTGTACGTGGAACAACCGCTTGGCTATATTGTCAAAGGAGAAGAAGATAAAGTTTTAAAATTGAAGAAGGCGTTATATGGATTGAAGCAAGCGCCAAGAGCTTGGAATAGCCGAATTGATAAATATTTTCAAGACAATAATTTCAAAAGATGCCCATTTGAACATGCCGTTTATTCGAAGGTTGGAAAGAATGGCGATATTTTATTTGTGTGCTTGTATGTCGATGATTTGATTTTTACCGGAAGTAATCCAAGCATGTTTGAAGAATTTAAGAGGGCTATGGCGCGTGAATTCGAGATGACGGATATGGGTCTCATGGCTTACTACCTTGGCCATGAAGTAAAGCAAAGCAAAGAAGGAATTTTTATTTCTCAAGAAGGATATGCTAAAGACCTCCTTAAGAAATTTAAAATGCTTGATTGTAAGCCGGTGGGCACACCCATTGAATGTGGAATTAAATTGTCAAAGCATGAAGAAGGAGATACGGTGGATCCAACATATTTCAAGAGTCTTGTTGGAAGTTTGCGATACTTAACATCCACAAGACCGGATATTGTATATGGAGTTAGTTTTATTAGTCGTTACATGGAAAAGCCCACCGTGAATCATTTGAAGGTTGCTAAACGAATTCTCCGTTACATCAAAGGTACTCTTGATTTTGGCTTATTTTATTCAATATCAAATAATTTCAAGCTTGAGGGATATTGTGATAGTGATTGGGCCGGAGATAGTGATGATCGAAAGAGCACTACCGGTTTTGTTTTCTTCATGGGGAATACGGCTTTCACTTGGAGTTCGAAAAAACAACCTATTGTGACCCTTTCTACTTGTGAAGCGGAATATGTTGCCGCTACATCTTGTGTTTGCCAAGCCATTTGGCTTCGAAATCTTTTAAGAGATCTTTGTTTGCAACAAGAGAAGCCCACAGAGATTTATATCGACAACAAGTCTGCAATTGCATTGGCCAAGAATCCGGTGTTTCATGACCGAAGCAAACACATTGATACAAGGTATCATTTTATAAGAGAATGTGTTGCGAATAAAGAAGTTGAACTTATATTTGTGCAATCTCAAGACCAAATTGCTGATATTTTTACGAAGCCACTCAAAGTCGAATTGTTTTGCAAATTGCGGAGCTCACTTGGTGTGACAAGTTTAAGAGGGGATGTTGAAAAGTAAACTTGTTATAATTAAGTACTCTTATTAATATTTATGTACTTGTTGGTTCATGTATTTGAAGGTTCATGTAGCTAGTTGAAAAGTTGTCTAGGGAAATGTTTTTTCATTAAGTGGTCATTCATGTATTTGGGTTTATACATGTTAGAAGATTCCTATAAATACCTATGTACTCAAGTCATTTGAACCAAGCAAGAAATATAAGTCTTCCTTTGTGATAACATCTCCATTTTCTCTAGTGTGTGTGAGTTTGAGTTTATTATTTTTCCAACAGTTAGTACTAATTGTTTTTGTTTTGTATAATAAACAGGTGGGCTAGATCATTAGGGAATTTAATTTGGTACCTGATCTTGGGATACTCCTCGCTTTCCCGGTATAATAGACCATTTCGGAGTCTCAACTTGTTTAATGGCCAATTCATTCTGTTGGTTTGGGGGCTTGATTGGGGAGGCTACTGGCGGCACAACTTTGGTTGCAGAGTTCATTGGTGGCACCATTTTTGTTTCTGGTTTGTTGGAAGATTTGGTTGAGGATTTTGACGGGTGTACAACTTTTGTGGAGGCGCTTTCTGACGGCACTACAACTTTTGTTGGGGAGCTAACTGGTGGTGCAAGTTTTGCTGGGGAGCTAATTATTGGTGCCACAACTTTTCCTTCCATGACATGAACACCAATTGCATCAAGAAATAGCCCCTTCTTGCCATGAAATCCAACAATCTTTCCTTCATTCAAATTGGTGGAAAATGGATTTCCTTGTTCTTCACCATAAGGTCCATATTTAGTCCTTGTGGTATGGAAAGTGAGCGACTTAACGACATTAGGTCCCATGACCATTGTAGGTCCATGGTATCCTGTTATATGTGTCAAGATTTCTGATGGATAATGAAACACTATCTGCAAACAACACAAAATGCATGAACATTTATACCTTAACCCAAATAAACTTAAAAATAAAATAAAACAGGAGGGAAAATTCTACTACAAAATTCTTGCTTACCAGATCTTCTTTAAAACTTCCAGTCCCTCCATTTTTGCTTCCCCAAACAGCTTCTCCCTTAAAGTCGTAACAAACTCTGATAGACGCGATACCCACATTACGCTTCACTTTAATTTGCCTAACACCGTCATAAATCGAATCGTTGAACATTGTCCCTCCGGTACCACCCCATGGTCCGTATGTAAATACACCTTGAACATTTTTATAGGGGACTCTTTGAATGGTAGGAGGAACAACCTGAATCTGAAAAATATTTCATATAATGTCAAAATAAACCATATAGAAAAATATTAACTAATTGCTATTGTGAGTGACTATCAATTAATTACCTGTTTGGGAGGTTGATCAGTAACAATGAACTGATTTTTCCCTGTGAAATAGTTTGGTAGAGAATTATTAGTTTTTTCGTCCTTCTGTCTGAGAGCAATGAGTACATCAAATTGCTTGCCCAGATTTCCTTCTATCATTGAGTACCCAAAGCTGTCATTAGTAGCATAAGCACTTCGAGAATATTGAACCATAGAATTTTGAGGATTTTGTTTATGAATAGGCTCTAAATGAATCCCAATGGCATCGAGGTACCATCCACCGTTTCCATGAAATCCCACAATCTTTCCCCCAATATTGGCAATGAGAAATATGTCCCTTCTTCAGTACCATACGGTCCGTATGTTCTTTTGTTGCTTATTAATGTAAGCGACTTTATCAAGATTGGTCCCCATCCTTTCAAGCTACCATAGTGTTCATGAATAGAAGTTAGAAACTCCTCTGGGTACTCTAGTTTGATCTACAAGAAATAATGCAAGCAGTTTCCGAAATTTTAGAATAAAAATTCGAAAAAAAGTTAAATATAAAAAAACATAATCTTTTAAGTGTGTCCAAATTAAACAAACCTTATTACGGGTATGCATGCATAAAGAGAAGTAGAAAAAAAATGATGAAAGAAAAATGATAGCTTGCTAGAGCTGCGACAACTGCATGGTGAATACTCCCTCCGTCTCATTTTAAGCAACACCTTTTTCTTTTCTCCGTTTATTTCAGTACAAAATTTGAGACGTGCCAAAAATATATACACACAATATATGTTTAATATTATAAGATGGAAAAAGAGAATCAGCTAAATAACCTTGTCAGTTTTATTGCCTCCGTCACCACCATGCTTTTCAGACCAGACCGAGGTCCCTCTCCGATCATACTCAACTATAATGGAGTCGATACCCGTTCCATGAGCTATCTCCAATTGCCTTACTGTGGAATAAACTCCATCATCCCAATGATCTCCATCTTGACCTCCCCATGGCCCCAAAGTTATGGTACTGAATTTCCCATAATTCTCCATTTTAATTCTACAGCATAACTCAAGTACACCTAGTGATTAGACACATAAAACAAAATAATAAAGAGCTATATATAAATTAAAAGGCACAATTCATATATAAGAAAGTGAAACAAGTTACAAAATACTATTAATGAACACCTTTTTCAGTGGTGATTGAGGAAAGAAAAGAACTTAAAGATGGAGAAAATGAATGATCAGAGGGATGATGAGTATTGTACCAAGACGGGATATATATGCGGAGTGATGGAAGGCCAAAAATAAAAGGTGTACACATAAAGGAAGCTAATTCGGGGTTCCACTAATGAAAGTATACTTTGACGAGAAGAGATGGGAATTGGATTCCCAAAGTGGTGTCAGAATTTAGAGAAAAGTGAAACTTCTTAGAAAGAATCTAGCTAGCTAGATTAAGGGGACTAATATTCAGCCTACTTTTTTCCAATCCATCGCAAAAAAAGTATAGCTTTTAGAGAACAAGGTTCAACCGTGTAATGTAGAAGCTGCGTGGAATGGGGAAATGATGCCCCGGAAATATCATTCCATATGATAGATTAAAATGCAAACGTGATTCCTGATCCCAAATGTACTGTTAACGGACCGGAAATTTCATCTTACACAAGAATATGATCCTTTTATCTTGATATGAATTTTTCAATATTTGATAACTCTTATAACTCAATTTCTAAACAAACCATAAAGGCCAAGGGAGTTAGTGATCAGGAAAAATAAAATGTTCAAGCTGATATGCCGAAATTATATATACTACTCAAAGTTTCACTATATTTTTAATATAATTGCTATATCAAAATATGCTTTAAAATATAAAATATATTGCTTGTATGAATTTCCTTTTCAATGTGTCCTAAAATTCGTTCCGGAAATACTAGTTTATCAGAAAAATCAGGTTATTTAAACAGTTAAACTAAACGGAGCGAATACATCTAGAAAAAAGGCAATGATATTGGCACTTTCTGAAAGGCGTAACTGTTTTTTATTTTATAATCCTATAAATCAAATCAAGCTTTTAATATCTTCGTTTAAGTAAAGAAAATCTTCTAATTAGGAAAATAAAAAAAACTTCTTTCTTGTACCCTACTTAGAGAGTATCATTTAATTAATTAATTAATTTATTTAATTTTTCCCGGTTCACCTATATTGCTGTTTGTTGTAAACAAATTAGACACGGTTTAAAAAAAGAACGAAAAATAAGAATATAATTAAAAAATACGCTTAGACAAAACTACCTCTGCTTCATTCTGTTGTTCTTCTGTTAACTTATTTTCCTCTAGTTCCCACTTCACTTCAGCTAAGCAACAGGAATCTAACAAAGTTCAAGCACTTAAAAGAGGTAGCTTGATAGATTACATGTAATAAGTATCATTTGATATACAAATGGTATTTAACTTAAGAAAATTGAAAAACTTCAATCGAAACAGTATCAATAAGCAAGCCTTCATTCACTATTTATCATGACATGAGAGACTGGAAAAACCCAAGATTAAGCATGCCAACTGATGTTGGTGATGCAATTCTTGGTAATGTCATTCGTTGGCATCAGAATCTCAAAGTTGTTCAAAATATTACAGTGATTGTAGGGCCTAACGAGGGGGAGGGAACATGCATATTTGGTGTTCATGCTGATGATGGCAGTAGTTTTGATAAAGATGAGACAAAAACCAGTCTTGTTGTTTCTTAAATGTACGTCTTACTAAGTAATAAATTACAGGGTGGATAAACAAAATACGGTCCAGGGGCAGACACTCCCTATTTTTTCATCAAAAGTCCAGACGGGCAATTGCCCAACCAGCTACCCTGTGGCTCCACCCCTACCTCAAACAAAAATTCTGTGCTTTCCAGCATCCGATAACACCATTCTTACCACCGCATCATTTGATTATGTGCTTTTGTCTACCAATAGCTAGCACAAGAACAATGACCATCTTTAATATGATGCAAGCACTTAGAGTCTTTCACATATATTTCCCACCCATAGGCCTTGAAATATATTTGAAAGTTCTGTGCCAATCTTCACACATTCTCAGGCGCTTTAAAACCCTTATTGCTTGACAAGCTTGGGCAGAACCAATGAGCGCAAAAGCCAGTGACAGGTTTTCGCTATGAACCCCACCAACTCTTCCTCGTCTTCTTCCTCAAAGCAAAGCCTGTCATGGTTATCAAGTCCCTTTTGATGCAAGGGTTTCCTGTATGGTTAAAGTATGTTCCTGGTATTAGCTTCAGAACAGATAATGGGCCATTCAAGGTTTTCATCCCTCTATTTTACTGCTTCATTACATCTCCTAATTGAGGGTACTTGAGCATACACACATTATTGATCTATATAATAATTATAATTATTTTTTTTTTTAAAATTAGGTGCTAAATTTTAATCATCTTGTGGTTTCAAAGGCTTCAATTTAAGGGTTCACTCAGAAAATTGGTCAGATGATGAAGAGCGAAAGACTGTTTGAATCGCAGGGTGGCCCTATCATCTTATCACGGGCTTGAGTAAGAGTATGACTATCACATGTGTGAAATTTTTGTTCGCATGATGCATCTATTAATTGTTATAAGCTCTAACGATTAGCATTTTGAAATTGATTGTGAAGATTGAGAATGAGTATGGGGCAGAAAGAAATGAAGTGCATCATACATAAATTGGACTGCAAAGATGGTTCTTGGACTCGATACAGGAGTTCCAGGGGTGATGTGCAAGGAAGATGATGCACCTGACCCTCTTGTGAGTTGTCATCATCTCTGTTGATTAAAAGTCATCGTGAGAGGTTCTATAAACTACAAACTGGACTCGATATTCGAAGTGGAATTGTTTCTTGTTTCAACTTGACAACAGATAAATGCATGCAATGGATTCTATTTTGATGCATTTTCTCCAAACAAACCTTACAAGCCCAAATTGTGGACAGAGGCGTGGAGTGTCTGGTTCATCGTCTTTACCAATGCCATTGAATTAAATACATGAGATGCAAATATACTCCCATCATTTATTGATTCTTATAACACTTCTCTTTTTCCTATTCTATCCAAATGATAAGGTTCACTGAATTTGGTGGGCCGATTTACCAGGGACCAGTTCAAGATTTGGCATTGGCTGTAGCATGTTTTATGCTAAAGGGTGGCTCGTATGTTAATTACTAAATGGTTAGTCACACATGGTTATGTTCCTCAACTTTCAAGACTTACTGCCAAAGATTACTTCAGTATTAACATGCTTACTGCTTCTGACCACGGGGGTACCAACTTTGGTCGCAGTGCTGGAGATCCTTTCATCACAACAAGTTATGATTATGATGCCCCAATTGATGAATATGGTGAGAAAACTAAGGTTGCATCAGTTCTTAGAGTTTCTTGAAATGCTCTACGTATGCATAGTTACCAAAGTAATCACAAATTGTACACGAGAGTATAGAAAGCTTTAGGAAAATTTCTGAATTGCACCATAATTCTTGAATGACCACAGCATCTAGTAGCACGCCTATTTTATTTAAATACTACCTTTCATTAGTTACTAAATTTCCATACAATTTTCAAATCATTTCCAGCAACTAAGTAAACTTCTAGACATTATTCCATATTCTGTTACCAAGCTAAAATCTTTTTCAGTTCAATAAATTCTAAGAAGCCATCATTTCCCTTCCTCATAATTTTCACAATAATTTTGCTTCAGTATAAATGCTCTTCAATATGAGACTAATGACTACTTACACTGTCTTCAGGTCTGATCAGGGAACCTAAATATGGCCACTTAAAGTAGCTCCATAGGGCTATTAAACTGTGTGAAAGTGCTTTAGTTTCTTCAGATCCCACTGCTGCTTCTTTAAGAAAATCTCAGCAGGTTGTCCATTAATAATATGAATTTTCTTTCTGTTGAGTAATTTGACAATTCCCATCTCAGATAATCCAATGTATGACTACTTCTAACTCAATTGACATCATTTTCCAGGCCCACATATTTTCTAAAGGTCACAGAAATTGTGCATCTTTTCTCACAAACTTCAATAGCAACTCTGTTGCAAGGGTGATGTTCAATAATATGCACTATAATTTACCTCCTTGTTCTGTCAGCATCCTTCCTGATTGCAGAAACGTAGTCTTTAAGACTGCAAAGGTACGTGGAGTTTTAATAGGTCTTACTTCAATGTAGTACAAAATAAAAATTTAAACGGGCTTGTATAAACAATATGTAATTTCTGAAGTCCTTATTCTTCCCTTCTAAATCATGTCAGTTCTGACCTTGAAAGGCCATGGTTACTCTATTTTCTGAGCAATATTTTCATTTGCTATTTCCTTTTGCAAAGTAATTAATCATATGATTGCCTTGTGATCATCAAGGTCAAATCTCAAACTTCGTGGATGCAAATGCTGCCAACCAGTTCTGTCTTGCACTCTTGGCAATATTTTGTCTTCAAGTAAAAGTTCAACATTCACTGCAGCAGGACTTCTGGAGCAGCTAAATATTACTAGAGATAACAGTGATTATTTATGGTACATGACAAGGTGTGTTGTTATTAACTATTGCATGAAATCTTAGTCCCAGAGTTGCTTTCTTGCCAACTGTTGGACCAAGGACTTTTTTCTACATTACCTCCTACCAACCATATGAGATGATAGACTTCACGCTAAACAATAGGTCAAAGGGGTACCGTGGAAGATTCTTAGGGTGGGAATTATTTATAGATCGGGGCAGATTCTCTTGACCATATGCAATATTTGATAACTAAATATGGCCTCTATCTGGCTTCCATGTTGATGGGGACAAACTTTGACAAAAAATGAAGATGGTCTTTAACCCAAATAAATCCCCTTTGAAGCATTATGGGTTTGTGTTTGATTAAGAGTTTATCAAGGGTTAAAAGAAGAAATGCAAGTCAACGTGACCTTATACTTCTGTTTGACTCAACCTTTTTTACAAACCAGCATTGACATTCGTTTGTCGGAATCATTTCTACGAGGAGGACAAAAACCCACTCTCACCGTGCGGTCAAGAGGTCATGCAGTACACGTCTTTATCAATGGGCAGCTTTCAGGTTCTATGATTGATTACATCATCTCAGTTCAAATGACTAGATTTGGATGATCTTTTCTATTACTTTTCTAACTAATTAAATCTTTCTTGTGTGACAAAATTAGTTCAAGGCATCATAATGCTAAATTGCTAATGTATAGATTTATTTTACAGGGTCTGCCTGTGGTTCCCGGGAGAATATGAGATTCACATTTACTGGACCAGTCAACTCGCACGCTGGAACAAATAAAATTGCATTACTCAGCTTAGCTGTTGGATTACCAGTGAGTTCTCAGCCGATAGCTTCATTTTCAGAAACATCAATAACTCTTCTAGAAAAAGGGTTAACTGCTATGGTATAAACCATTAGTATAGGACAGCAGAATCACAACCTTATCTTACTCAAATTTCACCATTGCACTTATATCTCCAACGAGTTATTTCAAAACTGATAAAAAAAACATCCTTCTTGTCGAAGAACATTAGGTTGCACTTTGAGACTTGGAATACAGGAATCATGGGAGTAGTTTCACTGCATGGTCTCGACCAGGGAAAGAGGGACCTATCATGGCAGAAATGGACCTACAAAGGTAAGGTGAAATATAAGTGGTTAAATTATTGTTAGTATTCTCAACCATGCATTCTTGTCTTACAGTAATCTTCCTTGGAATAGGTTGGCCTCAGAGGAGAGGCAATGAATTTGGTCTCTCCAAGCCAAGTCTCAGAGTGGATTGGAGGGTCATTAGTCAACCAAGGCCGACAGCAACTGACATGGTATAAGGTAAAATATACACCAAGAACTTGTGAAAAAAGTTTGTTCCAGACTTCAGCACTAAAGTAACCTTCCGTTGCAGGCTTACTTTGATGCGCCAGGAGGAAATGAGCCATTGGCCTTGGACATGAGAAGCATGGGAAAGGGACAAGTGTGAATCAATGGGCAAAGCATGTGAAAAGAACAGCAGGAAGTGTTTGTGCTCCACCCAACTGTTAAGAATTGGCACATTGAGGACACTGGTGAAGAAAAAATGCTTCGTCAGGTGAACCTTCACCTGCGTTGTGCACCAGGCCAGTCTATAGCAACCATTAAATTTGCAAGCTTTGGGACTACTTTGGGAACTTGTGGAAGTTTTCAGAAGGCAGCTTGCCATTCACCGAACTCTCAGTGCCAGGTAATTCCCTAACTTGAACACTTTCCTTTTCTAACTTGTCATGATGAAATGCATTCGAAAACTTTTGTATTGATTTTGTTTCTAAATAACTACTATACAGATGTGCATGGGGAGAGAGAACTGTGAGGTCACCGCGTCTAATAGTTATTTCCGAGCAGACTCATGTCCCAATGTGTTGAAGAGGTTATCCTCCGTCGAAGTTGTTTGTTCAAGTAATACCGTAACTGCAGCCAATGAACCCAATTCAACGAAGTATTAGAATTTAAAGAAGAAGGATTTCCGATGTAACTATCACCATTTGTACACAGCAACAAAAGAGCACTGTGATACAACATAACATCGCGGAGAATACGTTATTTGATTTCAATCACGTTGATTATTTGTAATGTTGAAAGTTGATTTTCGATTTACTAGAATTCCTCCTTCAATCTTCTTAACATATCAAGTAACACACTGCAATATTTTGAAAAAATATTTAAAGCTTTCTTGATTTAAAAGTTAATTGGCAAATTTTTTATATTATTAAGGGCGAAATACAGTGGAAGGGCACAAGGTCACTTTCAGTGCTTTCTTTTTTCATTGGATTGTTGAGAACATTACAATTTTATTGGCAAAGGGCAGGTAATTGAAGCAAGTTCAGTTTTGTTTTGTTTTTTCAACGCCTCGTATAGTAGGATACTAGTATAAGGGCAATAAATTACATAATCAATCTCTAACAGTTATTCTACAAGTGAGAATACAAGTCTAAAGAGAAAGAAAACCTCACAAGGGGAAAAACGAGAATCGAATCTGTGTAACCAGAATCTCAATCTCTATTATAGGCTAATTGACAATTTGAACAAGGACATTTGAAGAAATTAATCCAAATCAAAGCACCAGTTTAACAATTCCGAACAATTTCCTTGTTGCACTCATTTTTTAAACTTTTAAGGGTGTCATTTGATTGAACTCCTCGGAGGGGGGCAAATGAATGCCCAGCATTTAATTCTTTGTAGATGAACCTCCACCTTTACTTGTTGGGAGGTTCAACTTCCACAATATGGAACCTCTGTTATCACAAGAGGTAGCTGGCTTGTCAATGACTATGAAATTTAACATCAAAAGCCAGAGAATTGAACAATAATTTGATAAGCTAATAACTTTTTATTAACAGGTAACATAATCCATTGTTAAACAGCAAGCATCCATAATAAAACCGAGTTCACACATTAATATCCCATACACCAGGAAACTAACAGAATCCATGGCTACATTATCATTAACACGACAAAAAGAAAAGCTAGTGCTAGTTTGCATATCTCCTCTAAACATAAGCTCAAGCACTTGCAGTAGCAACTGTAACAGTGGCATGCTTGACAATTGTTTGCAGGAGATCTTCTTTCTTTGCACCCACAACCTTGTCCACAAGGTTCCCTTCTTTCAGAAATATAAAGGTTGGCATTGCCTCCACTGACCATTCCTTGGAAACAGGCTATGAACAGAAAACTAGTAACATAAGAGATTATACTTGCACAAAACTTCAATAGCTAAGCAAATATAAATCCTTGAATAAATAAAGAAACCCACTGTCCTTACAGTTGGGACTTGTATTTGTTTACCTCCAACTCATCCACATCCACCTTAAGGAAGATGACTTCAGGCATCTTCTTTGCTAGATCTGCTAGAATTGGGGCAATGAAACGGCAAGGCCCACACCATGAAGCCGTGAAATCCACCACAACCTATCAAGAAGTTCAATTAGTTTGTCAAAACCCAACATGATTATTTCAACCACATTCTTAAGAATACCAAATTTAATAAAAATGAAATATATAATGACAAGTAACTGATACACACCCACATCTATAACCTCAAGTAAACTGAGTATATGAAATGATAATATCATGGCCAGCCACATATTAGTCCTCCAACCTGTCTCGACTGGACTATATGGATACGAAAACAGGGCGGGGTTTTGGGTAAGTAAAAATTTCATTAAGATTAATAACTAAAACTCAAATCAATAATTATATAAAGCAAAATCCCAGTTACATTTCCAAATCCTGGAATTCAAGTGATAACAGAGTTCTCCAATATCAATCTCAAACCTTAAACCAGTTAGCCCCTCCAACCTTCTTTCTAGTAGAATATACTAACCTATTTAGTTTCGACGAGATGGTAGGGATGCAAAAGGATGCTCCTCCTCTGTTCTACAAACCATGGTCAAAAAGCCCCAAACCTAAGCCATTTATTCGAACAGACAAATACATCTATAGTTCTAATAAAAATAATGGATGACTTCCATATTTTTCTTAAATAACCTTGGATATATGAAATCAAACACGAAAAACATACATAAACGTAAATAATAAAGTCAACTGCACATTAAAATATTTCTGAAATTCTGAACATACCCATATCCTTCATATCAAAACAAAGCAAACACAACCCATTACGCCATTATTTATAAGCACAAAACAACCAAAACCAATACTCAAAAAAATAAAAATTGTACCACTGAAAAGATGGGGTTTATTTCCGAAAGGAGAAAAAAAAACAGAATGGAAATATGGAAATTAAAGAACTCTGCATAGTATAATAGAAGGGGGGGGGGGGGGGGGGGGGGGGGGGGGGGGGGGGGGGGGGAGGAGTACCAGCTTCTTGGACTCTTTGCCCTTGTCGAATTGTTCCTTCCACTGATCTATGGTGTGGCAGCTAATCACCTGTCCTTCTTCAGCAGCCATTTCTCTCCCAAAATAAAAAAAACCCTAATTCAATTTCTCTAACAAAGTTTTTTTACTTCCAATGCCTTTCGTAACACAATCCGTAACCGAATAATGCTTAGCCTTGGCCTTAGCCTCCAGTTATATAGCGTGACGTACCCAGATGATATTACGAAAAAAGGATAGTAAGAGTCAAAAATTACGGAATGTGACATTATGTCGGTACGTGACGCAATCTCCTATGTCATCTAAATTACTAAATGATAGTGAAAAATAATGACAAAAAATAAAAATATATTTTTAACTTTGAATTAAATTAAAAATATAATTATATTTGAAATTTTAGAATAAAATAAGCATTAGTTAAAAAAATTATATAAAGTAATTTTAAAATATTATTAAAATAGTTAAACATATAACCTTATCTAATAATGACATTTATATTCGTTTTTAGTGCTTAATAAAATACATTAGTTCATTAAGACAAATAAATATAAATAATAATTAAAAGAGAATTATAAATAAATGTATAATAAATTTCAAGTGTCTTAATTGAAATTAGGAATCACGTTGAAATTGAAATAATTAATATTTTCTCAAGTCAGTCTAAATGGATGAAATTTTAAAAAAAGAACTAAAATGAAAAATTAAATAAAGAAGAAGATGAAGAATTAAAAAAAGATTATAAATGGATAAAATTGATATATATATGTGTATATATATATATATATATATATATATATATATATATATATATATATATATATATTAGAGAATACATATTCAAAATAAAATCAAACAAACAAATCGAAATAAAAATATTAATCAATCATATATATATTTAGTCAACTTAGTTTAAGATCAACTAAAACTTTTCAGTTGATTCTTACAAAATATTGTTATATCGTTATCATAATAACAAGTTCATTAATCCTGTGCGAAGCACAGACGGTATTCACTAATCCCGCGCGAAACACAGACGGTATGAATAATAATTTATTATATTAATAATTAAAAGAAATAATTGTGATTTCGAAAACATAAGTTGTAACTATTAAATAGTTAAACATTTATTCAAATAACTAATAATTGAATTATATATTGTAAGTTTTTTTAATCAATTATTAAGATAAATATTTAAATAGATTATTGTAAATTTATTTAGTTATGATTATAAAAAAATAATTATTTTAATTTTATTTAAGTTTGTAATAGAAATTATATTAGCCTTTATATTGACAAAGTTTGCTTAAAACTCTAATCCAAATAGAATTATTGATAAGTCGATTTTATATCAATTTATTAGGTATTTTATGCTTAATTAATTGTGAGTTTTAAAGTATTTTTAATGTTTTAGGTAATTTATTTAATTTTTTGCATTTTTATTCTTTTTATATTCTTTTTAATTAATTTATATTTATTTTTGTAGGAAAATTAAAGTTGATGGCATTTCTGTAAATAATCTGTCAATACATGGTTCGTGCCATGCGCGCGTTAGGGACTCAGCATGCGCAAGGAAACGACAACGTTTGGAGGAGCAGCTGAAGAAGTTGACCGCACCATGCGCGCAAAGAGGTTCAACAACCGGCAAAATCAGGACGACGTCGCTTGGTAGGAACAATTGATAACATTCTGCGCAATGCGCGGAAGGTGCATAATCAGCAAAAAGCGCGCAATGCGCAGAGTGTTACTGACGTCAGAAAGTGCGTGGGCGTGGGCGTGGGCGTGGCGGCTGCTGCTGCCTCTTTCTTTCTCTCTCCTTTACCACGTGTGTTCAGGCGTGTTTAACTGAAGTTGTTTTCCTTTTTTCGAGTGGTTCCAGCAAAGTGAAAGGATTAAATTAAATAAATCCAAAAGCAAATTGGACTAGGAAAATAAATAATATTTTATATTTATTTTATTTTGTATTTTAAATCATATTAGGGTTAGGAGGAGTATGTGTGACGACCCCAAATCCGGGTTCTTTAACCTCGGGTTTGATTCTCACTGTACAATACTAAACAATAATGAAATACATAAATTGTATTCAAACTTCGCGGAATAATACAAAAGGTTCCTTAATCAAAAGGCTACACTTCCCAAGGTCTATTACCTTAATCTTAAACATTACATATCTTAAGGGAAATACAAAAGATTTACAACAGTAATTACATAACAGTAATCTAAACTAGCATGCAATTACTAAAACTAAGCATTCGCTTTCCCCTTGCCTTTGTTCGATTTAGAGCTTTCGGGATTGGCTGAAATAAAGTCATGATATAGCAAGAATGAGCAACTAAATGGCTCAGCAAGTCTATAAACAACAATCATACGATATATCATGATGAAGGGAAATAACTTCAAGGTTTCAACAATAGCAATTGTGAAAGATAACAAGAATCAATGTTCAATAAAAGAAGGAATTGACTCTTTACTGCTGAGTGGTCTTTAATGACCATGAACTGCTACTAAGGTAGAACAGACATACAATGTCTGACTCCTTGTTAAAATAACGGGACACTTGAGGGGATCAGTCCTCTCATGTCCTATGTATATGCATCACATTTAGTTTTCTTGCGCACTGTCGGGTCTCCGACAAATAAAAACCCCCTTTAACTAGGGTTGTTCTATCTCAGTCTTACTGTAAGAATCCGCACCAGCCAATGGTTTGGATAAGCTTTTATAATATTCAATTAAATGAATTTAACATGCATTTGTCTAGCCGAAACAATTAGCTTAGACGTTCTTAAACAGTTTGCAAAAGCACTATGTGCGAATACAATAATCAATAATGATGTGAAGTAATTTTTGATAATTAATTCACTCAAAGGTCTGTCAAGTAACTACGGGTGTAGAATACTTGCTAAACAATAATTGAAATGTAAATACGGTTGAAGAATATCTGCAACAATAAATACAAGTTTAAGGGTAGAAAACTTGCCTGTCTGCACAGCTACAATAAATGTCTAGCTTTAACTACTTGCTTTGAAAGACCTAACATTAATAAAGTCGGTCTAATAATTAGCACGGCGTATTTGCATAACTATACGCTTGATAATGAACTTATTTACCACACATAAGTACTAACACATAATTTACATCAGTCAAAACAATATTATTAACCTTATAAACCCTTAATCATATTAGGTTAATAAGTTAGAAAATATTTTTCTTAAGTGTTGGACACTTATTAAACCTTTAAACAACTTATTATAATTGTTTAATTAAATTCAATTTATTTTATTAACTCAATCTCTTTTTAATTACTATTTAATATTGATTAAATAGAAATTAATTAATTAACTCTAGTTATTATTTAAAATAAATAATAACTAATTGTACTTACTTATTATTTAATTATAATTAAATAATAAATAATTATTAACTTAGTTTTAACCTTCTTTAATTTAATGTTAATCAACCAATAATTAACCAAGTAATTAACCTTACTTATTATTTAATTAAGAAAATTAAATAATAGTTTACTAATCTTAATCCTCTTTAATTATTATTTAATGTCAATTAAATAATAATTAATTATTTAATTAATTTTAATTATTATTTAAGGTTAAATAATAATCAAATCATTCTTATTTATTATTTAAATTAAATAATAAATTATTACTCTAATAACTTAATTTCCATTAATCGTTATTTAATGCTAATTAAATAATAATTAATTACCTAATTATCCTTATTTATTATTTAATAATATTTAAATAATAAATAATAAATTTATAAATTTTATCTCTCTTTAAGTATTATTTAATAGGCATTAAATAATAAATGCTAATTTATCATCTTTATTTATTATTAACATTTAAAATAATAAATAAATAATAAATTTATTAATCTTAACCATGGTTTAGCTAACTAGATTAATATTTAAAATATTTAAATATTAAACTTAATGAAAAATATCCTCCCCAATATTATTTTTGTATTATAATTATTTTTGTTATAATTTTAATTTAGTTTTTAAATATTTAAATTAATTAAATTTAACCCGAATGGCATTTCCGTAAATAAGTCGAAATCTGAACCGAGGGCAGAATGGTAATTCTGCCAAGAAAAACACGGAGGGGCATTCTGGTAATTTCACCGGAATTTTCCTACCGCGCATGGCGCGGGTTACAGATTTAACGGGCCAAAAACGACGCCGTTTTTGGAATGCCGGATACGGCTTCCGCGCGTACGCGCGGAGTAACTTTTTACGGACACCAAACGACGTCGTTTGGCTCCGTGTTTTCGGTGAACAGTGGCTGCGCGCGCATTGCGCGGAAACCCTTAATTTTTTTCTTCTTCGCAGAATGTGAACAGTGTTCCGGCACACACATTTTAATTAAAAATATACCATCAAGTAAGCTTTAACTCTTCAATAAAAATCCAAAAAAATTACCAATCACCTTATTTTAATTTATAACATGAAAAAATAATTTTTCATGATTTAATATCTTTATTTTTTTATAAAAATTTCTACATCACATAAACTACCATAAATCATAACTTTTTGTGTATAACTCCATTTTGAGTGATTCAAACTTTGTTTTTCTCATGATTTAATGTTCTATAATATTAGAACATCAAACCTAAGTTTTATAAAAATATTTTTGGCAATAAATTTCAAGACTTGATTATACACTACTAAACACATATTTTAGCACACAAATGATACCAAAATACAAACCAAACCTATTAAACTTAAGCATGGCATAAATATTACAACTACACATTAATAACTATATTAACATGTTTATACTAACATGATGATTTATTTAATTTAAAAATAAACTACATTTAAAATAATCATTACCTTGTTTTAATGGCTATCTTTCTTTTTCTTCCAAAATAAGTTGTGAAGGAAGATGGCATGAATCAAGACTCCTTCTCTTCTCTTAGTATTTTGCTCTCAAATTTTCTAACCCTCTCAAATGCTCACACTTTGCTCTCTAGGAAATTCTCTAGCAATTAACTAACCAACCTAAAACAAGTGTGGGGGGTTTCTTTTATAGCCATCTACTAACACACCATTAACTCACTAATTCATCTATGTTGGTCAAATTAAAGGCTAATCAAGCTTACTATTTGATGGATTGACATGGTGATTGACTAGTTGATTGACTAGAGTTGTTGGCCAACTTTGATCTAGTGTAAAAGAGAAGCAATCTAGCAAATCAAGCAACATCAAGTGGGACCAAAAAAAAAATCAGCAAAATGGTATTTTCCATGCCATTTTTCCTTTATTTTTCTAGCTTTTAATGTGTATTTATGCATATACAAATATATCTATACATGGGTTCAATTGTTGACCAATTTTGACTTCCTATTGGGCTCCATGTTGGACTTAGGAAATTAATATATTGGGCTCATCCATTGAATTGGTTTGGGCTCAATTTAATTAACACTTTGGGCTAGCATTTAAATAACTATGCTAACTTTAATTAAAATAAGCATTGGGCTTGTTTAATTAATTATATGGGCTAGTAATTAAATTAATTACATGGGCTACTAGGTTAATATCTTGGACCTAGTTTAACAACTCATTTGGATTAAAAATATAATCCAATTAGATTTGCTTTAATTAATTATACCCTTGCTTTAATTCTTTAATTAAATATATGCACGAACAAGTACATCTATTTTATTATCTAATGCACATTTTATTAGTACAAAAATTTTAAATTCATTGCTAATTATATATTAATTATAATTACAATGTATAATGAAATTCGTGGTCATTACATTCTCCCTCCCTTATAAGAATTCCGTCCCCGGAATTACAATTTAAACTACTCAAAAAGATTCGGATAGTTAGCCCTCATCTTTTCTTCAAGCTCCCACGTAGCTTCCTCAGCGTTGTGGTTCCTCCATAGGACTTTGACAGAATGTATAATCTTATTCCGTAATTTCTGCTCTTTCCTATCTAGTATCTGGACAGGAATTTCCTCGTACGATAAGTCTTTCTCGACTTGTATTGGCTCATAGGATATCACATGTTTGTGGTCTGGCTTGTATGGTCGCAACACTGATACGTGAAACACATTGTGAATATGCTCCAGTTCAGGAGGTAAAGCTACCTCGTACGCCACTTCACCCACTCTCTTTAATATCTCGAACGGTCCTATGAACCTCGGACTCAGCTTTCCCTTCTTTCCAAATCGGATCTTCCCCTTCCAGGGAGATACCTTCATGAACACAAAACTCCCAACTTCGAAGTCTCGCTTTTGTCGATGTAAATCGGCGTATTTCTTCTGACGGTCCTGAGCTGCTACTAGCCGAGCTCTTATTACCTTGATAATCTCTACCGTCTGTTGGACCAATTCCGGTCCCAACAGTCGGCGTTCTCCTACCTCGTCCCAACATAGAGGTGTTCTGCACTTCCTTCCGTACAATGCTTCGTAAGGCGGCATGCCTATGCTTGCATGATAACTGTTGTTGTATGCAAACTCAACTAATGGTAGATGGTTCTCCCAACTGCCCTTGAAATCCATCACACAGGCCCTGAGCATATCTTCCAAAGTCTGTATTGTTCTTTCACTTTGCCCATCGGTCTGCGGATGATATGCTGTACTCATTCTCAACTGTGTCCCCAATCTCTCTTGAAGACTCCTCCAAAATTTTGACGTGAAGCGCGGATCTCTGTCTGACACAATCGATACCGGCACCCCATGTCTTGAAACTATCTCCTTGATGTACAGTTTAGCCAACTGGTCCAAACTGAACTTAATCTTGATCGGCAAAAAGTGCGCTGACTTTGTTAGTCGATCCACAATCACCCATATTGCGTCAAATCCCTTCTGTGTTGCTGGAAGTCCTACCACAAAATCCATTGTGATATGCTCCCATTTCCACTCAGGAATCTCTAACGGCTGTAGTAATCCACTTGGTCTCTGATGTTCGGCCTTTACCCTTTGACAAGTTAGGCATCGGCTGACACATTCTGCGACCTCCCTTTTTAAATTCGGCCACCAAAAATGCTGACGCAGATCTTGATACATCTTCGTACTCCCCGGATGTATCGAGTATCTCGTACTGTGGGCCTCTTGCAAAATCTCTTCTCGTAGTTCAGGCACTAGCGGCACCCAAACACGATTTTCAAACCTTAGCAATCCCATGCTATCCTCCTTGAATTTGACCTCTTCCCCTTCGGTCATTCTCATCCTGATTCTGACACATTCTTCATCTTTGTCTTGAGCCTCTTTCACCCTATCTAGTAAGGTTGGGCTTGCTTCCACTTCCATTGACTCATTTGGATTTCTTACCTCCAACTCCATTCGAGCCATCTCTTGAACCAATTGTTCCTGATCTGTCAAGATGAACAATTTCTCCCTGCTCTTTCTGCTTAGAGCATCTGCTACTACGTTGGCCTTGCCGGGATGATATAGAATTTCACAATCATAGTCCTTGATCAATTCTAACCATCTTCGTTGCCTCATATTTAACTCCTTCTGTGTGAAGATATACTTCAGACTCTTGTGGTCCGTGAATATCTCACATTTCTCTCCATATAAATAATGTCTCCAGATTTTAAGGGCAAACACTACCGCAGCCAGCTCCAAGTCGTGGGTAGGGTATCCCTTCTCGTAATCCTTCAACTGTCTGGACGCATACGCAACGACCTTGCCGTTTTGCATAAGCACACAGCCAAGTCCCTTGTGCGATGCATCACTGTAGACCGTAAAACCTCCCGTATCGTCCGGTAAAGTCAATACAGGTGCTTCACTAAGTCTCTTCTTTAGCTCCTGAAAACTCTCCTCACACTTCTCCGTCCATACGTATTTCACCGTCTTCCTCGTTAGATTGGTCAGCGGTGTTGCTATCTTTGAAAAATCTTGAATAAATCTCCGATAGTAACCCGCTAACCCCAAGAAACTTCTTACCTCCGTCGGCGTCCTTGGTTGCTCCCAATTCATCACTGCTTCCACCTTTGCTGGATCTACTGAAACTCCTTCCTTGTCAATGACATGACCTAAAAATTGAACTCTCTCCAACCAGAATTCACACTTCGAAAATTTAGCATACAACTGCTCCTTCCGTAAAATCTCCAACACCAATCTTAGGTGTTCAGCATGCTCCTCCTCCGTTTTAGAATACACCAGAATATCGTCAATGAACACAACAACAAATTTATCCAAGTACTGCTTGAATATTCTGTTCATCATGTCCATAAATGCGGCTGGCGCATTCGTCAGTCCAAACGACATCACCAGAAACTCATAATGCCCATATCGAGTTCTGAATGCCGTCTTGGGTACATCCTCCTTCCTGACTTTCAACTGATGATAACCAGTCCTCAAGTCAATCTTTGAAAAGTACTTCGCCCCTTTCAATTGATCGAAAAGATCGTCAATTCGTGGCAACGGGTACTTGTTCTTAATTGTCACCTTATTCAGCTCTCTGTAATCCATACATAATCTCATCGATCCATCCTTCTTCTTTACAAACAGCACCGGTGCTCCCCATGGAGAAACACTTGGCTGGATGTACTTATTATCCAACAACTCCTGTAATTGCACCATCAACTCTTTCATTTCTACCGGAGCCATTCTATATGGTGCCTTTGATATCGGCGCTGTCCCCGGTACTAAATCAATCGCAAATTCTATTTCTCTGTCCGGCGGTAAGCCTGGCAATACATCTGGAAAAACATCCATAAACTCCCTAACTACTGGTATTTGCTCCATCTCGGGACTCACCACTTGTGTATCAACCACATGAGCCAAATACCCTACACAACCTTTCTTTAATAATTTCTTGGCTTGCATCATCGTCAGACAAGATGACTGTCTTGACGATTTGCTGCCATAAAATACGACCTTAGACTTATTTGGTGTCTTAAGGTGTATGCACTTCTTTTGACAATCAATTAAAGCTCCATGGTTAACCAACCAATCCATTCCAAGTATAACGTCAAACTCCCCCAAGCGTATTGGAATTAAATCTACACTCAACTTCTGACCCCTGATTTCAGCACAACAGTCTCTATGTACATACTCTACAGGAATCACTTCTTTATTTGCAACTTCTATGTTCATTGGGTTCTCTAGTTTTTGTCTAGGCAATTCTAACCGCTTAGCGAATTCATCAGACACAAATGAACAGGTAGCGCCCGAATCAAATAATACATAAGCATTTATATCATTGATCGGAATAATACCTGACACCACGTCTTTTGATTCGACGGCGTCCTGCACCGTCATGTTGAAAGTCCGTGCCGTTGGTTTGTTCTGTGGCACCGGCCCTCCAATGGTCAGTTTGGCGTTGTTGTTGTTGTTGCTGTTGCTTCCCCTATAGCCCGAACTCCCTCCGGTGTTCTTCTTCTTCGGACAATCTTTAAATTGATGGTCCATGGCCCCGCAGGCGAAACAACCTCCTTTCCTTTTTGGTGTGGGACAATTAGGAGCGATGTGCCCCTCTTGCCCACAGTTGTAACAAACATTCCTTCCCTTCATGCACTCCCCTGAGTGATTCTTCCCGCATTGACTGCATTTGCTTGCTTTCTTTGACTCACTGCCCTGGGGTGTCCCCGAACTGCTGTTGTTATTCCACTTGCGTTTGTTCGAGTTGCTACCCCCGCTGCTACCCTCTCTGTTTCCCCCATCGCTTCTCTTCTTGTTCCGTTCTTGATTGTGCTTATTCAAAGCTTCATTTCCACCCTCAGCTATGATAGCTTTCTCCAACAGTGTTGCAAAATTTGTGATCTGGAGAACAGCTACCCGACTGTAAACCCATGGTTTCAGCCCCTGTTCGAATCGTCTGGCGCGTCTTGCCTCCGTGTCCACCTGATGTGTAGCAAATCTTGCCAATTCATTGAACTTGGCGGCATATTCGGATACCGACATGTTACCCTGCTTAAGCTCTAGGAATTTAATTTCCATCCTAGCCTTTGTACTCTCTGGAAAGTAGTTTTCCAAGAATACCTCTTTGAATCGCGCCCATGCGATCGTTCCCTCCCCTGCTCTACTCTTATTGGCCTTCCACCAGTGGCTGGCCTCTCCTTTCATCATGAAGGTAGCAAATGAGGTCATTTGCTCCTCCCTAACTCGTGCAACCTCGAAGACTTTTTCCATCTCCTCTATCCAGGTTTGTGCTTCTATAGGATCTGTGGTCCCTTTGAACTCGGGTGGTCCTATCAGTTTGAAGTCTTTAAAGGTTGCTAGTGGAGCGGCAGGGTTTGTTGCTCCAGTAGCCTCTGCGTTGCGTCCGCGAAATGCTCCCATTAGCATTTCTACGAACTCTTGGACCGGGTTGGGTGGTACCCCTCCGGCATTGACTGACTCTTCGACTGGTGGTGGGGGTAGTCGTTGATTTCTTCTCTGTGGCGGCATTTTCTGTATAAAGAAAATTTAATTAATTAAAGTTGTTTCAATCTTTTTACTTTCGTTTTGTAGCTTAAGTATTTTAAACTAAAGCACAAATAATCATCTTGACACATATAAACATAAACGAAAATGCATTTATATTCATATGCTAAAACACAGTGCGTAGCACTTTTACATCATATGCATACTGCTATAAATGCTGCTAACCCCGATAGTTAAAACAAAAGACGGGATCTAACATATCCCACAACTTCATAGAGTTGGGATTTACAACATACTAACCCTCTATCAAAACAAAAGTTGGGTTTCTACTGCATCTATGTACATACATCATAAATAAAGAAAATACAACTAACGGCGCATCCCTCGACGAACCGCATCGTCGTACTCCTCATCTCCAATAGCCCTGACCACACCCCTACTGATGGTGTGCAAGGTCTGGCCTTCCTCGGCAGGGTAATAGTGAACCCTACTCTGGATCCTACCAACTGATGAGCGATAGACGTAACTAAGTCTATCTATCCTCACCTTCTTCTCCCTAACCTCCTCCTCCAGCTCCATCATCTGCCCGTGAGCTGCATCACGCTGAATCTCCATATCTAGTCTATCCTCAACTGCCTGCTGCATCTGGCCCCTCATGGCCTCCCTCTCTGCCTCTGTCTGCTGAATCTTCAGCTCAGCGGCTATCAACCTGACCTCCATCTCGGCCATCCTCGCTTTCAGCTCTATGTTCTCGCCAGAGAACATATAAGCTGTATCTCGGTACTGATCCTCTGTCTGCTGGTGGATCTGGTTCTGCTCCTCAAGGTGCTGAACCCTCTCCTCTAGCTCCTCATTAGCCGTAGTGAGAGTATCAATGATGTCACTGGCGACAGTGCCCATGCCATCAATATACTCAGCTGGCTCCTCATCCTCCTCATCATCATCAGTACCAGCCTCCTCCTCGCTGTACTGCCCCATAACTCCGCCCCAGACAGCGTCCTCTCTATCTCCCTCCTCGGGATCTGACTCTGGCTCCTCAATCAGTGCAGCCACCCGTGGCTGTGCGGTATCCATAGGGATATCCGTATAAATCACCTCCTCTACAGCAGTGCTCGACTGGCCTATCTCCGTCATCCTACAATAACATAAATAACACATGTTAGTACAGCAATAAAATATATTCATTGATGAAATGAAATGATATTTTATCATGTACATCTCGGCTCGATGGATTTTCTCAATCCACCTCCAAAAATACACAACATGATGAATCTCCCCGATTCATCTCCTAACGCACTCGATAAGAGTTTAGTACTAAGGTTATACCCTAGGTTTCGCAATCCTAGAGTTTCTAACCTACAGCTCTGATACCAACCTGTGACGACCCCAAATCCGGGTTCTTTAACCTCGGGTTTGATTCTCACTGTACAATACTAAACAATAATGAAATACATAAATTGTATTCAAACTTCGCGGAATAATACAAAAGGTTCCTTAATCAAAAGGCTACACTTCCCAAGGTCTATTACCTTAATCTTAAACATTACATATCTTAAGGGAAATACAAAAGATTTACAACAGTAATTACATAACAGTAATCTAAACTAGCATGCAATTACTAAAACTAAGCATTCGCTTTCCCCTTGCCTTTGTTCGATTTAGAGCTTTCGGGATTGGCTGAAATAAAGTCATGATATAGCAAGAATGAGCAACTAAATGGCTCAGCAAGTCTATAAACAACAATCATACGATATATCATGATGAAGGGAAATAACTTCAAGGTTTCAACAATAGCAATTGTGAAAGATAACAAGAATCAATGTTCAATAAAAGAAGGAATTGACTCTTTACTGCTGAGTGGTCTTTAATGACCATGAACTGCTACTAAGGTAGAACAGACATACAATGTCTGACTCCTTGTTAAAATAACGGGACACTTGAGGGGATCAGTCCTCTCATGTCCTATGTATATGCATCACATTTAGTTTTCTTGCGCACTGTCGGGTCTCCGACAAATAAAAACCCCCTTTAACTAGGGTTGTTCTATCTCAGTCTTACTGTAAGAATCCGCACCAGCCAATGGTTTGGATAAGCTTTTATAATATTCAATTAAATGAATTTAACATGCATTTGTCTAGCCGAAACAATTAGCTTAGACGTTCTTAAACAGTTTGCAAAAGCACTATGTGCGAATACAATAATCAATAATGATGTGAAGTAATTTTTGATAATTAATTCACTCAAAGGTCTGTCAAGTAACTACGGGTGTAGAATACTTGCTAAACAATAATTGAAATGTAAATACGGTTGAAGAATATCTGCAACAATAAATACAAGTTTAAGGGTAGAAAACTTGCCTGTCTGCACAGCTACAATAAATGTCTAGCTTTAACTACTTGCTTTGAAAGACCTAACATTAATAAAGTCGGTCTAATAATTAGCACGGCGTATTTGCATAACTATACGCTTGATAATGAACTTATTTACCACACATAAGTACTAACACATAATTTACATCAGTCAAAACAATATTATTAACCTTATAAACCCTTAATCATATTAGGTTAATAAGTTAGAAAATATTTTTCTTAAGTGTTGGACACTTATTAAACCTTTAAACAACTTATTATAATTGTTTAATTAAATTCAATTTATTTTATTAACTCAATCTCTTTTTAATTACTATTTAATATTGATTAAATAGAAATTAATTAATTAACTCTAGTTATTATTTAAAATAAATAATAACTAATTGTACTTACTTATTATTTAATTATAATTAAATAATAAATAATTATTAACTTAGTTTTAACCTTCTTTAATTTAATGTTAATCAACCAATAATTAACCAAGTAATTAACCTTACTTATTATTTAATTAAGAAAATTAAATAATAGTTTACTAATCTTAATCCTCTTTAATTATTATTTAATGTCAATTAAATAATAATTAATTATTTAATTAATTTTAATTATTATTTAAGGTTAAATAATAATCAAATCATTCTTATTTATTATTTAAATTAAATAATAAATTATTACTCTAATAACTTAATTTCCATTAATCGTTATTTAATGCTAATTAAATAATAATTAATTACCTAATTATCCTTATTTATTATTTAATAATATTTAAATAATAAATAATAAATTTATAAATTTTATCTCTCTTTAAGTATTATTTAATAGGCATTAAATAATAAATGCTAATTTATCATCTTTATTTATTATTAACATTTAAAATAATAAATAAATAATAAATTTATTAATCTTAACCATGGTTTAGCTAACTAGATTAATATTTAAAATATTTAAATATTAAACTTAATGAAAAATATCCTCCCCAATATTATTTTTGTATTATAATTATTTTTGTTATAATTTTAATTTAGTTTTTAAATATTTAAATTAATTAAATTTAACCCGAATGGCATTTCCGTAAATAAGTCGAAATCTGAACCGAGGGCAGAATGGTAATTCTGCCAAGAAAAACACGGAGGGGCATTCTGGTAATTTCACCGGAATTTTCCTACCGCGCATGGCGCGGGTTACAGATTTAACGGGCCAAAAACGACGCCGTTTTTGGAATGCCGGATACGGCTTCCGCGCGTACGCGCGGAGTAACTTTTTACGGACACCAAACGACGTCGTTTGGCTCCGTGTTTTCGGTGAACAGTGGCTGCGCGCGCATTGCGCGGAAACCCTTAATTTTTTTCTTCTTCGCAGAATGTGAACAGTGTTCCGGCACACACATTTTAATTAAAAATATACCATCAAGTAAGCTTTAACTCTTCAATAAAAATCCAAAAAAATTACCAATCACCTTATTTTAATTTATAACATGAAAAAATAATTTTTCATGATTTAATATCTTTATTTTTTTATAAAAATTTCTACATCACATAAACTACCATAAATCATAACTTTTTGTGTATAACTCCATTTTGAGTGATTCAAACTTTGTTTTTCTCATGATTTAATGTTCTATAATATTAGAACATCAAACCTAAGTTTTATAAAAATATTTTTGGCAATAAATTTCAAGACTTGATTATACACTACTAAACACATATTTTAGCACACAAATGATACCAAAATACAAACCAAACCTATTAAACTTAAGCATGGCATAAATATTACAACTACACATTAATAACTATATTAACATGTTTATACTAACATGATGATTTATTTAATTTAAAAATAAACTACATTTAAAATAATCATTACCTTGTTTTAATGGCTATCTTTCTTTTTCTTCCAAAATAAGTTGTGAAGGAAGATGGCATGAATCAAGACTCCTTCTCTTCTCTTAGTATTTTGCTCTCAAATTTTCTAACCCTCTCAAATGCTCACACTTTGCTCTCTAGGAAATTCTCTAGCAATTAACTAACCAACCTAAAACAAGTGTGGGGGGTTTCTTTTATAGCCATCTACTAACACACCATTAACTCACTAATTCATCTATGTTGGTCAAATTAAAGGCTAATCAAGCTTACTATTTGATGGATTGACATGGTGATTGACTAGTTGATTGACTAGAGTTGTTGGCCAACTTTGATCTAGTGTAAAAGAGAAGCAATCTAGCAAATCAAGCAACATCAAGTGGGACCAAAAAAAAAATCAGCAAAATGGTATTTTCCATGCCATTTTTCCTTTATTTTTCTAGCTTTTAATGTGTATTTATGCATATACAAATATATCTATACATGGGTTCAATTGTTGACCAATTTTGACTTCCTATTGGGCTCCATGTTGGACTTAGGAAATTAATATATTGGGCTCATCCATTGAATTGGTTTGGGCTCAATTTAATTAACACTTTGGGCTAGCATTTAAATAACTATGCTAACTTTAATTAAAATAAGCATTGGGCTTGTTTAATTAATTATATGGGCTAGTAATTAAATTAATTACATGGGCTACTAGGTTAATATCTTGGACCTAGTTTAACAACTCATTTGGATTAAAAATATAATCCAATTAGATTTGCTTTAATTAATTATACCCTTGCTTTAATTCTTTAATTAAATATATGCACGAACAAGTACATCTATTTTATTATCTAATGCACATTTTATTAGTACAAAAATTTTAAATTCATTGCTAATTATATATTAATTATAATTACAATGTATAATGAAATTCGTGGTCATTACAGTATGTATCCTATAAATAGAGGGCTTGAGGTACAATGTAATACATAACTTTCATTTGAAAAAAAATTTCTTTTCTATTTTTTGGTGTTCTCTACAACTATGTGTAGTTAAATTATTTTTTTCTTGATTTAAATGATTGAAGCCATCAACATCAATACACTGTGAGATCTAATTTATTTTAATTGTTCAATTTATATTTTGAGTATTGAATATTTTTCTGCGTTTAATTTTATGATTGATTCGTTTGATTGTTAGGGTGCACACTAGTTTATTATTTGTTGAAATCTACTGCTAAATTAAATATCAAATCTGTAATTGTTTGGTTACTTTAATTTGCGAATCAACTAAGATTAATAATTATTTTGCATATAAAAAGACTGTTATATCTTAGGAAAAATATTCATCTAAATTAAATGCAGACGCTTGGATTGTGTTGTTTAGTTCAACGATCTCTCTAATTCTTAAAGCTTCTACTAGATTAAATCATTAGCGCTTATTTTAGATTATTTAGTAGTAAGGGTTATTTAGATCGCTTGTTTCTACTTAACTAAAATTAAAGAAAGATAGAAAAATTATTCGAATGTGAGTAATTATTCCACGTTAAATATTTAAAATATGAATTGAGTTATTCTTGCATCAATGATCAGTTGTAAATTCTTGATGGTGAATGTTAACTTAAACCAATATTTTTTTTTCTTATTTATTTCATTAAATTACTTGCATATTTATTTTAGTTAATTTTATTTAAATTATTTCTTTGATTAAAAACCCCCCAATTTTGGTTTACAAAACATAAAATTAAATTAATCATTCTCTATGGGATCGACTCTTACTCGCATTACTTCATTAATATTTTTTCAAAGTAAAATTTTATTTTTGGATGCTTGCATCATCACATCAAGAAACTTAAGTTTTAATTTAGTTATGATAATTAGTTAGAAATAAATTCACTTTCATTTTTCAAATAATGTTACAGTTATTATGTTTCAAATTCACAAATAGTATTAATACAATTAATCATGTAATTTGATAAAATTTCAAGTTATAATAAATTAAATTATTTAAGATATTAATTTTATAATGAAGTTCAATTCATAATTAATATTAATGTAATTAAATTGCGTGATATGTTAAGTAATTTTTTGATATCTTAATAGTTTAATAAAATTGTAGCAATAGAATTATCGTATATAAATTTGTTAAGATATATAAACTAAATAAACTATTAAAAAAAACACGTGTAGTAATTATTAATAGATAACATAAGTGCCTCTTTGGTTTTGTTGCGAACTTTTTTTTTTTTTTGTTATTTTTTTGGCAATAATTTTCTTGTCTTCAAGTATTCTTAACTTCATGTTCATCAAATGTTTCTTTTTAAATCATTGCTTGATAAAAAATTTTATCAGTGAATTTTCTTTAATTTATATTTATGGTATTAATGCAGCCTTAATAAAAAGGGAGGGTACAAAGTAAATACAATATTAATTATAAATAAAATCAAGTCAAAAGTATGACAATAAAGTAATTTTTAAAAAGTCTAATTAAAAAAAATAGTGTACTGTATAAATTATGGGTGAGCAAGGACAATGATTTTATTTATAATTAATATTGTATGTACTCAAGACAATGACAAACACAGTATAAATTAGGGGTGAACAAGAAATCGAATTACTCCCGAAATCGCACCAAAAGTCGCATAGACAGCACCAATAAAAAAATATTAATTATAAATAAAATCAAGTCAAACATATGACAATAAAGCAATTTTTAAACAGTCTAATTAAAAAAAAATAGTGTACTACACTCAAGACAATGACAAATACAGTATAAATTAAGGATGAGCAAGGAACCGAATTACCCCTGAAATCGCACAAACTGCACAAATGGTTCCGACGTATGTGACGGTTTTAGGTAGGTTAAAAAATCACAAAAGTGATTTGAGTTTGGTTTCTAGGCAAAATCGCATGCAATAAATCGCACCATGCACTGTCAAAATGAAGCATATCGAGAAGCATTATTATAATGTACAAATATTTGGAATTAACTCAAATTATAATTATCTCTGTTTAGAATTTTTCTATGTAAGGAAATAACATCATTCATGTTTTCAGGTTCTATTTTGCTTTTGTTTAGACAAAACATTGTCATTATAAGTAAAGTTGTGTATGATTGTGTGTTATTAAAGTGGATTTTAATATTGTGTGATATTAAATTGTTAATTTAAATTACATAAAATTTAATTATTTCAATTGATTTTGGAACAGAAACTGCACCGCATCAATCATAAGTGGTTTCATGTGCAGTTTTAAATTTGTCAAACCGCACTTAAGCAGTTTTATGTGCGGTTTGAACTTTAAACTGCACCAAACCGCATTATGCTCACCCTTAGTATAAATATTGGACCTTGTAAGTTTCAAATCTATAAATTTTAAGTCGCCAACTTCAAATTTCATTGAATAATCGGTGTTTAGATGTATTTGTTATTTTTTTAAACGAAATTGTTATTCAATATTTCTTTCTTAATCATATCTCGATAATATTTTCGTTGCATGAAATTTCTTGATTCTTTATTTGTGGAATCCATCGATATTTAATAAAAGTAAATTGTTGTTAATGGATTTATGAATGATAAGAATAAAAAAAAAGTATCTTCCTTTTTTTATTCTTGTTAGAGATGGGATGTTCTAAAATTTAATTGATAGAAATTTGCATAGTACTTATATTAATTTGAATAGAAAAAAATTCTTTTTTTTTATTCGTATTAGAGATAATAATATTTTTAAATTTAAATAATTTTTAATTAATACAAATTTGAATAGTATTTATACTAATATGAATTGAAAAGAAAGAACTGTAACTATACAATACTCGAAATATATTATCTTACCTCGTAATAAATATCAGGCAATCACAAAATTAAATCATATATCTTCTTATACTTTGATTGACCTAAAACTAGTCATGCACAACAGGTCGGCCCGGCCCGGGCCTGCCAGGCCTTGACCGTTGACCAGGCCAGGCCTTGACCGTTGACCAGGCCAGGCCGGACCTTTGACTTTCGGCCTGCAGGTCAGGCCGGGCCGGACTTGGTGCTTGAAAATGGGGCCTGTCGAGGCCTGTAGGCCAGGCCAGACCTTGGGTCAGGCCAGGCCAGGCCGGTCCGATCCGATCCATTCAATTTTTTTTAATAATTTCAAATATTATAAAAACATCAACTAAAATTTTAAACTTAATTGATGTATTAATTAAAAGTAATGTATTATAACTTACAAGTTACAACTTATAAATTACAATAATGAATTAAAATAATGTACAATTTTAAAGATATGATATTATTTTATACTATCATTAATAAAAAAAAATTATTTTTTATGAACGCTATCTTTTTTATTATTATTATTATTATTTTACAAATGACTTTCTAGTTTTTAACCTAAGTATTTATTAAAATAAAAGTTCTGCAAAAAGTGTAGATTGCTAGCTTGGTAAGGAAAATTATTATATATTACATTACCCAATGCGTTTTTATGAATTTATTTATTCGTATATAAACAAATATGCATGAATCAAAGAAAATTAACAGGCCGAGCCGGGTTTTTGGTGAATCAAGTCAGGCCTCGGGCCAGGTCAGGCCTCAGACCAGGCCAGACCTCAGGCCGGATCTCAGGCTAGGCCAGGCCTGGCTTTTTGGCAGGCCAGACCAGACCAGATCTGAGCCAAAAAAATGTGGCTTGTTCAAGGCCTTCAGGCCGGGCCAGGCCGGACCAGGCCTTGACCAGACCAGGCTTTGACCAGGCCGGGCCCAAACCAAATCAAGGCCGGGTCACAGGCCGCAGACCATTTGTGTACCACTACCTAAAACTTATATAAAATTAGAGTATATGACATAATATAATGTGTTATATTGTCTTAATCAATTACATAAAATTATGATAAAAAATTGTAATAAAATTAGTAAGACCAAAATAAAATAAAATTAGAAGTTACTTTTTCTATTAGAGATTGGTTGTGTTTCTTTTAAATATATTAAAAATTTATATAGTATATATTTAATTATTATAAATTTATATAATACTTAAAAAAAAAGATTTTTTTTCTATTACTCTTAGGTATAAGAATATTTTTAAATTTGAATAATATTTAATTGATATAAATTTAAATAATATTTATACTAATATGAATTAGAAAAGTTGAATTAAAAAATTAAATCAAATTTATTTATGTTTTTAATTAAATAATTAAGAATAGATATTATGATATATCCGTTGAAAAAACCATAGGAATGCTGTCGTACTGACGTCGAAAATAAGGTGAGAACATACTGTACGCGGCAAACGGATAATGCGGCGAGATATTGCGTAAGCTCAAAGCACATTCAGGCTGGCGTTGATACAAATAAATGGCACGTGTAAAATAAACCAGGAGTACTTGGAAAATATGATAAAGTTTTTTTTTTCGTTAATAAAAAATTACTTCCTTCTAGTTGAAGACCAAGTTGATAAAATTATTCCCACGGCTTTGGATGGTCCAAGGACAATGACACCCCACCATATTTAATTTTTTCCCTCGATATTAACTTAAAAAGGAGTGTGTGTCTATATATATAAGAAATTTTTTAAAAAAAAATTAAAGACGAATCGTCGTCTTTGGTATCTATGGCGACGGTTCGACTCGTCGTCCTAGAGTGCATGACTATGACGACAGGTCGAATTGTTGCCATAGATATCAAAGACGGCGGTTCGTCTTTGGTTCGCTTTTTAAGATTCACTGGAGAAAGAGATTATATATATATATATATATATCCGTTGTTTTGTATTTAATCTTTCTTTAACCAATGATGAATTTGTTGTTTATATGAGTTATAGCTTGGTATTCTACTAATCTTGGTAGCCGGATATACCTATGCATGTAGCTGGACGTGTTTAAAATTTGATTATCTCTTAATGCTTTTTAAAAAAAAAAATTCTATACCGTCCTATATGAACTGTGATACTTCACTTTCCTGTCCATATCAATAAAAGTTGTCTTGTTTTTCAAATTATGATAAGGTAATAAAAATATATATTTTCCTACACCTAAACAAAAGAACAAAAAAAAAAAAAAATAATATTAAATGTCCGCCACTAATAGTGATAAATTTTTTCATTATCAATTATAGATTTAAAGTTTAAATGAAAGGTTTGTAAAATATTCGTGGATGATATCTTTTGTGTAAAGCAAGATAATCATGCAAGTTAGACAAACAAATCAGAGCAACAAGATGATATGCTTTTGGGTTTTATCATCATGTATCTTCTTCTTTTTATGTAATTCTTATCTTTAAAATGTGGGTGATCGAGACGCTTTTTATTGTGTACAATCTTTTTATATAAGTAAAATTATGATATTTTTTTTAAATTAATATTTTTATATGTATTTTTTTACATTTTTACATGATTATCTTTTAATAAAGCGAGTCTTACTTTTATTGAAAAAAAAAGGTATATAAATATTAAAAATATATATAAAAATAATACACTCATATTTTTTTAATATACTTAATTTATGAAATACTGCGTGTATCAGTGCATGTAAACTCAAATGATCTTGGCTGTAAATCCCAAGTCTCATTAAAAATATTCTAAAAAGAATTGCCACGCTTAAAAGGAAATGTTGATATTAGGGACAGCCACTCGTGGGTAAAGAAAGAGAGAGCGTAACACTTTTGATTCGTACAACCTTTGGGAGTAAGAGGAGCTTTAGAACGCTCCAAGCAACCATTAGAATTTTGATTTGAACACACCATTTACTCCCGAGCCCCAATAACATCTATTTAGAGCTAAAGTCCAAGATCGATTTTGGAAGAATAAGTATAGGTTAACAATAATTAAATACAACATGAAATATTATATATATTTTTATCATAAAAAAATAGGACTTAACATTTTAATAATAATAATTAAGACAATTCATTAATGTTAGGATAAATATTTCGCTAAGCATGGTCCGGTAGTTCATATTGAGTTAGGCCTAATGGACCATCAATTTGACAGTCTTTTATGATGACTTCTTAGTCCAATAGGCTTGGATAGAATTCTTAAACCCATTCGGATAATAACTACTTACTACATTTAATCCTAATTAGAGTAGGAGTCATACATCCTAAATGGTTTGAGATAGTTACATTCCTATTTAACTACTACTTCTTTGATGGACATTCCTATTAGGACTGATAAGAATCAAGTAAGTGCTATAAATACTCGGTCAATAATGGAGGTAGAGGTTACGCTATTCCATTCTACTAAATACTTAAGCCTCCATTATTAACCTATCTTGAAATCTTTACTAATACTCACATCGGAAGAGTCCACTGACGGTCTAAGCCGTTAAGACTTTTGTGGAGGTATTCTTCCGGGACAGCCGGACAAAATCAGGCATTAACAATTAAATATAATTAAAAAAAATTACAATGACTTGATTTTTTGAGATAGTTTGTTATATTCATTTATCATTATATAGGTTAAAATTAAAGAAATTTATATCAATTTTAAGTTTAAAAATATCATAACTTAACTTTAAAAAGTCAATAATAACTTTATATTTTAAAACAGAGGTAGTAGTATTTTTTAGTTAGTGTATAATAATATAACTATTCATACTAAAAAATAAATGGTATGAATATTAAAATTTCCTTAAAAGTGTTTATATTTAAAAATTATTGTTTTAAAAACACTTTCTAAGTTTCTACAACACACATAAGATAAAAATAGAAGAAGAAAAATTATTCTAATTGTAGCTTTAACCATTTATATGGGGTTAAATAACTTTTTCATCATTATATTAGACTCTAATTTACATATGTATCACTGAACTGATTTTTTTTACAATTGGATCACTAAACTGAATTTTTTTTACAAAAAATGATTTTTTCGTCTAAGTCTGTTAAAATTTAACAGGTTGCTGATGTGACACCATGCCATTGCTTATTTGGCACCACGCCATTGAAAATAAAAATAATTTTTTAAAAATCTGAAATAAAATTTAAAAATAAATTAAAAAAACCCAATAAATAAAAAAATAACCCCTCATTGTGTAATTACGATTAAACCATTCCGGTTATAATAGTTGTCGAAAGCTATCTAAAAGAACAAAAACCCAGATCGGGAAATATGAATTGAAACCAAAACAACTCAAGCTAACATAATCGATAATCGATGTAAAACCCAAAAGGCTCATAATCACAGAAAAATCAGGGTAAAAACCCAAACAACAAATTGGGATAGAAATTCATATAATCATACAGATAGATCCAAGAAATAAATAAACAGTTACTTTGAGAGAGAAACTATTGCCGATTTTCTAAATTCAATTCCAGTTTTAATGGATCTCTTTTACTTTTTTGTTAATGATTTAGTGTTGATGTTTTTTGAAGTTTGAGGGATTGTGCTTTTTCTAAGGCTCGACATGTTTCTGTAATTTACGGAAGGATGAGTGAGCCACCGAGCTCCAATCCATTTCAACGGTGGTGGAAGTTGTCAAAGATTTGGTCTTGGAATTGGATTGAAAGATTATAAGAGCTTGCTGTTTGACTTTACAGCCTAAGATCGGTCTTTGCTCCGATGGATTTCTGGCGATGTTGAAGACAATCCATTAAGCTTGAAACATTTGTTGCAGGTCGAAAATGTTAATGAAATCAATGACTCCTCCGGCGAGGAGAATCTCATAGTAGTAGCTTGCCACATAGCCAAGACTCTCGCCCACACTGATAACATTGCCGATGATATCCTCCATATATTCTTCAACTTCGACAATAGATTACGCGAAAAGCTCTCCAAAATCTTCAAAACCTTAGATTGTCAGATCTCGTGCTTGGATCCGATTATAACATTATCATTAATATAGTGGGGTGCATATTAATGGGTTGCAAATATTGGGTCTAAATAATCAGTTTCTTCCTTTGAATTTATGTGGGATATGATATTAATGAGTTGCAGAGCCAGGAAGGCTTAATAGAAGGGTTTTTGAAGGGTGAAGAGCTTAGTAGTGTCGGAGGAGCAGCTGAGGAACTTGGTGGTGTCGGGGGAGCTGTCGAGGAGGAGGTCCTTGAGGCAGTGGTAAGGTGAATTTTGGTTTTTATACATATATTTGTTTGTGTATACTGTTTGTTTGGTGTAGTTCTAGTCAAATCTGATGGAAATTTGGTGTTTGATGTGCAGATCATTAATGATTATATTGTGAAACTGGAAGATCTAGGGGATTCAAATTCGGTTGTGGATCTAGCTTTGTCTGGGTTATTTTGTCTGGTTTTGACTGGTGCCGTCGTCTTTTGGCTTCATGCCGGCATTCATGGGGCTTTCTGGTATTACCGAAATTTTTGGGTTGCTGTGACTAGCTCATATGATGAGTGGGATGTTTTCGGATGCCACGTGTATCAGTCACCAACATAGAGGGATGCTCTTTCACACATGACTCTTTTATCGTTTAAATTAACAGATTTTGCAACGTTTTGTAAAAAAAATTCAGTTTAGTGCTGCGATTGTAAAAAAATCAGTTCAGTAATGTATATATAAATTAGGATCCAGTACAATGATGAAAAAATTATAGACTACTTACATAGCGGATAGGGATTTTTTTTTTCCATTCGCTATCTAAGGTGCGTCGTATGTAATTTTTATTTTTATTTTTTTTGTACATTCGCTATCTAAGGTAGCGGCTTGGTAGTAATTTTTTTTCCCCTACCCCCACCCACTATATAAGGTAACGGCACGGTAGTAATTATTTTTTTCCCTATCCACTATCTAAGGTAGCGGCTGGAACTATATTACAATTATTAGATCATTATTTCAACGGTTCCAGATATGTTTGCTGAAATAATATTTATAACAAACGCTTACTATAAATCACTTCCCTATATATATATATATACACACACACACACACACACACACACACACACACACACCATTTATCAGCCAACCCATCTCCTGGCCTTTATTGCAATGTTGGACGAACCATATTAGAATGTCTTCGTAAGTATCAGCAAGAATTTCTTGCGGATACTAGTAGGGGTGAGCAATTCGGTTATATCCGAACCGAATAGCCTATTCGGATATAACCGAATACCGAAATACTCTAAATTTCACTATCCGAACAACTAACCGAATTTATAAATAACCGAATTACCGAATACCGAATAACCGAATATACAATTCGGTTATTTCGGTTAATAACCGAAATGAATTTCTAATTTATCAAACAAACAAATTAATTTCAAATTAGCAAATACTATAGTTTTCAATTAATAATTTAATACTAGACTTAATTTATATTTTTAATCTATTCGGTTATTCGGTTAACCGAATACCAAATTTTCAATAACCGTATAAATAACCGAATACCGAAATATTAAAACGGTTATTACCGAATTAGAGAAAATAACCGAATAACCGAAATAATTGGGTTAAAAAAATTCAGTTATGTTCGATTATTCGGTAATAACCGTTTTTTGCTCACTCCTTAGATACTAGTCATGACTTAAGTAAACTGGACATGGTGGAAGGGGAAGAGGAATCATGACAAGCGATGAACTTTACAAAAGCACGCAACCAACACACGTCATAGCCATATTTACATCAAGAAAGTATAAAGCAACCACAACGGTGAAATACTGGAACACATCGACTGAATTAGAAAGATAAAACAAAATTTAACATTATGTTTTCAACTCAAAATTTTACAAAGCGGCAAGAATTCCCATGAGACCTCCAAAAACCTTATCTTCAGTCTAGAAAAGCTTCAGGAGTCGATACAACAAAGGGCATTGATAGAACTAGCAGCTGTTTCCCATTCAAATATACAATAATTAGAGCATTACTAACAATCATTAACTACTAACATATAGCCTAATCTACAACAGTGCCAGTCACTTTCTTTGGCTTCTTCAATGATGTAACTGAAAACTGTTGTGGTTGGCTATTTAGAATAGAGAGAGGAAATATAATCTAATAGGCTGCTTCCATATCGTTATCTGCGATTCCAAGGCCTTTTAAATTCTTTGATTGCTCTATTGTCAAACAAAAACACCAGCTTGATATATATCGTCAAACAAAAGCCTTGTAACCTAGTTATAATACCAAACTTTAATCAAGGAGGAAGATTATGAAAACACAGGTCAAGATTTACAATTGGAATCTTTATCCTCAAGTTGATAATGATTACAAAGTTGAAAAAAATGCTCAAGTTTAACATGAAAGAAAGAAGGTAACTTTTTTTTTTTTTTTCTCAACAGATAGCCACTGGAATAGACCGTAGATCAATCACAATCTTTTTTAAATTTTTTGGTAAATTAGTTCGACGACAATATATAGTACTGATGCATAAAATAAAATGCTTCTAGCGAATCAGGTAGAAAAGATGTTCAATTGGTGCTAAATGTTGCCTGTATGTTTGGCCGATTTTACCAACGTTGGGCTTTTCGGCCTATATTGTGGGTTTGTTTGGGACTCAATGTAGAACAAATATCTATTATTACCATATATGATTGTGGTTAGAATGCTCATAATGTCTATTTTAACCAAACAAAATGTAAGTATATATGTTGCTAATATATTCATTTAAGCTAATAAAATGTATGTTAGTTTATTTTCTATTAGATTTTGCAGCATATCAGCTTCTAGACGTGTATTTTCAAATGTTGAAAGGTCAAATTTATATTGAGGAATAGCTAATATATCACCAATTTTGGTTATCGACGTCTCTGTGAAAAAGTTGCTTCAACGGGACATGTTCAATACTTGACATATATATATTTTTGCTCAATTCTTAATGACAAAGAGTACATTATATTTTTAAGAGTAAATATGTACTAAAGTTTTGTAAAATTTTGTCTCATTTTCCTAAAGACCCATTAATTAAATTTGATTGAATGTTTCACAAATATTAAATGTCGAAAAATACACCCACAAACAAAAATTAAATTCAAATTTAAATTAATGGTCTGGTTTAAACATGCATATAAAAATATATAAATTTATTATTCATTCATCATATAATAACTTGCTATCCATATATAAAACTTTTTGAGGATGTCGAAGGGTAAAAAATAACTTTTGGGTTGCCAAGTCATCAAAATTGAATTGCTGAGTTGACTTAAAACTAACCAACATGTCTCGGCCCTGTTTATATTTTGGTATTGATGTCCCCTCTCCTTGTCTAAAAGTCTTATAAACATTGTTGCTTAGATTTTCAAATTATGAACATCATTTGGAGTTTCAAGTTTATTTGAGACTACCAACAGAGGGTATAAGGGGAAAATAAAATATCAGTTTATTAAGATGAATTTCTGAACTAGTCACCATATCTAAAAGCGGGACCAAGAGGACCAACAAGAAATGTCAAGAAAATACACCAAAATACTAGTAACGAAGAGAACAAAATACACCAAAAGAATAAAACATGATATCTTTTTATCAGATAATTTTGACCTCATATCCTCAAGGCCAATGCAAGAATAAATTTTTTTAATCTTATTAGCCACTTAAGGTAAAATGTTTTCAAAGAGTTCTTTGGAATTTTCAACATTCCAACATGGGATATTGAAAGAAATCTAGTTGTTGGAATCATAATCTTCAAGTAGTAATTACAAAAGAGACCATAAAATTAGCATAATTGTCTTATATTATATCCCTCTCTATCGGGAGCACCAGTGTAATCTTAGTATGAATAATGGGTTATTTCCTTAGCTTTGAATATTGAAAGCCAGAAGTGCGGCAGGACCTGAGTAAGTAGAGCAAGAAGAACAAGCAAGAAGAATAGGCAAGAGAGAGAGGCAGTCATGGATCAAACTAAGCATGTTCTCTCCATCAGTTCACAAGTCTATCTGCTATTCTTCTATTACTATAGCGGGGGGAGAGAGGGACTTGCTATCCTGAAAACGCTGAAATCATTGTAAATTGTTATATTTTGTAACCACCGCCAAATTGAAAGGAATACACTCCCTATTTATCACACTAGAATTCGGCAAGAGGAAAAGTAATACATCAACTTGTGTCGAGCTTATGATGAAAGCTTACAAACCCTCAGAACATGTAAATATAGGATTCTGAATTGGTACAGAACTGTATCCCATATCATGTTATGCCTAAGAAAATTACTCCACTTTACAACAAGGGTAACATTCCCCAACTCATCCCCCGTATCTCTCTGGAGTCTGGTCAAGTGAGGGCAGCCACCAGCATGATTCCAGCTTCCTGAAAAATAATTCTCTCTCAAACGTCTCACTTGAAATTTCAAAATATCTATACAACACACTTTGCTAGAAATTTTGAGGTGATGCTTGCTACATGTCCTTTACATAAAGGGTTGAATTTATGGTGTACACAATTCCTTGTAAAAAATGAATCTCTATAGTGTCTAACTTAATTAAGGGTGGTATGAAGCAAGTAATTGTTTGACCACATGCACCACGTATGTTTGGCAGTTATGAATGCATAATGCAAACCCAAACTGAACATTCCCATATTAACTTAGGGTTGTACTGAACATTCCCGTATTAACTTAGGGTTGTATTAACATAAGGCTACTGCCACCAAGACGCAGACTCCCCTGCCCCAGTTATATCAGTTGCATCCTGTAATTAAATAGGTTCTTGAAACTCTCTCACTCTGTGTGTGTGTTTGTGTGTTCTAGTTCTCTTTGCTAAAGTCCTAGTCTGGCTTGTTAAATCCACACAACAATGTACATCACATATCAAAGCCAACCAACTTCTTAGAGTGGTTTCTTCGTTCTCTTTTTTGATCCTTTTTCCTTGCCATTATTTTTTAGTGTGCTCATCAAACATGTTTATAATCGTGTGTTTTGAAAATTCACACACTCGATTTTTTTTAATTATAAAAAGTAGGAGTACTTAAAGAAAGTACTACCTAAGAGACCCAAGTTTGAGTCTTTGAGCACGGGATGATTGTAGTAAAACCCACTTAGGAAACAGCTGTTATAGTATAAAAATGTATTCATAATCTAATTCTTTCACACTAACTCAAGATCCTGCAAATTTTGTTAACTAATACCTCACACTATTAGCAAAACACATTTAATTGACAATCCTACAAATAAAACTTTACAAATTCATAAATTATTATAGTGTGTAGAAGCATAATTTTGTGTAAGCAATAATACCTAATTATCATCTCTCTCATGACGAAGGAAACACATCTTTCACAGCAGAAGCGGCAGTCAAGTAATTAAGGGTATTCCTCAAGGTCTCTTTCTCTCTCTTCAACCTGATTGCCGTATCCTCCAATTCCAGCAACGCCTGCTGCTCCCTCGGCGCGCCCTCAAAGGTACTCCCCACAAAAAACGAAAACGGCGTTGGAAACAAATTCCTCCTCAAATCCTGCGTCTCTTTCTCCGGCTTCCCATTCAATCGATTTGACAGCCGAATCACATCTTTCATATAGTTCTCCACCTCATTCGCCAACGCCTCCAAATCGTCCTCCCCTTCTTTCGGCCGGTCCTCTAACCAATTCACCTCCGCAACTAAATACGGTTTCGTCCGAACCAATTTCGTGACTCGGAATCGCTCCTGTCCTTTACAAATCAAGAAAAAGCGGTCGTCCAAGAGCTTCTCGTGTTTTATAACCTCGCCCACGCAACCCACGTCGGCGGTGCCGGTGGAGGCGTCGGTGTAAATAACTCCGAATCGGAGGTCGGTTTGGAGGAGAGTGTGCATCATCATCCTATACCGGAATTCGAAGATTTGGAGGGGGAGGATTGCCCCGGGAAAGAGAACCAGTGGGAGAGGGAAGAGAGGCAGCTCGACAACATCGTTTGTGGGTGAACCGGTGTGGTGTTTCTCGGAGAATGAAGAGGCCGAGCACCGGAAGGAATTAAGTTTACGACGCCGGTAATGGAGGGACGGAGGAGAAGAGAGAAATTTAGGGTTAGGGTTTATGGGGCTATTAGGTTTTAAGTAGGGTTTGGGAGTGAGGGATGAAGAAGAGTGAGAGGGTAGGAGTTGGGGAAGAGCCATTGATATAGTTTGGTTTAGGTACAAACTAGCGAGAGGAAACTTTCAGAGGGAGAGGAAGGGCAGCATTGTGGAGGGAGAGATTAGTAGAAGAGGAAGAGGAAGAGGAAGAGGAAGAAGAAGAAATGTTTGTGCGTTGTTTTGTGGAATTATTAATACTCTCTTTCTCTCTCTAATATCTAGTCTGGTGGATTGGATTACTACTAGAGGCAGGCTGGGCTGGAGGAGAGAGATGAATTATTAAGCGTTGTGGATAATGTGGGATGGAATTATTAGATTTTGTGGTGGTGGAAATGTTTTATTATTTGTGGAGTAGAAGAAGTTATATGAAACGAAACGTGGATATTCCCTTCCAGGAAAACTCAATTGAATTGGGGGGGGAGTGGTGTCCCAAAATCCTTGCCATTTTGGCGAGTTGTGACATAAACATAATAATATATTAATATTCACACAAAACAAAACTCTCTATAATTGGAATATTTCCAAAAGACTAATTTCATTTTTCGTGAAATATGCTAAACGTATACAATGCCTAAAATTTACTTTCACTCTTAAATTATCAAGCTATCGATATTAAATTAAGGATTCAACAAATTCAGCAGTAAACATTGAACAAATATAAATTTGCACGTAAAATACAAATTTATTGAGCATTTTAAACTAGAAACTCAAAAGGTTAGGAAAAGCTCTAGCTTTTTCTTCTTCTTCTGTTTTTCTTTTATTTTTATTATTTTTTTAAAGTCATTACAACATTAACATTTGGGGGGGAATGGAAATATACATCAGTGCACACTGGTCTAGAGGGAGGGAGGGAAAATGTCACAATCAACCAACTACTGCTCAGAGAGGCTGGCAAGAGATCCAGTGACAGTTTGATTTATACTTTCCATTGCTCATGTTGTCGAGAATGACCAACATGCACCTGGGCAAGACATCAACAGAACCATAATTTTGGATCGCGCCAAAAGATTATGACTTAGTAATAAGGCATTTGCAACAAACAGACAGGGATTATGCGAATCTCATTAAGCTGCAGATTAGTTGTATATAGTTTCAGATGATGACTGAGAACAAGCTTGATTAATGACTCAGCTGAACCATAAACAACCAAACTGACAATATAGGATCAACTGTTACAGCATATACTAAATTGGATTCTAAAATGGAAAGTCATTTCACAAACAAAATCTCTGAAATGGAGTATGAAATATCCTCATATTATTGCTTCTCTTCACTATTATACTTCCCTATTTGCCACACTTGACCCAAATATTAGCACATAGCATAATGCACATTCTGCAGCGAAATTTGTTATCTGCCACAAGCTTCATTCATTTTCGTTTTGGCTAATTAACCTGGAACAGCCAAACAACTAAGAACTCACATTCATACAATTATGGGAAAGGTAAAAAGGGGGCTGACACAGCATCTCTTATCAATATTCGAATGGGCTAAAAATGCAAGCACAAGTGAGGAGAAGGTATAAATTTTAGACTTCTAGTCAAAAACAATTGCTAGATTCAAAAAGTGATCATGATTAAAACAAAGCCAAAATGACATTTCAGACAAGCTCAACAACATATATTCTAAAATCAGCTTCAAAAAAATCAATCTTTACTTTGCAGCAAATTGTCAACAGATAGAATACGTACGAAACATAATTACAGCAATTAATCAGACATAACATAAAGATTGAATAAATAAAAAATAGTCTCATACCACAACTGCGCTTATCTTTGACTTTGGTGACTGCTCCTTTCTTCCTCCAATCCTATGAAGAAGGAATGTGAATTATACCAGACGACTCTTAAACTAATGACCCGCGATTGAATTTTAATCAAACCAGCAGCTGAGAGACCCAACGGGGAAGCTTTAAACTCTTGGCGGGTAAGTTCAGCAAATGTGTTAAGAGAGAGTATATGAGGAATTAGGCATATTGTTGTGGTGGTTAATAAAGACGTAGTTTTCTTCAAAGATTTTGAGTGCGAATAGCTTTTCTTGCTCCGAAGAGTATGTGTGTTTCCATGGTGTAGAGACCAATTGTTGAAGAGATCCAGAAAGGGAGGAAGACGTGTGCAGGGGAAGTACGGAGAATGACAGGGTATTATGAACCAAAAACCACCATAACCAACTCATCTTAAACAGAGAGAGAGAGTGTGAGATTTGGGTGTTTCTGGATTTCGGTTCCTATTGGAGAAACTTGGTTGCCAACATTTGAGCTTGTATCAACTCCTCCAGCCAATTTTGGTTTTGTATGCAAATACGCCGCAACAGTCTTATCGAATTATGAGTTTACTTGAACCGATTTATTAATGACACGCAGAGAGTATTGTAATGATATGCACGGCAAAACATTCTTGTACTCTTCTTTTAATTTTATTTTAGCTCTTATATGATTTTTATTTTATACTATTATATATATATCGGCGTGTGTGTGTGAATAATGTTGTTCTTTATAAGTATGAGAAATAATGATGTGATATTAGATATAAAAATTAAATGTCAACTTAGAATTTTGAGTTATTTTTAGTATTTTTTTCCTTTTATTCCTTTTCACCAATAACATAATTTAAAATAAAATTTTCATAATTAATTTCATCCGATTCAATCTTTAAGTACAAAATTTTAGCAAAATACATCACAATTAAAGTTAAAAAATATCAAAAATATATAATGAATTTGTACCTAAACTAAATTCAAATAAAAGAATAAAATTCAATTCAATTTTTTAATTGTTGACTCAAGATATTGTTTTTTTTTTATTATTAATATTATTATTATTGATGAATTCGCTTGAAATAATTAAGTACTTCAAAAATAAAAGATTGAATTTAATTAGTTTTTTGTTGAATTTTGTTTCATGTTTATGCAGAAATTAATTATAAAAATCTATATTTTTAAATTCTAGTTTTGATCTGTCAATTTTATCTCTAAAATTAATTTCTAAATTTTTGCACATAAAATTGAATTGGATAAAATTAATTAAATTGGATAAAATTAATTATAAAAGTTTTTATTTTGGATTATGCTATTGATAAGGAGGAATAAAACAAAAAATACTAAAAAAAAACCTCAAAATTTCATGTTGGTATTTAGTTTTCTCTTTAATACCATGTCATTACCTCTCATACCTACAAAAGACAATATTGTTCACTTACAAAATATTACATAGACAATTATGAAGTAAAAATTGCACAAAGATTAAAATAAAACTAAAGGAATAGTACAATGACTAAATGAGTTATTTTGCTCACAAACTATAGATAAAAAGTTGTGCACAAATAGTATTAAAAAAAATTAAAATTTAAAAATAAAATAGATTTTATGTATTTTTATCCATATACAATACATAGGTCATATTCTTAGTGCATAACTTTTTTTTGTATAATTTGTGCATATAATGTTAATCTTTTTTTATATAATTTTAAGGTAGAAACGCTTGCAGGTATTTGGTCCATTATCATTTGTGTTAATTGATGAGATTTGATATTAAAATATTTTAATTGCACAAATACTATTATAATTTAAAATTGATAAATTTGAAATATGTAGTTGAGCTTAAGTTGTTTTTTTTAACTTGCTTAAATTAATATATTGCATAGCCTATTTTACATTATCTTTCTCATAATTAATTTTATTTTATTTTATTAAACATTGTATTGCAAAAAGTAATAATATAATATATCAATGAGAGGGAGGGTATATTAAAGATGAATTGATCAATTTGATAAAACATAATTCCATTAATGAGAAGGAGGGTCTTTTATTTATTTATTTTATTTTTTGTATTTGAATAAAGAGAGGAGTCAAAAAATAAATAAATCACAAAGGCGAAGAAGAATATTCAAACGCAGTTGCGCAAGTATAAAGCACGTGTTAAAGGAGTGTGCGCAGAGACCGTAGCAGTTTCTACGTTCATCTGTGTCTCAACATCGATCCCTCATCCCAGGGTCCCGAAAACAACATATACTACTACTACTACTGATATAAACAATCAATATACATATATCTATAATCATTCAAGGAACCAGATAAGTGTTCCGGGAAGTTAAATAATGGACGTAGACCCGCGACAGTACGAAAATACTGTAAGTCAATCTTTCCCTACTTTTTTTATTTATTTCAATTCCTAGTTTTGGTATTCAGATGTTTACAATCCCCTAAAATTGGATGATTTTATCCTCGCCCATTTGTTCCATCTTTTTAATTTCCCTTTTTTAAATTGTGATCGACTGCTATAAGATCGGTTTGATATTTTGGTTGACTGTTTTCATTAATTTAGTTGATTCTTAGCTTCTTTGGGTCCACTAATTTAGCTTAGTATCTAAGTTCAGGGAGTTGATATTTGTGACTTGTTCTCAGGATGAGTTTTGGCTAAAGGAAGCTGTTTTTATATCTACATACTTCTAAGTTTTCAAAGGTGGACTTAAATTGGATTTTTCGAAAAGATTCCTACAGTTAGCAATGGATTGGAGATACGAGTCCAATAAGAAGCTTAATTGAGTTTATTAGAATAGGGTAAACAAGGCCACGGGTACCTGCATTTTCTATTAACCAAATATTTCCTAATTGGCATGCAGCTTATCTGTTATGGGTATTGATCAAAAATTGAATCTTGTTGATAATCCTGTCAAACTACTGGAAGAGAATATTACTTGAGAGCTATTCTTTCTTATTGTACACGAGGCATTGCATCAAAGGGGCGAATATATGCTGAAAACTAAAAAGAAAATTCTACTCCCCAAAAGACAATAAAAGAAGTTGGTTTATATGAAACTAATAACTGTATTAACAACAATTGGGACTATGTACGCTTTAGAAGAACTCATTAAATACAGTATATATACAAAATTTAAAATGTGTATGCTTGCCTTATGCAGTGTATTCATTTTGTCGTTACTTTCATCACTATTATGCCACTGGGACATGGAAGAATCAAAAGAAATATTTAGCAAAAAAAAAAAAGAATCTGAAGAAATGAAAAATCATATTCTACACATATAAAAGGCCACATCAATTAATTAGTATCAACATTTGGGTTTTCCTATATTAGTTTCCATTTTATCAAAAAAATTTAAAGGTTTGGAATCTGAAATTTTGAATCCTAATTATTAATTATTGCTTGTGCGTCTTTCTTTCAATTGAAGTGCTTCGTTGGGTACATGTGGAGCAAAATATATACAATACACCTCCAATCAAAATTATTTAGTAGTTAGTACATAGATAGTGCTGCTCACAGTGCTGCTGCAGGGTTCGTTTATATTTCTGAACTAGGTATCGTAAACATGTATTTGATGCAACTTTGAGAAGAATGTTGCAGAGATACACTATTATTTAAACTATCTTGTCCTTGGTTCTATTTTAATAAAATTCAGATATTGATGGGTTTTGCTCCTTAACTGCCACCAGTGTACATCTTTGTCTTTGAACTGTGATTGGTACTTCTGAAACTTCCTCTAAAACCTTGCCTTATCAAGAAGCACAATATCTGTCAAAATTAAAACTAATATGGAATGATGTTTTTAGAACCATCGCACATACAAAATGGTTGGACCCGGTGGTATGATCAACAAGTTTTAGGCTTTAACGAATTCAATCTGTCCAATTACTGGTTTATATCTTTTATGTGCCAAGAAGTTAGCGAAATTCACACATTGCCCCACTTATGCATGAACTACTGTCTAAATGTGAACGCGTGTCATATATGCAGTGACGTGGAACTTTAGTACTAGGATAAGATTATATAGGCTCAATCCCTTAATTTTGAAAGGCTTTCATGAATTACTTATGCTAAAAAATGGTTTAGGTACTTCCTAGATAGAGCTTGAAAAGCATTGGAGATAGAGCTGAGAAGCATAGTGGTATGGTGGTTTTGGTTTGTTGGTGCACATATGCTTAATGGTTGGGGTAATGTTTCATGCCTTAACCATAGACACGACTGTTTTATCAAATGCCATTACTCCAAGCGTTTATTAAAATGGCATTATTTACCTGCCATGTGTTCCACGTTTTTGGCTTCCGATGTGCCTTGACATACAACCAAGCTAATAAAGGACTTACACATGGACTTCTATAAGCTATATATGTCAGCATTAGAACGAAGCTTGAGAAGTGAACTTCTAGCCTATTGAAACAAACAGAGTTAAAATGGTAGATTTAGACCACTGCCCTTGTTCCTTATTTTATTTTTGCTAGGATTTTGATTCTATTTTCATGTTATTTTTTGTGTAAGGAATGGTTCATAGATTTTTTAATCATATTTCAGTCTGAACTTTCTCCTGTGTTGTGAGCATATTTTTATTAATTTTTGTTTTCATGTGTATTTGACAGACTATCAATGACAATGACATCCACAACATTGTTCTGTCATATCTTGTGCATAACTGTTTCAAAGACACTGTGGAATCGATTATTACTTCTACTGGGATGAAGCAGCCTGCTGATCATCTGGAGGAAATGGAGAAAAGAAAACGTACGTGATTTTTATTATCGTTTTCCCCGTCTGATAGGGAAGTAATGACAACTACTTAATGCTTTCTTATATCTAAAAGTTTGACCAAATTAATCTAATTACTTGGTGAAAAAATCCAATGAATATAGCTTCATAACAGAAGAGATTAGCCAAGAGTTTAGTGTAACCTGAACAATGACAACTAGATCTATTCCATGAACAGTCTGCATGCTTTATTCTGAGAGTCCGATATGAGGGTTTAACTGTCGATTATATTTGTTGGAATCTTAAAATGAATAACAAGAGCAAGCCATGTAGCTCTATGACTGGCCAAGTGGGTATATGTCTATGTATATTATAATCATAATTTCAAAAAGAAGTATAATGAAATCACAATTATATCAGTTTACCTTCTGAAGTTGCTGAAACTTTTTTGAGCGTTCTGGTTGGTACCTCTGCTGTCTGCCGGATATCACATTCACATTTCTTATAGAAGTCATATAAAGAAACTATTGTAACCGTTTAAGCACGGAGGTGTACAGGTGGACCTCTATGTACCCAGCGCTGCGACATAGATTTTCCTTCATTTGAGGTGTATGTTCTAATATACTGTTTGAGGTGCTTGATAAATGTTTACATGTTCTACAAAATACTTTCAGGAATTTTTCATTTTGCATTAGAGGGGAATGCATTGAAAGCCATTGAGCTGACAGAACAGCTTGCTCCTGACTTGCTGATGATAATAAGGATCTGCATTTTGATCTTTTGAGCCTTCATTTTGTTGAGCTTGTCTCCTCCAGGAAATGGTGAGTAGGGTAGCAGCGATTTATATAGAAAATTTCATGTCTATTCCAATTGGCTTTACATTTTATGTGACAGCACAGAAGCTCTTGAATTCGCTCAGACCAAATTGACTCCTTTCGGGAAGGTGCAGAAATATGTAGAGAAGCTAGAAGTATGTTTCTTCCCCGAGAAAATTATCTTTAGCCTTATAGTTCTCTTATCTAGATCTTCACTTAAATTAGAATGACTGTTGATACAGGACTTCATGGCTCTACTCGCTTATGAAGAACCAGAGAAATCACCAATGTTTCATCTACTCAGTTTCGAGTACCGGCAACATGTTGCGGACTGCTGGAATAGGGCAATCCTCGGTGTGTTTCCTTCTTGATCATAGACAACTTCTAAGTTTTTCATCCTATCAAGATCATTTGCTAAAACTTTTCAACCTTCTAAGTGTCTGTTCTCTTGTGAGTTGCGGTATTGTCAGCACATGCCAACCTACCCAGCTATTCAGCAGTGGAACGGTTAATACAACAGACAACAATTGTTAGACAATGCCTAAGTCAAGAGCATGACAAGGTAGCATTCAGCTAGTAATTTTTTCTCGCCAATTGATTCGGAGTGGACATGTTATCTCTGTTGATCTTAAAAATTGAAATGAACTTGTCTTTAGTCTGTCTTTGCATTTGAAACCCTTAATTGCATTTTATTGTGAAACTCTTTGATGCTTTACCCGCTTTTCTTACCTTGGTACTTTTATTATTATCTGTAGGAGGAAGGTCTTCCACAATTTTGTTTGAAGGATTTTCTCAAGAGCTAGATCAGGGAAGCTTTTGAAGCATTGCTGACTTATGGCAACTGTGACATACTTGGTTTTATACAAGATGATATTGTCGAGGGTCTATTATTGGGTAGTGAGTATAGCACAAAGGTTCTTGTCAAATCTATTAATTGCTTTTTATTTAGTACAGGTATGCAAAGTTCATGCGGTGGAGCACGTTTGAGCAATTAATGTAGGGGCATCAATTTGTGATACGACTACATGACACAGTAACTTATGATGATGCGAACATAATATTTAATATAGGGTGACGTTAAGTGTCTTAAATTATTAATATAAAAAAATATCTCAAATAATATATTATTATAATATTAATAAAATAAATTTTATGTACTTAATTATATTATAAACTATTATTAAAATATTTAATGACGTGTTATTTAAAATAAAAATTTTGAGATTTTTAATATTATTTTTTAATAAGATAATTATTGTTAAGTACAAATAATTTTCATAATTTAATCTAAAATTTAAATGAAATAGACATTATCATGTATTTTGTTAAATATACACGTTGTTGTGATAAACAAAATATATTATTATTTAATAAATAAATGATATTGTGTTGTATGATATATATTATTTATTTCAATTTGTTTAATAAATGCGTTAAATGAGTCAAAACGTTTAATATAACCAATAACATGTTGCTCGTGTTGAGGATCTTAACGCAATCTGTTTAGCTTAATGACCAAGCGAATTTGCCTAACCCACGTATTGCGAACTTTGCCTTCCTGGACCTTAATCTTTTAAATTGGGCGAACCCCAAGCAGCCAAGCCCATATATATGTGGTCATTCTACACTCTACGTGTACTCAAACAAGCTGGACCTTAATCTTTTCAATTGGGCGAACCCCAAGCAGCCAAGCCCATATATATGTGGTCATTCTACACTCTACGTGTATTCAAACAAGCTAGGTGCAGAATTAACGTGTTGGGTATGAAGTTCCCCGCCCTAAGCGTTTGCATGGTAAGAAAAAGGGGAAATATGCATTAGGAGAAATCCAATGAATGCCACGATCAAAGAAACTGGCATTGCCAAGTATCAATGCCTACTCATGTATAAAGACACGTATCAACATTCCCCCTTCATAAATACCAACATTATTTCAGCTGCTTGGATTCATCAAGTATAGAAATTTATATAATATCCAAAATTTATACAAAAAAATGTTCAAGCCGGTGACCTCGAATTCAGGAGACGAGGGGAAGCCGGCGAGAAAGACTGCACAGACGAGCTTGAGAAAGGGCTTAATGAGAGGCAAAGGCGGCCCCGACAACTCTACCTGTAATTACAGAGGTGTCCGGCAGCGCACTTGGGGGAAATGGGTGGCCGAAATACGCGAACCCCACCGCGACCGCCAGCGCGGCAGCCGTTTCTGGCTGGGGACTTTCGACAACTCCGAAGAAGCCGCCCTTGCATACGATAAGGCTGCGCGCAGGCTCTACGGCTCTGATGCAAAGCTCAACTTGCCTGACAAGCTACCACCCATGAGCCCTCCTCCTCCTGCTGCTGGTGATCATCATCAGGAATCAAAAAACACCACCGATACGGGAATCCAACTGCAGCTTCAATTGGCTTCTCAAGGTAATGGATTTTCTTCATCATCATATGAAGATGCAAATGCAAATGAGTATACACGCTCCTTATGTGGGATGAATTATTCATATCTCTTGCATGAGAGTCAACCTGGTCCACAGAATTATTATCCAGATCCAAATGGTGATCAATTTGAAGGGAATAAAAATGAGAAAGTTGGCGGCGACAATTATCAATATTTGGAGAGGGGAGGAATTAATAAGAACCTGGACTTGCCGGATTTTGACGACTCTTCTTTATGGGCTGAAGCAACAGCAACAATGGATTTCCTGGAGCCGGGGGTTTTTGCGGGTATCTTCGAGGATGGAAAAGACTGATCAAGGCTCGGACGATCTTTGGTTCTTCTAATTTCTAAAGCCGCGCGTGTATAAAATACTTACCTATATATATATATATATGTATAGGGGATGATCTTTGGCATTTCAATGACTCAAAATAAGTGTTCATTTCTCTATATATTTTGCACATCTCAAAAAGAACGCATTTTATAATTAAACTACATCGTAACTTCTTTCTTTCCAAACTTATATACTGCGAGCCACTGCTCTCCCGCTGTGAACGAAACATAAAATAATAGGAAGAATGAGTGTTTAATTAGTTTAGTAACGGTGGGGGTTGATAATGCTATTGTGTTGCAAAATTTAAAAGATATTGTATTATATATTATATCATCATTAATTGGAAAGAAAAAAGGACTATTTTAATAAAATAATTTTATTTTCTTTTGAAATTTTACAAATAAAACTCTCCTAATTATGAGATTTATTTATATGAAGCTGCTGTAAGTTTAATTTGATGACGGCTGATACTGACATATATGGAAGCCAAAAATTAATATCCAAAAGAACGTCTACTTCCGTTTCAAAATTAAAAAGTACATCATCTTTAATTTTTTAAATCAATTTATTAATCGTAAAATTCTAAAATTCTAAACTGATATGAATTTTGTTAATCTATTGAAAACAGCAAATACAATAATTAGAATTCCGTCCATTTCAAATTATAAGATTATTATTGATTTTTTAAAAATTATTTTCAAACTCAAAATTGATATGATTTTTTAAAATTTTTAAAATAATAAATTTTATAACTAGCTAGTAGTATTTTTTTGGTAGGTTGTTTATGATTGATGTTCATAATTATATTGACATAAATTAAATAAATTCATGTCAATTTAAAATTTAAAAATATTTCAAATTGACTTTTAAAAAGTCAATATTAATTTTATAATTTAGAAAGGAGAAAGTTCAACTTTTTAACTAATTACTACAAAATATATAGTTATGTTGTTTGTAAAAAATTTAATAATTTTGTATTGATTTTTATTTTTTTAAGATTTTATAAATTAACTTAAAAAATCAAAATTTATATTTAATTTAAAAAAAAAAATTGTTTCCTTTTTGCACTAAGCTGATAAGTTATGCCGTAAGTTTTGATTTGTTAAATTTAAGCCATTTGTTTCCTTTTTTTAAATATTTAAGTTTTTTTTTGCTAAATTTTATTAGATAATTTCTATGTCACCAGCTTACGCATCACTTTCTCTCCTCTCTATTTGTTTTCGTTAATTTTTCAATTCCCTTCTTCCTATACCGAGGTAATTTGTTTAATCTGAATTTCTCAACCATTAAGAAACTACAAATCTTAATTGCACAATATCATACTACCTATCTCCAAAAATCACAGAAAAAGCAATCAATCATCCATGTAGCAGGTTTTATCAATACCAATATTTGAAAATTAGAGTGAAATTTTGTGGGCGGAACACATTAGCTCCCATCCTTGTTCCTCTTTAACACCAATTAAGTTAGAAGTTATATTATAAGAATAAAGTAGCAATTAATGAAATCAGAGAGCATAAGTCAAACGAACCATTAATGTAATACAAACAATTAACTTAATCGTAAATACATACACAATTTTTGCATAATTGAAAAAAAATAATATATATGGAGACTAATCCATTAATAACGTTATAAAACTAGAATTATCTTTACAATAGATCTCAGCCGTCTAGGCTCAGATCTAACGGCTTATATAGCATTCGTCCAAGTATAATATTAATGTATCCGTAGTATTATATTGTGGACGATAAATATTGTCTAAAATACCCCCACCAGGCATCTAATACATTCATCGTCCGTAGTATTATACTGCAAACGGTGAATACTAGATCTTACTCAAGGAAACGACGACCTTTAGAAATTTCATCGTCCGTAGTATTACACTGCGGACGGTGAGGACTAGGCCTTACTCGAGAAACATGACGACGTTTTGAAATTTCATCGTCCGCAATATAATATTGCGGATGAAGTCTACTCGGGTAAGTGCAAGAGATTTGGGTGAATACTTTTTGTAAAAAAACAGCAACATCGATATTGTTGCGTTCTTACAAAGATTTTTCAACAATGCTTTACCCAAATCTCTTCCATCCTCCTTGAATGTAGACCTAGTTTGCAGTTTAATATTACGGACGGTAATTTTTTTTAATTACCCAGATAGGTTGTCAAAATAATTAGAATAATGAATAATAAACAATATTTAAAGAATGAAGAACATGGATATGTACAATAATCATGTCCATAGAGAATATATATTTCTTTTTATTCTGAGAGTTTTGAGTATTGGAGATAAGTAAACAATCCCCTATCTTATTTATAGTGGATTGGATTATTCAGATTCAAATAGTCGGGATAATTTTTTCGTTATTAATTGAAAAATAATTGTTACCTCAGCGTAATCGGTTGAAATTTTCAACAATTGATTACTACAAAAATCCAGTCCGTAGTGTAATATTGCGGAAGAAGGGTAGACATAGGCACGACGTCGTTTTAGACTCTATCATTTGATTTACCCGTCCGCAATATAATACTGTAGATGGTGAAATTTCAAAAAGTCGTTGTTTAAAATAATGGCATGCATTTAATTAAACTATTAGTAACATTATTGTAAATACGTCTGTCCGCCGGATCTTTTAAAAACTACTAGTTTTCTTCTTCTCTTACGTAGTACCTTTGCAAATTCATGTTTGCTGGGATGATCGACAAACATAAATCAGTAAGAATACTACATAAGAAAAAGAAGAAGAAAACTTAATAGCATTAAGTCGAACAACCTAAATCGGTACTGTCAAAACGAGATGATAAAAGGAGTTTTATATTTAAGACTATTAATTTTTCATTCAACCTGTTTATTCTATTTCTTCTGCATTACAGCATTGCAGATTCATGTTATCTGCAAGCAAAAATAGAAAATTTGATACACTACTAGAAATTTGACCTATAGCGACAGTCGGCGACCGTCGCTAAAAGTATTAGCGACGGTCGGTCGACCGTTGCCTTAGAAGCCGTCGGTAAACGCTATAACGACAGTCCTTCATATCTATACCGACGGTCAGGCCGTCACTACAAACTAGACTAAAAACGCGTTTATGGATTTTTATCGACAGTTAATGCATATCAATAGTGACGGTTTTGACCGCCGCTAAAAAAAGGTCTATAGCGACGGTCGATACCGACCGTCCCTATAAGACATAGCAAAGGCCTATAGCGACGGTCACTGACCATCGCTATAGGCCTTCTAAATATTAAAAAAATTTATTAATAAAATTGTTATTGAACACATAATACAATATCCTGTAACAATCATAAATAAATCTATAACATTTAAACTTATTTACATCACAATTGTTAAATACATCAAATTATAGTTAACCAAAATTAAAATTTAAAAAATATGAAAAAAAATAAAAAGATTTCTAATCACATTTCAATGGCCTCCAAATTGAGAACAATCCTCTTTTTTAACATGAACTTGAATGATAAGTTCTCAACTGCAAATATAAACATGAAAAAAAATAAGTTTATACATACAATTTAAAATCTATGGTGTGATGTCGCGAGCACCCAAAAATAAAATCTTACTTTGGAAAAATAAATATGTAGTAGTGCAAGTAAGAGTCGATCCCACAGAGAATGATTAATTTAATTTTATGTTTTCGCAAACAAAAATTGGGGGGTTTTGTAATTAAAAAAATAATTTAAATAAAACTAATTAAAATAATTATGCAAGAAATAAATAAAAATAAAAAGCCTTGGTTTAAGTTAATATCCACCATCAAGAATTTACAACTGATCACTGATGCAAAAATAAATCAATTAATATTTTGAAGATTCACCGTAGAAAGAACTACTCGCAGGTGGAATAATTTTTCTCCTCTCTCCTTAATTTTAGATAAGTAGAGCCATGTGGTCTAAATACCCTTACTATTAAACAACCCCCGGCACGTGCTAAAGATTTAATTTAATAGCAGCATAAAGAATTAGAGAGATCGTTGAACTAAACAACACAAGCCACGTGTTTGCATTTAATTTAGATGAATATTCTTCCTAAGATAAAATAATCTTTTGATCTGCAAAACAATTATTAAACTTAGTTGCTTCATTAATAGCAGTAGATTAATATGAATAATAAACTAGTAGTACTCCTAGCAATTAAACAAATTAATCATAAAATTAAGCATAGAAGAATATTCAATAATCAAAATATAAATTAAACAATTAAAATAAATTAGATCTCACAGTGGATAAATCTTGATGGCTTCAATCACTTAAACCAAGAAAAATAATTTAGCTACTCATAATTGTAGAGAACACTAAAGAATGGAAGAGAGAATTTTATTCTAAGAAAAGTTGTATATTACAATGTGTCTCAAGCCCTCTATTTATAGGCTCCATAAACCTCCTAACTTGTCCAAACCCTAATAGGATTTGTAATTAAAAATAAAAGAAAAAGAAAAATAATTATTATTCTAACCCTAGTTGGAATTAAAATTCAATTTGGAATCAAAAAGTAGCAAAATTCGCGAAATAATCCCGTTTCTGGAATTAACGCGCAGCCAAACACTGCCTTCGCCCCTTGACCGGTCAACTCACGCGCGTCCGCGCATTGCGCGCACTGGCTTCAAAACGACGTCGTATTATTTTCCTTTCTTGCAACTGTTCCGCTACCGCGCGCATGGCGCGGTCGCTATAAGAAAACGGCGTCGTTTTATTTGTTCAGCAAATCCTTCCGCGCATTGCGCGCAGACAACTTTTCCGGAATTTTACCAAAATGCCACCGGTCTTTGCTGATTTTGCAATTTTTCCCCCAAACTTTGATTTTCCTACAAAAATAAATATAAAGTAATTAAAAATAAATAAAAATAATATAAAAATACTAAAAATCCTAAAAACACATAATAATAAATAAAACACCTAAAACACTAAAAATAAATAAAAACACATAAATAAAAAGAAATATAAAAATACTATAAAATTACCTAAATTAACATAAATTAACTAAAACCCTATAAAACCTATTAAAACCAAAATAAACTAAATAATTAAACATTTAAGCACACAATAAATATAAAAACTAAGTATTAGGGAATAAAAATATCATATAATTTAGCCCTATCAAATACCCCCACACTTAGCTTTTTGCTCGTCCTCGGGCAAAACAAAAAATAAAAACTATAAAATAATAACCAAACAACTTACTTGAGCAACAGAGCAATATAAATTTCAACATCAGCCTCAAAGATTTTTTAAATGACAACTCAAAGAAAATTTCAAAATCATGCAAAATCTAGAATTTCAACATATTTATTAATCTTACTCTACTCAAGACCTTTTGTGTGTGTGTGAACCCAAATGTATCAAACTAATTAAAACTCAGATAAGTTTCGGTTATTAATTACCTTATAAAAGACATACAATAAAACTCAAAATACTTATTTTTCACATCACTTACAGGTAATACAGACAAATATAAATCAGAAGATCAAAAGATTTTTAATTAATGAAGCATACTAGGATTATCAATTTATTTTTCTTTCAACTATTTCTTTCATGTTTTTTTTTTCCTTTTAATGGATGCATTTTATGCCCTTTCCCATTTTTTTCTTCATTTTTTTTTCCACGGTGAGTGCATTTTATGCTCCATCTCACCAACGAGTGCGTTTTACGCTCCATCTCGCTTTTTCATGTGTTTATGAGTGAGTGCGTTTTACGCTCCATCTCAACCCACCACATAATTTTTTTTCCAATAATAATCCTAGAAAAATTACCTAAATCATCTCCTCCAAATTATATTTTGCCTTATATTTCACTTCAAATAATGATCAAATAAGATATAGAGCTCAAAAATATCTTTCATAAGCATTTAACCATTTAAACTTTTTCTAAATTAAAACTAGCTCAAACAAATGGATATAAGTGCATAAAAATTTAAAGATCTCAAACAAAGTAATAATCAATAAAAAGTCAAAAATTCTAACTAAGCAAAAATTTATCATTTTTCCAAGAGTTATTAAAACAAAAATCAAGATTTTTATCATTGGCTAAAAATTAAAATTCAATTAACTCATTGCTCAAGTGACACATCCTAAAAATAAAAAAATAAAAAATTACCCCATTTTCGTAGGAAACACGGTTACACTTAGCATGTGCAACTAGCCTTTAAACCCCAAGGTTACCCCAAGTGGACGAGTTTTGTCTCGTGAGGGTTTGCAGTGAATTTACCCACAAAATTCAAAATTTCAAAATTTTAAAATTTCCTAAAATTTGCAAAATATGGCCTAAAAATAACAAAAATCCTAAATCCCTTCCCCCACACTTAAAATTTACATTGTCCCCAATGTAAAGTAAAATGCAAAGAAAAAAGCACAAATAAATATAAAAAGAAAAAGGAAAAGAAATGCAAATCTGAGTTCTTGGGTTGCCTCCCAAGCAGCGCCTTTGTTTATTGTCATTGGCTTGACAGCAGATCAAAGTACTACGTCACTCCAACTTCATGAATTTTGAGTATCCCATCCATCACGTTATTCTTCATCGGTAGATTCAGTCTCCCTTGCACGTGACATAAACGTTTGACTCCCTCTTCAACGAATAGATATTTAATATGATTGGAGAGAGTCTTTATATTCGGAATGGGATCCTGCAAAACAAAAGATGAAAATTTGTTGTGAGTCACAAGCAATGGAATGGAAGGTGCTACATAATTATCTAAAATCACTGGCAAAGAATTTAATGTAGCTTCAGCATCCTTCAAGTCTAATTTTAGCTCATTTTCTTCTTCTTCCTCTAACTCCAAATTGTTAGTAATGGCAATCTCTAACTCTTCCTTGTTTGTTTCCTCAACAACTTCCGGCGCGTTAGTCATGTCATTATCAAAAATAACATCATCGTCTACATTAATATGGTCCACTTCGTTGATGTTGTTTGCTTCTTCTTGCTTCGGTGATGGAGGGACCGTCTTTTCGAGATCTTCTATATCGTGACCACTTCTTAACACTTGTGCACTTGTATTCTCCGCGAGATTATCCACCGTTTGAGAAGGTACTTGCTCAAAACTTTGCTCCTCCAATTGATCGATTGTCGTTTGTCCCATTGGAGTATCCAAACGCTGGATAATGGCATTATTTTCTTGAATTCGTGCCTGCATGTCTTGTTGAAATTGCAAATTATCCTGTTTAAATTGTAAAGTGTTAGCTTCCATTAATTTAAGCATATCTTCTAAAGACATATCAGAATAAAGTGATTGGCCCTGTTGTTGTTGGGGATATGGCTGCATGTATTGTTGATAGCTTGAAAAATTCTGATTTGCGGGCGGATTCATTTGTGGATTCTCATAGCCAAAATTAGGATGATCCCTCCATCCTGAATTATACGCGTTTGAATAAGGATCATATCTCCATTGTGGTTGACCAGGAAAATCACTTACTATATTGGTTTGCTCATAGGACTCCTCTTGAAGAATGGGGCACATATTAGTCGGATGTCCTACCACCGCACAAATCCTACAAGCTTCTATTCGTTGTGTACGATCTGCAACCATTTGATAAACAAGAGAAGTTAAGGTATCAATTTGTCGCTCAAGAGAAGAAATAGTTACCTCATTGGCATAATCATGCTTCACTTCCATCCTTAACCTGCACAACTCAATTAAATTATGAAAAACTAAAATAATAAAACCTAACAAAAATTAATAAATTAAAATACAGTTTACAAAAGCACAAAATTAAATTTAAATCATTCCCCGGCAACGGCGCCAAAATTTGGTGTGATGTCGCGAGCACCCAAAAATAAAATCTTACTTTGGAAAAATAAATATGTAGTAGTGCAAGTAAGAGTCGATCCCACAGAGAATGATTAATTTAATTTTATGTTTTCGCAAACAAAAATTGGGGGGTTTTGTAATTAAAAAAATAATTTAAATAAAACTAATTAAAATAATTATGCAAGAAATAAATAAAAATAAAAAGCCTTGGTTTAAGTTAATATCCACCATCAAGAATTTACAACTGATCACTGATGCAAAAATAAATCAATTAATATTTTGAAGATTCACCGTAGAAAGAACTACTCGCAGGTGGAATAATTTTTCTCCTCTCTCCTTAATTTTAGATAAGTAGAGCCACGTGGTCTAAATACCCTTACTATTAAACAACCCCCGGCACGTGCTAAAGATTTAATTTAATAGCAGCATAAAGAATTAAAGAGATCGTTGAACTAAACAACACAAGCCACGTGTTTGCATTTAATTTAGATGAATATTCTTCCTAAGATAAAATAATCTTTTGATCTGCAAAACAATTATTAAACTTAGTTGCTTCCTTAATAGCAGTAGATTAATATGAATAATAAACTAGTAGTACTCCTAGCAATTAAACAAATTAATCATAAAATTAAGCATAGAAGAATATTCAATAATCAAAATATAAATTAAACAATTAAAATAAATTAGATCTCACAGTGGATAAATCTTGATGGCTTCAATCACTTAAACCAAGAAAAATAATTTAGCTACTCATAATTGTAGAGAACACTAAAGAATGGAAGAGAGAATTTTATTCTAAGAAAAGTTGTATATTACAATGTGTCTCAAGCCCTCTATTTATAGGCTCCATAAACCTCCTAACTTGTCCAAACCCTAATAGGATTTGTAATTAAAAATAAAAGAAAAAGAAAAATAATTATTATTCTAACCCTAGTTGGAATTAAAATTCAATTTGGAATCAAAAAGTAGCAAAATTCGCGAAATAATCCCGTTTCTGGAATTAACGCGCAGCCAAACACTACCTTCGCCCCTTGACCGATCAACTCACGCGCGTCCGCGCATTGCGCGCACTGGCTTCAAAACGACGTCGTATTATTTTCCTTTCTTGCAACTGTTCCGCTACCGCGCGCATGGCGCGGTCGCTATAAGAAAACGGCGTCGTTTTATTTGTTCAGCAAATCCTTCCGCGCATTGCGCGCAGACAACTTTTCCGGAATTTTACCAAAATGCCACCGGTCTTTGCTGATTTTGCAATTTTTCCCCCAAACTTTGATTTTCCTACAAAAATAAATATAAAGTAATTAAAAATAAATAAAAATAATATAAAAATACTAAAAATCCTAAAAACACATAATAATAAATAAAACACCTAAAACACTAAAAATAAATAAAAACACATAAATAAAAAGAAATATAAAAATACTATAAAATTACCTAAATTAACATAAATTAACTAAAACCCTATAAAACCTATTAAAACCAAAATAAACTAAATAATTAAACATTTAAGCACACAATAAATATAAAAACTAAGTATTAGGGAATAAAAATATCATATAATTTAGCCCTATCAATCTATATAATCTAAACATAATAAAATAAACTGAGTATCCGTAACAATTATAATAGCACAAATTTTAAATCTATATTCTATAGTGCATTAGCTTCTCTATTATTGCAAACTGTCTCATGCTTAAGTTTGCTGTAATATGGAAATATCTCTGGACATCCCAATAAATGAAACTTGCATGGGAGTTCAAGTGATTCTGCTACCTTCTTCAATGCCAAGCACCTAATATCTCCAAGCTCTTGTCTATAAGTAGGACATCGATTATGAACCGTGTTTTACAGGTGAAACACTGTGTGACCATTGTGACACTGAAAGGAAGCAAGTAATTTGAAAAAGCTGCTCAACTTCAATTTAATATATGATTGTTGAAGAAATAGAAACACAAACAAAGAATGACTTCAAATCTACTAGCTCATTTCTAGACCAAAAGCATATATCACCAATCCATATATATTTTCTCCTAGGATTTGCACACTAAAATATAATACAACAAAATGTAAATAAATAATTTCTTCATCCTAGTATTTTTATTCATTGGGGCAGGAAGGGGCTGGACAGAATCGTGAAGAATCTAATATATTTCAAGCCATAAGTTGTCAATCATGTATACAATGTCACAACTGAAGCAAGACTCTGGATAGCTGCAAGCCAGTACACATCTAATATAAGCCAGTTACAATTTACAAACATACAAGAGTAGACACAATCTTCATCACATGAATAGATGACCTTAGCAAAAAGGAAAAAAAAAGAAAAAAGAAAAAGAAAAATAGACAATCTTCGTAGCATGGTAGACAAAGAGGAGCAACCATCAGAAGCACTTATTGAGACAAAAGAAGACTGTATGATCAATAACAAACCCTAGTAACATTTAATAAACCAAATGTAAACTACCTTGAAAAAGAGACATAATAGAAGCATACAAGATGGGAAATAGACAAGTCAAATTTCATAGCTCATTTGGAATGACACCCACAACATCACATTCATGAACCTTCATACCAAAAGAAACAAAGTTAAGAAAAAATTCATGAATTAACATATACAGCATTGTGGGAAAATAGACAATACTTACAAATTCATGTAGGAGATTTCTGTGAATTTCTTCCTCATTCCTAACCTGCAACAAATTAAGAAAAAAAATTTGAATTTATCAATGTGAAAAGGAAATGCTACAAACAGAGAAAGAAACTGCTCACAGGTGTGCAGTCTAACAAGGATCTTTACCTTTTTCTTATGAGTCTCAATTTGATTACCAATCACCTTCATCTATTAATCATCAAAAAGAAAGATGAAAAGTAAAATGACTCGATAGCTTGAATCATATGAAACAATATCAACAAAGCACAAAGCAAACCAGAAACTTGCCCATAAACCAGCATATGGACATAAAGAACAGGCATGACACATACCATTTTGCGATTCCGAGAGATCTCCAAGCATAGACAATGTTATTGTGCATATATAAATGAAAGCGAAGAGGCAGAGAAGAAAAGAAAAGACGCCGCTAAAAAAGTAAAAAAGTTACTCGTATAAAACCAAGTATAATTGCATAAGAGGATCTAGATTAGACTCAAATTTGACCCAAATGATATCTTCACAAGCTAATCTCTGGTTAGTTGTTAAGTAAATGAAAGCTAAGGGGCAGTCAATGGTTTACTACACGGTAACTAGATTAAATAAAAATTTGACCCTAATTATAAAAGTTTATACTATACAAGTTAGAACTAACAAGGAATCTCATTTCTTGTTGTAAAGCAACTCATTATTGAACTTAATACAATACAAAGTACAAACCAATATGTTCTTCGAAGTATAAAAATTACAAAAGGCAGCAAGATTAAACCAGAAGACTTTAATACTTGTGCAAGCACCCCATGAGAAACTTATCGACAAACTTAAAACAGAAACTTTAATAATGCTGCCATAATCCCAAAATCCCTTTAATTTAATGTCCTAAACTTGACCATTACACCCTCATTGTTCTATAAAGTACATCCTTGAATAGAGAAATCCGAACTCAATTCTTTTAAAAAAAAAGTTGTAATCTTTCATCAAAATAACTTCAATTGGTAACTGGGGTAGTAATGGAAAAACAATTTTTACTACTCCATTATATTTCCATTCAGTAGCACCTTTAGCAAATTTAATATCCGCCCTAACTTCTAAAACATTATCAATTTTAAGTAAAAATTAGTGAGAAAATGAATAGAGCAACTCACCAGGATTTTGTTCAGCTGGAGCTATATCACCAATCGTTCATGTGTGAATGTAAATTAAAGGGTCCCAAGTGGTTCTGAAGGCCAAATGAGACATAAAATAATGCAGTGTAAGGGGTTGCTATTAAGAATTTAACTTGACAAAACGCAAAGAAAAGGACAACTGTGGCTTTCGTGTTACAAAATGAGGAGGAAGAAAAGGAGGGCAGCATAAACGTGAGCACATCGTCAGTAAGCAAAGGGAATCCGGAGCACATTATAAGCAAAAGTCTACTCCTTTTAGAAGCCAAAACTTAATGGGCCATAATTTTGTAGCATTAGATAGCAAAAATTGGCTCCACATTCAGTGGCCAAGGGAAGAACTAAATGTGACACACCCAAATCTGGGCTCACACAGCCCAAACTTGAGTTGTCAAAAGACTACAACAAAATTATTATAAAGTAGTACAATGTTCAACAATACAGTGTATAATAATACACAACTAAGTCTTCACTATTATTGTCACACTATTTTACAACACGTGAAAACTATAATAGATATTCCTCGGACTCTCACTCCATTCCCCAGCTAGACCCAGCTACGTTCTCATCTCCTGTTGAAAAATAATGGAACAAAAGAAAGGGTGAGCTCAAATAGCCCAGTAAGAAATATCATGACTAAGATAATGACGAATAAATTATCATTAGCCTTCAACAGTTGAGTTCTTGATAGAATACAATAAACTATAAGGTTTATATCAAAAACTGCAGTTAAATTCTTGAACAATGTTCAGATCAATAATAGCAGCGGAATGAGCAATCTATTAGAAGAATAATGCAGACTATAATGTCCGCTCGCTTCTCTTTTTAGTAAAAACATCATCAACTTTTATCATCTGAAATACCATTAGTCATGATAATAAAAATTTACAATTCCTGGTCATAATCATGCAAATCAACAGTTCATCTTTGCACTACGGGCCAAAGATATTCAATATAGCACCAGCGGTCATGATTATACTAGATTCAGCCTTTGGTCATAACCATATTAAACAACAGTTCATCTATGCACTACGGGCCAAAGAGAACTTTCACCATGTGCCATAAAAGACACCGAACAGATGTATCGCCTTTAACCTAACATTTGTTCAACAATTATATCGCATCTGTGTCCCCGGCCACAGATACTCACAACAACTTGATTCTTTAAGATTAATACAAATAACAGTGATACGAATGATGAACAGAAGAAACAGGATAAACAATAAATATCGGAAGTTTACTTTGTGCAGATTCAAATAATGTCCAAATTATCAACATGATGTGGAGTGAAATTTAAAAATGATATTCAAGATCCATAGTTCAGAATAACGGTTACAGTTCAATAGAAAGATTCAGAAAATAGGAAGGTTTAGTTGAAATAATGAAGTTCAACTATTATGGAACATATAATATTTTCAGGAATTATAGAAGCAATAGTTCTATAATAAGTTTCGATTTAGGAGTATGAAAGAAAATATTATCCCTTACCGTAGCAGGTTTGATTAAAAAAAGGTGAAGGAAATTAATATCCCTTACCATAGTAAGTTTGAATAATGGAAGATGAAAAAGATGGTATCCCTTATGAGTATAAAAGAAAATAATAACATTTATGAATATGAAAGAAAATGATATTACAAATGAATATGGAATAAAAGTGTCATGTGATAATTCGTGTAGACAAATTATTTCCACACGAGACAAATAAAAAGGGTTATTCACCAACAGACGGTAGTCCGCGCATTAAGGTTATTCCCACAATTTAATAAAATTTGAATACGAAGAGTTATTCACCAAACAAACGGTAATCCGCGCCGTAAGGTTATTCTCAGAGATTAATAAGGAATGAATACGATAGGTTATTCACTAACAGGTGGTAATCCGCGCCGTAAGGTTATTCCCATAATTTAATACATGGGAATAAATGGCACAAGAAAGAAACGATATTATTTTTGAGAATCAAAGAATGATAATCCCTTCCAGTAAGAAAGAACATAATATCCATTTATAATGATGAAAAGAATGATACCCCTTACCTTAACACGTGACTGAATATTGATTTAAATGAGGTTGATCAACCTATATACTTATAATAAAATTAGTAATTACCACATATAAATTTCAAAGTGTATGATAACTCGTATAATATGAATTATCAAAATTATATATATTTAACATAATTTTTATAGTATGATATAACAACTTTAAAATAATTTTTAAAATAATATTCCAAAATAAATCTTCCAAAGAAAGCTTTTAAAAATGAATCTTCTCAAAGAAGAGTCTTCTAAAGGAAGATTTGTGAATACCGTGAAAAATAAGAATTTATGAGATTACTACTCTTTAATAAAAGACTTACTTGAAAAATTTATGCACTTCTTTTGGCTTTCAAACTCTCAAAATAACCTTACTATTCTCAGAGAAAACTCATAAAATTCTTATAATTTTTTTTTATGTTTTAGGTGTGATTTTTCTATTCAGCTGAGCAAGCTATTTATAGGAGAAAAGATGATACTATGCATAGTTGGTGAATGGCGTGCTGCACGCTAGCTGAAAATTCAGCAGGCCGCAGCAGCCTTGCTGCCTTTTTTTTTTCCTTTTTCCTTCACCAGCACATTTCCAGCACAAAACGCATTTTAATTTTCATGTGGGCCCCACATAAGGTCCACATGTTACTATTTAAAAAAATAATAATTAATTTTTTTTTCATTTATTTATTTTATTTTATTTTTCTTCCTATGGGTCCTGCATATAAAATAAAATAGTGCTACAATAATAATTCAACAATAATGTAATAAACACGTTACAGATTATTATTAATTTAATAATATAAATTACTGTGTATTTACTACGGTGACAATTATTTGGTTCAATAATTTTAAAAATAGTGCAGCAACAATTATTGACTTAATGATATAAAATACAGTGTAATGACAATTATTAACTCAATGATATAAAATACAGTGTAATGACAAGTATTAAATTAATAATACAAAATACTGTGTAGCAACAATTATTGATGAAATGATGCGCAACAGTTACAGTGTCAATTATCAGACCAATAATATGAGACACTGTGCAATACCGTGTGCTACTGTAGAGTACCGCGTGCTACAGCAAAATACCATAAATTACCGTATGCTACTATTCTTTTATCACCGGTATTTTAACAGTTAACGATGTTGACTATTTTTATTTAAAAAGGTTACTTCTGTCGTTTTCTATATCCGACAATTATTCCGTTGTGGGGTCCACCAATAATTAGTTATTTCGGCGCCGTCGTATGGCCCGAATATTCCCCGACAAAATGAATATTGTCCGACAAAATAAAATTTGCACATAACATCCTTAACTTTCAATTTTGTCAATTTAACCATTTACTGTTTTAGGAAAAATATATATGAAGAAAAATTAAATTTTGTATTTCATAAAATTCAGGGTCTTACACTAAATGTTAGCTACAGTAACATATATATATATATATATATAGAGAGAGAGAGAGAGAGAGAGAGAGAATACCGCATGAAAAGGTGAAATTGATGAGGCAAGGGACATTTGTTTGGCCAAATCGATGTCCTTCTCGAGTTGTTCATCCTCAAAATGACTATTCGCATGCCTCTCCACCACGGCCAGCTCCACGGCTACCACCCCTCCACCACCGCCGCCACTCCTGCCACCACTGCGACCTCCACCTCCACGGGTGCTTCCATCAATAGATTCTCCAAGGCTATGAAAGTCGTCAGATTTGATAGAAGACTGGTGAATAAAGTTAGCTTTGCAAATTGGGTGCCCTATATGAGCCGCTAGCTTTGAGAACTGGCGAGGAAGACTAAGAAATGAAGAGAGATTATAAGAGAGAGAGAGAGAGAGAGAGTCTGATATTTGGGGAATATGAGAAAGTAAGATAATAAAGATTAAAAAAATAGAGGGATAAAGAAACACTAAAGGGCGCTAACTGAAAAAATAAAGCCTATAACGACGGTCAGAGTCGACCGTCGTTATAGGTCCACTTTTTCTCATCTACAGCGACGGTCAGGAATCGACCGTTGCTATGGTTCACTTTTTCTCGTATATAGCGACGGTCAGGAGTCGACTGTCGCTATAAATACCTTTTTTCGTCTACAGCAACGGTTTCGCCTCGACCGTCGCTATAGCTCGTCGCTACAGATCGATTTTCTAGTAGTGATAGCTTTAATTATAATTATCCAAATTGCTACAGTGAAATTGAAATGAGATCCAAAATAATTACTATGAACAATGACGAATGCAGTTTTGTAATTAAACTAACGTCCGTAGTATTATACTACAGACGGTAATTACCCCGCCCCGCAGTATAATACTGCGGATGGTGAAATTCAAAACTTCGTCGTTTCCTCGAGTAAAGTCTAGTCTTCACTATCCACAGTATAATATTGCGGATGGTGAAATTCAAAACGTCGTCGTTTCCTCGAGTAAAGTCTAATCATCACTGTCCGTAGTATAATACTGCGGACGATGAAATTTCAAAACGTCGTCGTTTCCTTAAGTAAGGCCTAGCCTTCATCGTCCGAAGTATAATATTGCGGACGGTGAGTGTATTACATGTATGGTAGGGACATTTTGATCAACATCATTTGTCCGCAGTATAATACTACGGATACCTAAATATTATACTATAGACAAGAGCTATATAAGTCGTCAGATCTCAGCCTAGACAGTTGGGATCTATTGTAAGGATAATTATAATATTATAACGTTGTTAATGGATCAGTCCCCTATATATATATATATATCATCTCATTTCCAAAAACAAATTAAGAGATTCATCGTATCTCCATTATTTTGGAGGTAGTTGGATGACTGATTCTTGTTCAAGTAAATGAAGGAGTTCCTGTAAATTGAAGAAGAAACATGAAGAAGAGAAAGAGGGAGGATTGGAGGAATGTCAAGAAAATGTGATGTGTCAAATGATGTGGATAGAAAATGTGATCGTTGATTTTATTCGAAAGGTTAAGTTTAAGAAATTTCAAAATGTAGATTATCGTAGGAACTCTAGAGAGGAGCCAGATCCATAAAAATGTTTATCAAGCTACTTGACCATGTCAAAATAAAAAGCCAGGTGGCCAAAAAACACGCACAAGAAATTAATGTACCAATTAGAGCAAGACCCTTATGAGCCAGCTGATTCACGGTTGTACATGCTTGGCCGGAGTGTGGTGCACTGATGCTGCGATGCATATGGCGACACTTGGGGTACTGCTACTCAAGGTTTTAAATAAAATTATTACACCCTACATTTCATAATGATAGATTATTTAGAGAAAAAAATTTGTTCCAAATTATTTGTTATTTATAACTTTTTAGGAGAATAAATTATTTACTTTCTTATATTACCCCTAACTTCTCTCGTTATCTCAAGAAATTCTCTTTTTTGTATCAGTAGTTCTCAACTTTCCATAAATGGATAGTAATAAAATTTGATACAAATTTTAATTATTAAACAATAATATTTTGTAGCTTTCTTAATTCATGTGTATGAAGCTTAAAGAACTAGTATTGTGGAATGGGGGAAGTATTAGCAAGGGTCTTAAAAAGTTGACTCATCAAAGGCTGTCCCTAATTATTTGACCTAAATGTTTTAATTTCGGGCAGAACTTTGAACAGTTCTTACCTGATCTTCTAATTTAATTACCAACTTAGCTAGTCACTGTCTCGATTCTAAATATTTTAAACATTGGCTTTAACTATATATGCTTTCCTTCGATTTCCTATTCACACCAGGATAAATATAATTAAACACTTATTAATAATCATTGCCGCCTTCAACAACATCGATCCAACTATATTTCCTACCAGATACTTTAAAAAAACCCACCTCCGAGAGCATATATACTAGTCAAACACCATTTCAATAAATTTACATTAAACCCAAAACTTCAATCAATTAAAGAAAGGGCGACTTATATATATAGTACATATATACTTGGTGGTATAGTCATGAATATTAGTCCCACTTGAAGATAATTTATAGTACGGGCGGGGAAGAAGCTAAGATCTTCCATAAGTATAGTCTTAATTACATAAAATATAATATAATTTCATGGATAGGTCTTATATCGAGCCATCCATGGCTGATAAGTCTTATATCGAGCCGTCTATGGCTGGATTTGTGTTTGATGATCTCAAGCAGCAAAGCATGCTGGTAGTATGTATGGACTAGCTTAAAGCTAGCTACTTGAATCAAATTAATTGCACGTTATTTAATTGAATTTCTTTTATTAACACTGATGAAATGGTTGGTTTAATTTACAGGAAGAAAGCAAATTTGCATCAGTGACTACTTTGGTAACCAATGGTTGTGTTAACTATAGAGGAAGGATTGCCGATAAACGAACGACTGGAGGGTGGAAGGCCTCCCCATTCATCATAGGTTTATATATATAGATATATCTTTATTCTTCTTTATCTACGAACAAACATTTATATATTAACATTGGACTAATTAATATATATATGACTGATTAAATTAATTAATGTTGGTAGTGAATGAGATAGCGGAGAGATTAGCGTTTTTTGCGATAGGGGTAAACATGGTGACATACCTAGTAAGGGAGATGCATGAATCGTTACCATCAGCAGCTACTCATGTTACTGATTGGATTGGAGCCGCCTATGTTCTAACCATCCTCGGAGCTTTTCTAGCCGATGCTTATTTGGGACGATTCTTGACCATCATCTTCTTCTCTTGCGTCTATGCTGTGGTAATTTTTTCTCTTCACGCTGTAACAAATTTTGATTTCCCCCAGCTACATATTTCCCTTGCCTTTTTTTCGAGTTACTAGCAATAATTAGTTATTCGTGAGCTGCGAATCACAAAGTTAAATGCTGATTTAGCGGCTAAGTTAGATTTATGAGTTGTGTACTTTATAATACTATTATAAAATACTCCAAGAAATATATATATCTTGAACGCAAACTTCACATTTTGTTGGGCATGAACTGGAGTTAGACCACCGTAAGTTTTTATGGTTATCGGCCGTATTAGTAAGCAACGCTCATTCATGGGCTGAAACTTATTCCAAAAGTATTGGGCCTGCTTATCCTCTCCTCCATCTCTTTTTTTTTCATGATATTTTTAATATTAAGTTTTTTTTAAGACAATCACTCTCCAACGCCTATTTATTCTATGGTTTATTCTATGGCTGCAAGAATGGTGACCTAATCGCCCCTAACCACCTATTTATTTATTGTACTTATTTTTCTTTTAGATAAATTATTACTCACTGTTCTTAAAAAGATGTATCAAGTACATTTCTTTTTTTACAAAAATTAAAAAAAGTAAATGTTAACGCCTAATTTTGTAGCACCCGTTTAAATCACAAAATAACGAGCGAAATAAAACGTCCAACACAAATAATTCAGAGAAATTATTGTAAAGACACGAGAAATTTACGTGAAAACCCAAATCGGGAAAAAATCACGGGGAAAGAGAACAATTCACTAGAATAATATTGATGGTTACAGGTTTCTCTGATAATAGAGAGCTTGTATGCTGAAAAATTGGTTCTGCGTGTGATATAGTAAGTAAAAATAAGCCAGCCTTTTTCTTTCCTGTTGTTCCCCCTTTATATGCCTATGCAGCCATAATTATCAGCATTAATCAGCTAAATAAATGTCTCTCTTTCAGACAACCGTTAGCAGACTTTTCATTTTTCAGGTAAATTGGTTTTTCCTCTTCTAAACAGCCCATCCATCAAAATGAAGGGTCCAATAGCTAATTCAGTCAGGCCCAGCCCAATGAATTAATAGGGACCAACCAAATAAACTAGTATGGGTCCAAACCCGGGCCCAAACTATCTCAGCCCAACAGTAAAGTAGAGAAAAGATAATAGAAAAAGTTTTAAATTTATCTTTAATAGTCTACAAGATTTCATAAGTGGTGAGTCTTTCTTTTGTTTATACCAGTGGACTCCACCAAATGACATACTTAGTATCATTCTTTTTGTTGAAAAAAAATTGTACTTTAAACTATCCTTTTGAGTAGGGAAGGAGTAAAAAAGTTTTATTTGTACCAACTCATTATTTTCATATCTATTTACCGTGTTTGTATTCCGCTAATTAGAATGAGGTACTGAAAATGGAATGATCATTAGTTAAGAAATGAGAATCGAATGGGTAAAATTGCACCATTTTAGTTCACAATTCACCAAGTGAAGAAAATATCTAATACTGCAGAAATTATTAACGTTGCTTAATTGTTTATTCCGGTTGCAATAGGGAATGGTACTGCTGACCATCTCAGCCTCAACAGACAGCTTACGGCCACCAGTATGCACCGCAAGGCCATGCATTCCAGCAACAGATGGCCAATCCACCTTTCTCTACGGCTCACTGGCCCTTATCGCCCTCGGAACAGGCGGCATCAAGCCCTGCATCTCCTCATTCGGGGCCGACCAATTCGACGAGACCGACGAGAAAGAAGTCCAAAAGAAGTACGCTTTCTTCAACTGGTTCTTCTTCGCCATCAACATGGGTGCCATTTTGGGTATCGCCGCCATGGTGTATATTCAACAAGAGAGAGGGTTCGGGTGGGGTTTTGCTGTTCCCACCGTCATTATGATTTGCTCTATTCTAATACTGGGTGCTGGATTCTCAAAGTACCGATACAAGAAGCCGATGGGAAGTCCGTTTACTAGGTTTATTCAGGTGATTGTGGCTTCATTGAGGAACCATATCAATGGGATTAGCGCGGAACGGGAAGCTGATCTTTATGAAGTCAGGACCCAAGAGTTTGCTATTGTTGGGGCTCAAAAGCTTGCTCATACTTCTCAATACAGGTTGATTAATTGGTTGCTGCATTTGTTTTTACATGATCTATCTTGTTTAAATTTAATCTTGCTACTCCATGCATGATATTGTGTCAATGTTTACAACGATTGTTTTTAGAATTTATGGCAACGATATATCATGTCGTCGTATCACTATAAAAAACTTAGAAAATGACGATGATATATACCGTTATCATAAATTCTAAAAATCGTCGTCTTAGTCCTCGACACAGAGAGGATCTCACCCCCTACTCCATGTCTCAAATTTAATGTCATTTTGAAAATTGGACAAATTTAGTCTCAATTTAAAAATTGATGACCTTAACCGAACCATAACGGACAGTCCCCATCTTCTTCGTGGAATAATATGATTGCTGTTTTTTTAAGTACTCCTTCCGTCTTATAGTAAACATTTTTTTTTATATTCTGCTTGTCCCAAATTAATTATCTTATTTTTAAATTTATATTATTTTTACTCACTTATTTTCGGGTATGCTCTTCACAATTTCTAGTTAAAGTAAACCATTACCAACTTGACAATATTAAAAAAATTAAAAAATTGAATAAATCTTAATACTAATTATGTGAACATAAGTAACTAAAGTATTAAAAATTGAAATATACTTATATATTAAAAAAAAAATGAATTGGAGATATTATTTTAGTAGGAGTATAATAAGATCAAATTTATTATCTTAATTTGTGTGTTATTTAAAAAGTGTACGTTTAATATAGTACGGATGAAATATAAGATATGGACTAGATTAAATTTATCCTCAAAACTAGTTTTCATTGACCTTTTCAAGAGGCTAAAGACAAATATTCATAAGTATACTTAGCTAAGTTGAACATTTTTCTGAGCAGAGGAAGTGTATACAAAATACTTAATAGTAACAAGTTACTGCATTTATGGGCGAAGTTACATGTATTGTATTGGAGTCAATAGACTTTATTAAAAAAAAAAATTGTTTTATAATAGAGGATAAATTTTAAATATTATATATAAATTGATCCTACTTAAATTTTATAAATTTTTTATTATACGGGATTAAATTAAAAATTTATAAATTTGTCAATCAAATTTTAACTATGTATAACTCATATCCCCTCAATATATGTATCTCTCTATAATATTTTAAAACTAAATAATAATTTAATTTATATTATTTTTTTAAATAATTAATGAATTAATTATTTATGAACAGTTGTGATTTTTAAAGTCTACCATAAGTCAATATAATATATATATATATATATAATATATATATATATATATATATATATATATATATATATAGCATAAATTATTAGTTATTATAATATAGTATGTATATATATATGTGTGTGTGTGAGAGAGAGAGAGAGAGATCGAAAAATATAAAAGTATTAAAAAAAATAGCTCAAAAACGCTATCTCCAAACTCTCATGAAATTATTTATAATTTCCTAATAATTTTGACTCGTTAGGATATATTTCTGGCCCCTAACTGCGTTATATATATACCGGCAGGTTCTTGGACAAAGCAGCTGTTATAGCAGATCCAGAAGCACTCAACACAACAAACCCGTGGAGGCTATGCACAGTGACCCAAGTAGAGGAATTCAAATGCTTCATTAGGGTTCTCCCCGTATGGGCATCCACTATAGCTCTCTCCATTTCCTTCGCACAACTCTCCACCTTCTTCATCAGCCAAGCCGCAGCCATGGACCGCGAACTCGGCTCCAACTTCGAAATCCCTGCCGGCTCTGTCCCCGTCTTCGCCGCCGTCAACGCCATCATCCTCGTCCCCATCTACGAAAAAGTAATCGTCCCCTTCCTCCGTCAAAAAACTAGCCACCGCCGCGGCCTCACTTCCCTACAACGCATGGGCGTCGGGCTATTCATATCTATATTCGCCCTTGTATCCGCAGCATTGATCGAAAAGACCCGACGTGAGGACCCCAACTCGGCAAAAATGAGTGTATTTTGGTTGTTTCCTCAATTTTTCCTCATAGGTAGCGCCGAGGTTTTTACCTACGTGGGACAGCTGGAGTTTTTCTACGACGAAGCGACGGAAGGAACGAAGAGTATTAGCAGTGCAATGTTTTTGAGTGCGATTGGGATTGGGAGTTGGTTAAGTACTGCGATTGTCAAGATTATTGAAGGCGCTACAGGTGGGGAAGAGGAAGGGTGGCTCAGGAATAATTTGAATAAGAGCAAGCTTGATTATTTTTACTGGATTTTGGCTGGAATAAATGGGGTTAATTTCTTGGTTTATGTTTGGGTGGCGTGGAGTTACAAGGGGAAGGATGGTACCGGTGGGAGTGGGAAGGTGAGGGATGAGGTCATGACTGAGATGGGGACTCCGGAAACTCCTGTGGCTCCGGTAAACGTAGGTAGAATTAAGGATGATGAAGTGTCGTTAAAAAGTATGGCATTTTGATGAGTAAACAGCTTTCAGTTTTAATTAATATAAGCCTCGATGGAGGAGAAAAGGTAAGAGGGGGAAGACAAGTGTTCAAAGTTTTTCAATCAATCTTCTATAACTTCTATTATGATATGCTGCTATATATTGTAACATGAAATAACTGTTTTATGCTGACATTGGTATACATTTTGTTATATATTTTTCTTTGGTCAACCTCCTCAGGTGACGGTATTGAAGAAGTAATATTTTTTTATTTCCTCTCCTTAAACTCCTAAACAAAGAGACAGAAAAGCAAAGCTTGGAGGAAATCTTTCCAGACATTGCCTAGCATTATTAATTAATGTGATTTAAATTTTGTATGTATATCTCATTGATCGGCATCATGATCAAACAAAATCTATGGCTGGCTTGGGTGATGAGTTTAAATGAGTGAATGCTGTCTATCCCAATTATATATGTTGGTTGATCATCTTTTAGTTAAGTTTTATCAATATTAAATAAATATTTATGCAAGATTGAGGGATCCCTTCATATATTTCCTCGCCACAATATCAAAAGCATTAATGTGAAAATCTTTTGTCATAAAATAAACCATAGATTACCAATAAAAAACAAAAACAAATGGGATTTCCATCCCCAAGCCCCAAATCAACAGCAGATGATAATCGTCATATTACTCGCCCCTTAAACTCTGCTTCTTTCTCTCTCTCCCTATTTTTTGAACGTTTACCTAAACAAAGAAAGATACTGGATAAAAAATAAAAAAGGCTAGAAAAGAAATTAAACGAAAAGGAATTTAACATCTTTAATCCATACACACACAACAAGCCTTTTCATATTAATTAAGCATAATATATAGGACTGCTAGATCAATCCGCTTCTAGAAAATATATAGTACTAGTGCACTTAAAAGTTAGGGTTTTGGTCGGTCAAACATTTTCGGTTGACTGAGATAATAGAGGCTGAGCAAGGGGCGATCTGGGGCCGCTTGTTGTTCTGTTGCTACCATGGTCTGCGGGAGACTGAATCACAGCCTTTTGCATTGCAAATTTTCTTTCTTCATTCTTGCCCCAAAGGACAAGGTACAACCCTGTTATGATCAATACTGCTCCAATAATCCTGGACATATATATTTAAGTCATTCCATAAGAATTCAGCAAACATGTAGGCTTAATTCTTATTTAAAATTCCAAAAGGCTAGGACTAGATAATATTTCAAGTATCTAAATTTGTATGATGTATAGTATTTGCATCCTTGAAATGCCTTGGATGCTTATGCTTTATCTTTCTTTGGGGTTCCCTTGTACTTTGTTCCCTTTTTTTATAAAATTTTAATCGTTTAGCAAAAAAAAAAAAAAAACGTAGGAAGCGTAGTTTTTTCTGTTGCTCCTTTCGTTTGAGTGTTATGATCAAATTAATTATTTTTAAATTTAATAATAATTAAACATACAAATTTAAATTTTCAAATTAATACTAATTTACATGTAGTTTATTATTTATGTTCATGGTTAATTATTTACATATATTCAAAAATAATTGATTAATTTTAAATATTAATTTGATCATATATAAATATATAAAAGTCAATGCATGAGATTTATCCTCGTGTGTTGGTTTTTTGGAGGTACGTAAGGACAATTAAACATCCACAGATAATCAAGGGCTAGGGATATGCATGTGGGCTTGTCTAGGCCGCTTTGCATAGAGACAAAAACTTTTCTTTATATATTAATACGAGAGAAATATATAAGACTATATAAATATTTCAATCAAAAATAATAGATCCAATTACTATGAAATAAATTTTATAATAAATTTATTTTTAAACTAATAAAGTGATGTAGATAAAGAGAATACTCTTCAGTTTGTCTGTTAATATTTTATTGGTCTAGAAGTGAACTTATCATAAAATTCACTTTATAGTAGTCGAATTCATAAATAGCATATAATTATAGGATCCGATGATAGTAAAGTTGAAAATTAACTTTTCACCGTAGTTTTCTAAGTCTAAATAAGAAAAGCTGTCCAAATAAAATAAATTAATGTGTGCATGAGAGAGATAATTGAAGGTACTCACCCTCCCAAGTAGAACTCCTCTCCCAGAGCGACGGAAGCCATGATAGCGACAACAAGGGTCTGAACAGGTTGATACACCGCCACGAAAACGGGGCCACCCCTGTCGATGCACCATATTTGTACAGCGAACGCGATCCCTGATGCTACCACTCCCTGCAGCATCCATTTCATTCAATTCCCATCATATATATCTCCGCATTAATTAATATATATACATGCAACCTAAAAAAGACGGTACTCCCTCGTTTCCAAAAAAAAAAGCCCTATTTTGACTTTTAAAGGTCAGTTCTTGAGAATTTAAAATTGATCTAGGCGAATTCGTTAATTTTAAATTTTGAATTAACATGTTTTAAAAATGGATAGTACAATTGAAATAGTTAATTTATATTATTCAGGATTATATAGAGTATATGTATATATATTCAGGATTAATGCATTGCAGGATGCATTAATTAATCTTCTAGACTTACAGCGTAGAAGACACTGAAGAGCTCTCCGCCGGAGTGAATGAGCCAAGCCTGTGGGTCTCTCTCCATAAAACCAGCTATTACCAGAAACTGTATGACACCAAAGAAACACTGGTATGACGTCACAGATAGCCGGGCCGGGTACTTCTTGAGTACCGGAGCCTGCAATACCAGCCAGCCGGACCATGACAGGCAATGGCCTATCAGAAAAATGCAACCGAGGGTCCAACTTTTGCCCTTGGCATCTCCGAGAGAAAGCAGCATTGGTGAAATATAACCATCCCTTTGTAGTGGTGGAGTTGGGCTGTATATGGTGGGACCCTTGTACAATGTAATCACCGATGCTCCGGCAACGCAAAACAGTGTGCCGGCAACTTTCCCTATGCCGTCTTTCCGGTTTAGCCTTACTTGCTCAATCCTGGAAAATGAATGAACATGCTACGTGGTGAAGTTAGTAAACTTTTAGAAAGAGTGTATATATTTTGTTCGAGTTAATTTCTTGTATATATAGTTAATTTATTAATTATGGAGAATATGTATAGCCAGGGACTTGCCGGAGAACTGCTGCCATGAGAAATGTAATGGCTGGGACGGAGTTTTGTATTGCGGATGCAAAAGTGGGTGATGTGTTGTCTAAACCCAACAAGTAAAATCCTTGATTCGCCGTTATTCTGCAGTACTCGTGTACATATAAAACATAAATCACGTTAACAAGACCATATCACTGGCGTTGTAAACAAAACTAAAGAAAATCATATTACAAAATTAATGATACATCCTTTTTTCTAAATATTATCTGTTTCAAAATTAGAGACATTTTTATTTTCAATCCGTTGTAAAAATTGAAGATATATTTTTGTGACTTTTAATAAAAAAATATTTTTCCAAATATATAGTTAACATTTGCTAAAAAGATACAAGTGGTAACACGTATCCATGATATAAATAATGATACGTTACAAATTTTATGTTATTTTATAACCTAGAATATTAAATGTTCGTTAGACGATTATTACCCAACAATAGCCAGGAGGAAGAACTGGACGAGAAAGGAGAGAGTAAGCGGTGGCCGATCTTTCCTGTTCACACATTAAGATTAAGAGCAGTAGCATGTTATTGTTTGAATATCCATGTACATATATATAAGAATATATATATTGATTTGGAAATAGAGTTACTTTTCAAGGAAATAAGCGAAGGGCAAGAGGAGAAGCAAAGCGAGAATGTTCCTATAAACAGCGAAAACAATCTTGCTAATGCCCATATTAAGGGCAGCCCTGGAGACAACATGAAAGCCAGCATACCCAAACTGCAAGGCCAACATGGCCACATGCAACTGGAGTTTTTCAGGTATGGAACACCCCATTATTCTTATACTATTAACGGATGATGACCCACTGCCAGTTTGATCATCTGCCATTTTTATGTGTTTAAAATGAAGAAACACACACAGAGATATATAAAGAGGATAGGCCTGATCCAGAATTCACAAGTAGTTAGTGAGCAGGTAAGGGAAGAATTAGGGGGATATAAATATACAAGTAGCTACTAGGAGGAGTTGGAGCTAAGGGGTAGGGTTGGTTTGAAGAAAATTAGATTCGACCCACAAAATAAAATAAAGAAATAAAAAAAGAAGTTATGTCAATTAGTATAGTACATACTAGTGTTGTAGCGATGAAATGTTTTTCGCTGTCTCCCTCATTCTTTTGTTCTGTTTCCATGCCTGACATGACATCCCATATCCCACTAGTACTCTCACTACGCATCCATCCAATCCAAGAGATAGAAGGAAGGAATGAATTTTAGAGAGAGAGAGAGAGAATATGAATGGATGTTAGTAAAAAGAATTAGCTGAATGTTTGGGGAGCACATATGCATGCCACTAATGATGATGATAACTCAGGTGTTTAAAGATCCGATTAGTATGAAATTAATGCGTGTCAATATTATATTGATTCATTGTTTAACTTACCAAGAAATAAATTTCATACTAACCGGATCTAACCTTGAGGGGTACTGGAATTTCATAGGGAGAAGGCTCAGCTCGCAGGAGGGGAGGTGGGTACACCATATTCGTCACGCATTTTCATCACCCAACCCCTTAAACATACCCCGCCACCACCCCAATACAGGTTAAATGTACTGTTGCCCCCCTCTGAACTTAAGGTTTTTGGACTTTAAGCCTCCCTTTTTTTTGTCAATGCAAATCTAGCCATATACTATTTAAAAATAAACGCTAAAATTTTTGGACTTTATCCCACGTGTTTCATGTGCGTTAACTTCCCACGTGGCGCACATGTGGCACCTATAACATGGCAGTTACGGGTTAAATGCACCGTTGCCCCTCTGAACGCCGCATACTATTTAAAAATAAACTGTAGAATTTTTGGACTTTATGCCATATATGCGTTAACTTTCCACTTGGCGCACATGTGGCACCTATAACATGGCAGTTCAAGGGAATAAAGAAAAAAATATTGTTTCTAGAAATGTTTGAACCCAAAATCTCACATTTGAAACTTAGACCCTTAGACCACCGAGACACGAAAGATTTGTGTATTAATTTCACCAAAAAATAGACTATATATTATACATAATAATAATAAGAACAACAACAACATTAATAAAAATAATAATAATAATAACACTAATAATAATAGTAATAGTAATACTACTGCTACTACTATTACTATTACTACTGCTAATAATAATAATAATAGTAGTAGTAGTAGTAGTAATAATAATAATAACTATTATTATTATTATTATCATCGTTATTATTATTATTATTATTATTATCATCATCATCGTTGTTGTTATTATTATTATTATATTAATATTATTATAATATTCGTTATCCAGAACAAATAATAATAATAATAATAATAATAAAGCCATTTAGTATATGATTTATTTGTTGGGCATTTTAAGCATCTAAACTCATAGTGCTTGGATGGTGTAATAAACAAAAGTTCAAACTCGATGGTTTTAGGATCGATTCTTAGGAGCAACTCAATTTTTGAGCCAAAACTTCTTAAATATCATGTCATCGGTGTCACCAAAACTTCTTAAATATCATGTCATCGGTGTCACATGTACATCACGTAGCTGGTCAACGCACATGTTAAACAAAATAATATAGCTCAAAATCTAAAAATCTTAGTGTTTAGGCGGCAACAGTGCATTAACCCCCCACCCCAAAATACCCACAAACTGAGCTAGCTGCTAATCACCGTTAACTGTTTTTCTTGTGATTAATTAATTTTGTAATATACCCCAAGGATGCATTATAAAATTATTTAATTTTTTTTATTATTTAAGCACCACGCACTCCTATCAATCTCAACCATCCATTGATGTCCATAATTATTAATTTTGTAGGCTGCCCACTCTTCTAATTCATATGATATCCTCCTCTCTAGTTCTATTAATTTATAGGAGTACTAAACTACGTTCGTACTGTTCCCTAGGCTAAGGAGATTTTTCCTTAATCCTTTGTGGTTAAGATTATCATTGGATTACAAAAGGGTGTTAGGGTTAACTTGACCTCGGTCGGATAGAAATGGCCAATGACTCAAAGAAACATTAATAATACGTAACACTACCGTTACAGAAAGTAAAATTTAATTCTATAAAAAACAAACTTAAAAGTCCTCTTTTCAACTTACTAAATAATTAAAGGGTTTGTTGCTTTTGTAAGATCGATCTTAATCCTCCTCCTAAGAAAACTAATGAAGAATTTAATTACCACTAATTATGGTTCCCACTCCATAAGTTAACTCTCTCGAGTGTGGATTCGATGTGGCCTGATTTCAATACCTTTACTTTAAGCGACATGCTGCCCCCAGTCATTGAGACTACCTTCATCATTCTCAATTTTCTTTCAAAAATTTTAATAAAGAAGGCCTGCCAGGAAGAATATATTTCTTACATTAATTAATTAGATGCCCTTTTTTATGTTCAAGGGGTGCTTCCCGATTTCAGTCTCTGATAACCATGCTTGATGAACAATAACGTAGAAATAAACACTTCAACTTAAAAAATATTTATAAGAAGAAAAAAAGTTATTTTCACAAGTAAAAAAAAAAAAAAATTACATTGTTTTTTTTTTTTTTTTTGAGACTTTGTAAAAATATCAAATACCGCAAGAGAGAAAAAAGAAATGAAAAAGGGAGAGAGAAAGTGGGAGTTGACTAGCTAGACTGACCCGGACTGCATGAGCCGGTCGGATACCACCCTAAACAGTCCAGGGTGCAAACTTGATTGCCACCTGCCTATCTTCTAATTCTAACTATGTAGTAAGCACTACATGCCTTACAGCTAGAATTCGATTTCATCTGCACGGCCGAATCTTCTTCCCATGGTCCACCCACTGAGTTCATGACTCGTTTATTCCTATTATTTAGTAACATTCATTTGGTCCAAAGATAGAGAATAATTAAATCATGCATGTAGTATTTTTACAAGATCACTGTATATTTCTCATTTAACATCCTGACCCAATTAACAATATAAATCAATACTACATGCAATAATATGACAACGGACTTTTTTTTTTTTACCTTATACCCAATCTCTCGACTCATAAAAATGATTTAAGTACAAATTTTATACAAATTAAAATAAGGAATTGAGAATAAAAAAATCGCAATAGACCTCATGTATGCAAAATACGATCATTGCCTTTTCTTAAAAGTAATGAGCCATACATAAACATTTTTAACCTATTATACTTTGAATTTGAATTGTGCTCTTTATACTTCTTTTAACGGACAAAATGTTTTATAGTTCAGATATTTTTGTGGGGGGGAAGGGAATATAATAATATGTATTTAGATCTTTTGAGCAGATAGGGAGGGGAGAGGACCCATATTGAGAATGGCAGGACTAGGAAACAGTATCTTAGTGACTTCCATGCCCTGCATTGGTTATCTATGTGTTACTCATACAAGGAGGAATAGAAAAAAAGGAAGAGGAAGAATCTCCATTCAGAAAATATAATGATGATACCTATCACTTAAGGGGGACGTGGCCCAAAACTTTTTTTTTTATTCCTTTGCACCAAAAAGGGGAAAAGAAATAACCGCCCATGTCATAGACAAAAGACCTAATTATTCTCCATCATATAATATCCATAGCCTATGGCCATTGATAGGCACACATTCTTACACAGAATGTCACAGACAATTGTAATGTTTTACTTCCTCTGCCGCAGTGTGATAGAATAATTTAATTTTTGTTTTTGTTTTTGTATTGCATATATTTTCTCCATTTTAAATTATATTATTATTAATAATTTTTAAAAGTCAATTTGAGATATTTTTAAATTTAAAATTGAAATGACTCATTAAAAATTGTGAAACAATAAAATTTACAATAAATAATACTTTTTAAATAGTTTACAATACTCATCATTATTTTGATTAAAATTAAAATAATCTGTGTCAATTTTGAATTTAAAAATCTCATAAGTTAACTTTAAAAAGTCAACAATAATTAAAGAGGGATTATTAAAATATTGTTGCAGAGAGATTTAGACATAATTTTTTCCAACAACTTATATTTGAATCACTGAGTTGCTATTTGGAACATTTATAAGTAACGAGGATGTATTTAGGTCACAAACAGTAGATGTTTAATCTTTTTGCAGCTCAATTAATTAGTACATACTTAAAGCCCACGTTCAACTTAACATACGGCTACAGAACATGCATAGGTTAAGTATTTTGAGGACAAAAAATTATTTTTTTATATTAATGGACTCCACTAAATTACATACTCACCCTTTAATATACCGTAACTCATTATTTTGGGGACAAAAAATTATACCGTTAGTCATCTTTTTTAGGATGAAGGGAGTAACTTGTATGTTTGATTGAGTCCTGAAATTGGTAACAAAAAAAAATCATTACTAGACCCACAAGTTAGGCATTATGATTTAGTTGAGAATAAAAATTTTAAATGCAACTAAAAATTCAAAAGAATTTTTTTTAAAAAAAAGTCCAATGTGGAAATTAATGTTCCACATGAAATTAAAGAGATGGAAGTGGAAAATGTTGATCAATTCGCAGACAGATGCTGTTCAGATCACACTGGTTGCTGCTGTTGACAAGTCGCCTTCACTTCAGTTGTGTAGTTAAAAAAAGTTGAATAATCAAATATTTATTAGTATACGAAAAATTAAAGGAATCATCATAACATTTTGAAACAAAACTAGTAATATTGTGTTTTTGCAGAAATCTAAATCAATGAATTGAAAGGCCCAAGTAAGAATCAATACTCTGATTCTCTCTTTCTTTCACCTATATCTATCTATATAGGGTTTCGATAGATCAAATATGATAACTTAATGATCTCTTTTTCACTTTATAAGGTTTACATGTTTAAATCTATCTCTAAGCAGCAAAAAATCAAATTTTTACAGGTATTTAAGTTACCTCTAATTTCTCTCTTGACCCTTTTCCCAGCTCCCCCTACGCCACCTAGAATACTACTCACTAATCCCCCTCCTGACCTCTTCCCTAAGTTCCCTCTACACCCTTAAAATTAAAATATGTTTTTAAATTTATTATATTGTAATAATGTAAATTCTCAAAAAACATATAAAAAATATATACAGTTGTTGGATAGTCATCCCCTGATCAGGCTTAGACGATGTAACGTCACTATCATCGTATTGCTTGTGCCACTCATCCGCTATATATATATATATATATATTGAGTGGAGCAACATTTTAATTATTTTATTTCTTTTATAAAACAAAAAATATTTTTTTATTAATAATAGTATAAATTAATGACGTAATATTTTCAAGTATCATTAAAATTCTTTTATCATACCTCCACTCTTCTTATTATTTCTAAAAATAAATATAGAGCAAGAGACATTCTTAATATTCATGAATTTTACAAAGACATTGGTCAAATCTATAAATATCTATCTACTACTCCATAGTCCTAAATACAATATCTCAATTCAACTTTTTTATTCTTGTCAGGATTGATTTGCTTAGAACATCATTAAGCAATTCTTAATTTTTAATATATACTCCCTCAAGCAGAAGTACAAGGAAAAATGGGGGGAGAAGGTATCTTTTATTGCCAAGTTAAGAAAATGTTAGTAAGCATTTGAAGTTGCAGCAGATTTTTATTTTTATTTCAAAAAAAACAAGAAGAACACTTGAACTTTATTCCGATTATGCATGAATTAACATTTACGCAGGGGGAAACCCGAATAACGTACTTATTCATGACAAGACCAGTCTTTTGTCTACTTTTCTTGGAGAATATATATATAGTACAAAGAGTCTTTGATATGATATCTCTTCTTTTTTGGAAGACTAGTAGTGATTATTTTAATTGTCTTAATTAATTATTGGTGGAGGTGGCTCGGGGAAGATACTATTTAATTATCAGTCCGAAAAATATACATACAATTAACAGAATCAATAATTTTAGGAATCTATGATCATTGTGTGCTTTTTCGCTTATTGGACATCTAAATTCAGACGTCTAAACGCCACCTTTAATAAGTTGTATTTATAATGAACAAGAATCTCAACTACTTTGCTGTATGCATATCATATCTCTTTTCTAAACATGCATGAGAATTGGGATTCCAAGTTTAAGCTCTATTCCTATAAATATCAATTTCAATAAATTTGTGAACTAAATCAAAGATGATCGAACTGCTTTTAGAACAAAAATTAATTGAGTCTTGATCCGGACTCCTGGTCGGACGACCGACCGACGCTTATGACTTGTGCGTTTTATAACAGAAAACAACAAGCGCAAAAGAATCTTATCACCATCTTTTGACAAATAGTAAAAAGTAGGATGGAGAAGATAACAAGGCAACACCCATAAACAGACGATATGTGGTTTGGCCCTTTTTCTGGTTTTTACATGCTCTCATAAACAGACGTACAAACAGCTCTTTTCTGCTTTTGCTTGCCTCTTTTGCCATTCCAATTCATTTCTACCCACCCCCACCGCAAACTAGATCAAAGTCTACACATGAAATTTCAAGAGCAAGCGCAAACCTCATGACTATTATGTTAAAAATCAATGTGGGAATATAATAACTCGTTCTCATGGAATGAAAAAAAAATGTTTGGTTGTTTTATTGAAATTGAATGAACCAATTTCAGTTTCGTCAAATTTTGTAATCTTATTCGTTGAAAAATAGTATTAGGTATAGAACGACTCATTTCAAGCAAGTATAAAAAGAATTATTCCATCTACCATTTTATTCCATTCTTTTATCAATTTTCCTCCTCTCATCCAAACATAACATTAAATTAGAGAGAGCACATTTAATTTTACATGTTATGTTTGGTGTGTAGATAAATAAAAACACTGGCATTAGTAATTACAATCAACATCACAATGCTAATCGAGTACGTACGTCTTTTTTTGACTAGAGCAAAATAAGCAAGGCAAAATCATGAAGTTTGATTAAGTCACCAATTATTTCTTCCTTCTGCACTTTTCTAGCTTGTTGCACATTTTTACAAACAAACAAACCAAATACTATTTACTTTCTTCTTTTCTGACACGATAATACCAAATGCCCTGACCTCATTGCATGCTTTGTCACAAACGGGCCAACCACAAAGGTTAAAGCACCATTAAATCAATAATTCACATTCCTTCAATTCATTTATGACAATTATATATATATATATATATATATATATATATATATATATATATATATATATATATATATATATATATATATATCAAGATTCAGATATAAAGTTATTAGTATGTTTCTGAACTCAACTCTAGGTCATGAAATTGAAATTGAAATTGAGCTCTGAATTTTGATTGAAATTCAATTTATAAAATTGCATACATAATTTGCCATCAAACTAGTTCAAGAATAGCACTTATGTGAAGGCCTGAACTCAAACCTCCTTTTGGTACGAGTAACTAATTATCAATTATATAATTAAAAATATTTGATTTAATTTCATCAATTTTTTGTTCGACTTTTATATTCTTATTAACAAAAGTATTATTCAAATTTATATCATTTACATGCTATCCAAATTTAAAAATATCTCTATCTCTAATAGGAATAGAAAAAAGAAAGATATTTTTCTTTCCTATTCAAATTAGTATACGTATTATACAAATTTATAATAATTAAGTACATATTATCCAAATTTATAAAGTATTAAAAAAAATGCAACTAATCTCTAATAAAAAAAAGCAACTTCTAAAATAATTTTTACTTTTAGTTTTACCAATCTAATTGTAAATTTTTTTATCACGATTTTATGTAATTAATTAAGACAATATAACACATCATACTATATATAGCCTAAATTTATTAAAATTTATAATTATATCAAATGACAAGATTAATTGTATTTACTATATATGTAAAAAAAAAATTAAAACATAATAACTATAAAATTAGTTGAACAATTGTGGCAAATTCATTATTAACTAATTGTCATAACTAAATTAAAATGCATTAGAACTTGAGTTTCATACTTTTATTCGCATTATAATTTCTAGTAAATTTTATTAATATAAATACTAATCAACTATATAATTAAAAGCACAAACTTAGTTTGGTTTCACCAATTTTTTGTTCTACTTTCCTAATTCGTATTAGTATAAGTACTCAATATTCCTATCTCTAAGAGGAATAGAAAAAAGAAAATATTTTTCTTTCGTATTCGAATTAATATAAGAACTATACAAATTTATAATAATTAAATATATACTCCCTTCGTTCCAAATTATATTATATCATCATTATTGAATTTTAAAAGTCAATTTTAGATATTTTCAAACTCAAATTTGAGATGACTCATCAAAGATTATAAAACAATAAAACTTATAACGAATAATACTTTTTAGATAATTTTATGAGTACTTGATATTTATTAGAAAGTGAGATTATATATTCCGAGTATTGTATAGTCATAATTATTTCTTTCCAATTCTTATTAGCATACATATTATTCAAATTTGTATTCATTAAATAATATTTAAATTTAAAAATATTACTATCTCAATCAACTATAATTAAAAGTATAAAACCTCATTTTACTACTTTTTTGTTCAACTTTTTGCTTTCCTATCCAAATTAGAATAAGTAATATTCAAATTGATAATAATTAAATATATAAAATCCAAATTAGTAAAGTATTTAAAAGAAACGATAATCTATTAAAAAAAGGAAGTTGTTTTTTGTTTTTATATATACAAGCAAAAAAAAACTTCTAAAATAAATTTTATTTTTGGTTCTACTAATTTTCTTACAATATTTTTTATCACAATTTTATGTAATTAGGACAATATATATCATAAAAAAATTATGTAAGATAATTTTGTTATTATAATTTTATTAAGATATCAAAAAAATCTCTTAACATACTATGCTATTTAATTATATTAATACTAGTCATGAATTTTATTATTAAATTCATTAAAATTTGAAATTTTATAAAATTACACGATTAATTATATTAATAATATATGTGAATTATTTTAAAACACAATAACTAAAAAATTATAGTGATTCATAGTTCTATTCGGATGAGAATTTTAAGTAAATTTCGTTAATATAAACACTATAGAATTCCATTACAAACTTAAATAAAATTAACATAATTATTTTTTCATAATCATAATTAAATAAATTTACACAGCATTCAAATGTTTAACTTATTAATTGATCGTTAGAAAGTATAATATATAATTCAACAATTTATTATGTACACAAATTTTTAATAATTACAACAATCTTTTTAAAATTCTAATTAAATATTTATTTTATATTTAATTAATTGTTTTAATAATTAACATAATAAACTATGTGGCTAATGTTCCTCACGCGGTTGGTGAGGTTGTTTATAGTATTAAATTAGGCCAACTAGCTTATAATGACCAATAATTTCAACCGCACATAAAAGCCATAGGCCATCCATTTACTCTGGTTCTATTTGGAGCGTCGAGTTATTGGCTACCCAGAAAATTGGGTTCTTGCTCGCAAAATTTTGAAAAGTTTGCTGGAATAATCATAAAACCTAGAATTTGAAACGTCATGTTACATGTATGTTTGTTAACCAAATTTAGTTATCATGAAATTGGGAGCTCAAAATAATCAGTCAATTGATGACTTCAATGCTTGACACATTATTTTTGAAAAAAATAAAAGGTCTTGAGCGCTCAACTTCATGCTAACTAAATCCTTGTTAACCACCCAAAAGAAGATAATATGTTGGTATTTGTGCCCACAGATGAATTGACAGAAAAGCCCTCATTCCTTCAAAATAAAAAATTAAACACCGACGACTATAACAGCCACATTTTGGCTTGCCATGGAAATAATATTATCTTTTGCCAAATTACTATATTATCCGCGGGTAGCATGATGCATGGAATATTAGATTAATCTTTAGAACACCTGATATAAATTATAATAAAACTAAAGACTTGGAGCAATTATAATCTTCAGTTGATAACGATTATCAACTGTCAGAAAAAGGGACATCCAGAAGCCAAAACACAAGTATAAAACATGAAGAATGTATTCAAAAACCCTAATTAACATAATCATGTAATTGATTATAGTGTGGATCCAGGAATATTATCATAGTTGCCACCTATAGTTGGAACACTCTATCTCTCTCCCTTGATAGTATGATATAGTATTGGTTAGCTACTTTTGACATTTACGTCCATGGGAGTGACAATTAATGTCCCCCACTATCACCCGATCCCGTTTAAAATGCCCCATATCAAAAAATATCCAAAATTTCAGGTCCAGTTGATAATGACTCATTTTCAGCGGATGGTATACGAATCTCCAGCCGAAGATCTTCCACAATTAAGATTGATTCGTCCTAGCTAGTTTGTCAGTTCGACATCCTCCCTCGTGCTGCATTCAACTTTCACTTGAACAATCATCTACCTAATTGCCAGCATCAGATTAATAACATCCTAAAAACTAATATAGATAGATGCAATCAGGAATTCTTTTATTCACACAAATAATTTCTTCGCTTTAATAATAATGCATCTTTAATGTCACCGCATATACATACAAATATATACCAAGTACTGCAATTAAAACTAACTAAGTAGCCACTTTAAAAGAACAGGTAGATATTGTAGAATTAATGAACGTATAGGATTTGCATAACATAACAACCAACAGTACGTTCTAAAGAATCTTAACTGATAATTACATCAGCTTTTATTTAACCACCCACCTTGAGAGATTAGGATATATAGCGTTAACAGAAAGCAATGAGCTCACAGTCTTTATTTTTCTTTACACGTAAGAATCGCGTACCATAAAATTATCTATTTCTCTCAAGTTGCTTCCAAAACAGCTAGCCCCACAATACAGAGGCCTTCAATAGTTTACCTCAATAATGCACTCATTGGCACCTAGTAAGTAAATCATACAGAATTACCCTGTTCGATGATCAACTATCAGAAAAGCACGGCAGATGCATAATTAATGAGCTAGATAAAAGAATTAATATTGACGAAGTAATATGCCTGTTCATCTAGTGGCTCTCTCTATAACGCCAATCAACTAGATTCAATCCCTTTTTGGATGGTTTTATGACGACAAGGGGATACTTTACATTCGGATTCACCAATGCCGAGTGGTTAACGTATTAAGACGTGGCTTCCATTAACAAAAGGCAGATAGTGATAGGAATACACTTCAGATAGAAATATTAATTTCAAGTGTATTATTTATTTTTAAATTTGAACTTGAGACTATTAATTTAGTAATTATAAAATGACATAATATGTGAAATGATTTAATATCATATTATTATAATCTCTACTAGTTAGAGTTTAAAATTTTTAGACAAAATTAACCTCAACCTTTTTTTTTAAATGACCATAATATCCTACTAATACCATCTTTCTGGATGTTTGGTCATCTGGTAAGTTTTTCGTTTCAGTTAAAATGTTACTTGAGAATAATAATTATTATAAGCGAGTTCAGACTGCTTTTTAACCTGTGTACACATCAACAACATCATAGTGACCAAAAAAGTCAAAAATATCCATCCATAGGTGAGTGCCAAATTAATCAGTATCGACATGTTTAAAAAGTAATCATAGCAGAAGTTCATGATAAACATGGGGAAAAAAATAGTTCAACAAGGAGCAGCTAAAATTATAGTGGAAGCTTTGCGCCATGAGCTACAATGAAGATGGATAGTTCTAGATTTTAAATTTTGGTGGTCAAGTAAAATGGTTAATTCTAATCTTTCTTTTAGTTTTAGTTTTGGTGATTTCTAATGAAATTTTAATATTTCTCATATCATGTATTTTGCACTATTTATTTGTTAATTTATGTGTTAATTTATGATAATTTGATTTTCAAATATTTCACGTAAGAAGAGTATAGTGAATCATTGTGAACTCACTAACTTATTTCAACAGTATTTAAAAATTTATATTAATTGTTCATCATTTTTTAATGTATAAACAAGTTTAAATTTTAGTTTAAAATATGTTATTATTGGTAAGGGTATTATAATCCAAACGATATTTTTTTATCTAATCCTTTAATTAATCCTGAAAAAAATAAACATAACATGTGATTATTTTAAGTTATCTCATGAATAATTCTATAAAAAAATAAACATGTGACTAGGACTATGTAATCTTAAAATTAATAGTTTTGAAATTATAATCTCATAAATTAATTATAATCCGAAATTATAATCCTTGCAAATAAACATCGCCTGATATTTCCTTTTTCTCTCCTTCTAAAGTGGCATGGTTAGCAATCTCAACGATACAAAGGAATATAGTTTCAAAAAATACCATCATTTGCTTAACAAAGAAGTGTTACAATCAATCAATGTACTCATACGCTAGAAGTAGATCTTCTGTTATGTTCCTCTACGAATGGATCAGGATATTTTTTTGGGTTGTTTCTGAGAATTCAATATGAGAATAAAGTTGTCCCCGAAGTAGATAGCCCATCTGGAGGTAGGGTTTGTTCAATGGACTTGAGTCCAAACTTAAATGGTTGATGTACAGCTAACTACCCAACTAAGGCTAAATAAAATAAAGGCAAAACCTAAAAGCACTAATTAAAATTAGGCCAAGATGATTATTATAATAGAAAAGGAGTACTTGACATCGGTTAAAATTTAATAGTAATACTATTCAAAATTAAGAGAGCTGTTAATAAAACAAGAAACTTTACTTTGTACTTAATTGAGGTTAATTGAGATTTTAGTTAGACCAATTTACAATTTGGTTACTAAACTGAAAAAAAACTTTCAGTTGAGTTACTAAACTAATAGAAAATATTCAATCGAGTGACTTTAGACATTTCCGTCCAATTAAGTTAACTGAGATCCTTACTTGCCTAACATGTGTACACGTGGAAGACGAATCGCAAATTTGGGAATCATGTAGGTGAGAAAAGATATAAAATTGCTTACGGGACATCTCTCCATAAAAGGTAAAATAATACAAATTATATATATATATATATATATATATACATGGGTAATGATCCATAACTTATATTTGTTATAGATCTTTATAAGACATATACTATTTATACATTTAAAAACAAAAAAGAACGACTATAATATGAAAATTGATGTCCGTTAACACTACTAATAGTATCGGAATTTAATTTAGCTTTATTAATTAGAATTTAAGGTTTATAAACTAGAGTTTAAGATTAATTAATTAGGATTAAGAAATTATTAACTATAATTTAGAGTTTATTAACCAGTGTTTAAAATTTATTAACTACGAATTTATTAACCAGAGGTTAATAAACCCTAAACGCAGTTAAAAAACAAGTTAATAAACCCTAAACCGTGTTAAAATAAAAAGTTAATAAACTCTAAATCCGCGGATGGTTTGTCTTTAGTAAAGGACGTCAATTTTCATATTCTAATCATGGTTGCTCTTTTTTGTTTTCAATGGTATAGATAGCTTATGTCCTATAAGGATCTATAACAAATACATATTATGGATCATTTCTCTCTCTCTATATATATATATATATAAAAAATAAAAAATCTCAGTTTCCTCTGCACCATTTGTTCCATACCTTCTGTAATCAATTGGGAAATTTGTTGTTTAGGAGGAAGAAGAAAATCGCAACTTTGGAGGGTATTGCTGTAGAAATCCCAAATTCTTATTCAAAGGTTATCATCTCCATTGATGAAAATCCATTTGAATATCAAATTCAGACGGAAAATTTCTTATATTTATAATAGAGCTCATATCAATATCATCAGCTCTTGAGTTTTATTCTCATGGATATAGCATCTGCTACAAAGGGGGAAGTCAGCCCAAATCTTTCACCAAAGTCACCGGAAAATCAAAGAAACGAAGAAAGAGATGATAGATCTGCCATCTCCTATCTAAACTCTAGCCTAGAAGCTTGTCGTCCGCGATGCAAAAGCACACCAAGAGTCAATCGAAGAAAGTAGAAAGACATATGGTTTCTATCCCAACTTGGTCTCATCAACACTTTTACACCAGGCCACATGCTTTGACAGGCATGTATAACAAGGAAAAGATTAATGACAAAATTTATTACTGATAGGTTTCTTCAGTTCTACTTCTTTTGGGGACTTCAACGAGTCTATTTTGTATGTGATTCTTCCTCAATTCAAGACGGGGAAGCCACCACTTCAAAGTCTTCAGAGATATAAATAGTAAATCAAACATAACAACAAAGCACAACCCAGTTCAACAGATTAGTTAAACCCAAAGTAAAAGAGAGTGCGTTATGACTTCATTTGAAAACTGACAAATTCACTAAGTACTACAATTATAACCCATAAATAAGGATTTTGACTTGTGTATAGAACTATATGCCTCTTTAAAGTCTACCTTGAGATTAAGCAGGATTGTTAATTGCTCATTACACCCTCATGGATTTTGTCAAGATGTCCACTTAAAGCTTTTAATCCAACTTCAACAATCTATGATACAATTATGGATAACTTTTATTCAGCACCTGTATCCTCGACAGTTTTCTTGTATTCTGGCTTGAGCTCATATGTTCCCTGGTTAGTTCCCCTTTTGTTGTACACACACAGCTCAGTCAGTATCTCTTTCAAGAATTGCTGCAAAGAAAAATAACAAACATATAATGCCCGCCCAAAAACACTTGATGACTTGATTACTACCATTCAGACAAGTAAATAATTATAGACATACATATGTACATATTATTACTGTTCATCATATGACACTAAGAGGGCAGAACATATAAAAGCCTTAGAGAAAGCTCACAACTTTGCCTCAGCAGGCTAGAATATTTTTTATTATTTATTTACATACAACAGCATGCAATTAACTAAAATACAAAAATGACAATCGACTTTGACAAATCGTGAAGGGATCGGCATTCAGTTTTCCCACCCTCCGCCTTCCAATGACATTTAATTGTTCAAAGTGGAAACTCAAATCTAGAGAACTATGACCATTTATTGTCTACTTTGAACAACAAGTGTAATCCTGGAGGGTTGGATTTATGAAAACTGAAGGACTATATCGTTACAACACAACTAACTGAGGGTTAGTTTTGCATTTTAGTCTATGCAATTAGAATGCATGTTCAACAACATTTCAAATGAGATCTCATTGTTGTTCTCTCACTCAAAAATTCAATTTTGAGAAGTCATATTCCAAGAAAGAGAGATGTTAGACTTAGATTACACAAAAGTTAAATTAAAGGATATACCGCAGGTTGATCTGTCTCCTGGACTAACTGCTTTAAGGTCCAATTAGGTTGTCTTTCAAAAAGCTTAAACATGATATCCTCCAGTTCCCCACGATCCCTTCTAGTTCTTTTCACATCTGAACCCTTCACCGGTGTTGCTTTCCTTTTATCCTGCATGCAAAGGGTTTATATGAAGAAAAACATATAATAAATGTAGGACTCTTATAAGACTCGAAAACATTACTTCCTCCCTATCGAGTTCTATCTAATTAGACCTCTACTTAACAGAATAATAGATACGCAAGGTTATCTACTCCCAGTACTCCAATCATATAACCAGCTAAACAGGTGGATTTGCAGTACGCCAGTGTGATGCATGGGAGAAACAAGAGAAGAAAATTTATTTTCTTTTTGATAAAAAAGAAACTGTATTAATTTAATAGAGATGATACAAGAAAAACAGGGGGGACAAGACGTCCACCCACATTGGACTAGTGGAAAACAAAGTTCAGCCCTGGGTTTCATGCCACTCAGTTCTCTCTCTCCTCATCAGCTTCTCTTACCTCTCTTTATTCCTTTATCTCCTCTTTCCTATCATTAGTCCACCTTTGTCCATCTTTGTTACATCAAATAAGACTTTCCCACCTTATTACCCACTCTATCTCTATCTCTATCTCGCGCGCGCACACACACCAGAGCATTCCGGTGGCAACTTCTTCATGTGCCATCCTTTGCATGCATATAAAAATACATGTTGTGATAGTGAAGCGGGCCTCTTCACTAAAAAACAGTATGAGATAGGACAAGAAAACCACCTAGAAAATTGGACTCATAAAGCCCACCCAAAAGAAAAAAGGAAACATATTAAACAAATGACAGAGTTTTTTTCTTCACGAAAACTGCCAAGACATGATATGAATACCTTATTAGAATTGGAAGCAATTAATCCAATCATTCCAGGCATGGGCCTCATAAGCACTCCACGATCATTGTCAATCACCTAAAAACCAAGGTAAATGGAGAAACAAAATTATATATTGAAGTATAGTGTCAAAAAAGCAAACAATCTAAAAAAGCCAAGGAAATAAATTGTAATATACACTCACTTGTATTTGTCTATTCTTAATCATTGACTTATTTGTCCTCTCACGGCACATTTTTCTGTACTCCTCCATGTTCTCATTATGGGGTTTCATGTCAAATTTATGTTCCACTTTCCCTTCAATTGCAACCTTTCCTACATTTACAAGTGCAGAGAGAAAGAGGTGAATACCATATTCAATTTGTTGACAATAGCCTAAAGAATCAAATTGTTCATAAAAGCTTCAATGTAGCATAGAAACCGGAGGATCACATCATAGCTGCACAATGTATAAGGCCCAAAAAGGCAGCTCAGATGGCTAACACAGGTTTTGGAAGTTAATTAAATAATAACTGAGAAATAGTAGCCTAATACCTTCAAACTACTTGTTACATTCAACAATTCTAATTAGGAAATCCAGCTTTTTAAATACATGCAGCTCCTAACTCTTAGTCTATGCTGTGGCAGCACTAGCGCATAAGTTAAGTAAAGAGTCTAGACCAGCTGACTCAATGCACTAACTGCCTAACTGGACCTTGAAAAGGTTCGTAAGGCACAATACCATCTAGGTATAACAAAAAGATGAGTATGTGAATGTAATTTGGTTTCCCACAAACTGGTAAGTGTAAATTAGTGGTAACCGGCTAGCTATGATAGGTTAATATAATTCCCGTCATTACATTAAATCAAAGTAAAGAATGATATAGATTTATCAGCAGGTAATTTGCACATGAAAATCAAAGGCTTGTACATATTCAACAATTAGAGTGGAAGAGAGTTGTCAAACTTTGAGATTCCTTCAAGTCACAAGGCTCCTAAGAGATGAAATAAGGATTAAGACTTCTTCTTCCTTTTAATCCAGCAGACGTGTTACTAATCATTACTTTTCACTGATACTTCATATCTGTTGTGAGTGTATTGTTCAAGTGTATCACATTTCACTTTAGAGCAAATTTCTGGATATCGTATCCAGGTAACCAGGTGTTCAATTAAAAAGAAAATCTCAGAACAAATTTTGGACATTCTGATTTCCTCTATGTTTTAGAGGTAATTTGATTTAGTTCTAAAAATTTATTAGCTGTCTAAGACAATGTTCACAGATCACAAAGCCATTAAAACATAAAAGAACTACTACAACATAGTAATCACCATGATCTCAGTATAAAGTAGAAATAACTTCATTAAATTAAGACTACGATCCTGACCTTGGTTTACTTCGGAGAAAACACTCATCGGAACAAAGTCTTTGAACATATTTAAAGAGTAACTTTTTGGCATGTTTCCAGTTTCATTGCCAGCCATCTCCATTGTGAACTGAGTGTCGTTCAGAATAGAAAAAAAAAACAAATAAGAAAGGTTGAATAATAATTCCTTATTGAAAATTCATCAAATTAGAAAGAGGCACCAATATATTGAACTCCCTCTGGCCTCTATAATAAAAGTATGCCCTTGAATCTTGATTGAATGTAAAATTGGTAACCTGAAGGGAAGAGGGAAGTTCGGAGCGGAGAGGATCGAGGGAGACGACGACCTTGGAAAGGGGCTGATTATCGACGGCAGACTTCCATGAGTTTGAAACGGCAACTGGGCACTTCATCAGCCACACCGATCTCTCTGACTTTCCTGTATCCAACTTGCTACCACAATTCTTACTCTGCTGCTCTTCCTCCATCTTTCTCTCTTTCTCTTTCCCTTTCTCTTTCTCTTTCCCTTTCTCTCTCTCTCTCTTCGCTTACTATTTATTATCTCTCCTGCTTTGGCGGTGAGTAGCCGCTCATGTCTTGATGGCTGGACTGAAACCTTTTGAATGGACCGGACCCGACCATATTCAATCGGGCTGTGCAAATCTATAAATTGCAGTACTCCTCGCTTGGTGTACCCAAACATATCTACTACACTCCGCTTCTATGATATTTTTAACTATATTATTTTAAGTGTATTTAATCATAATGAACAATCACCTATCGTAGGGGTGATATGAATAATAATTTATTATATTAATAATAATAATAATTAATTATACTTTTGAAAATATAGTTATAATTATTAAATAAATAAATATTTATTTAAATAATTAATGATTGAATTATACATTATAAGTTCTTTTAATTAATTATTAAGCTAAATATTTAAATAAACTATTGTAAATTTATTTAATTATGATGATGAAAAAATAATTGCTTAAAATTTAGCATTTATATTGACAAAATTTGCTTGAAATTGTTATATTATGAAACTCAAGTTTTAGTAAGTTTTAATTTAGTTATGTCAATTACTTAAGAATGAATCTACTATAATTTTTTAACTAATGTTATAATTATTATGTTTTAAATTCACATATATTATTAATAAAATTAATCGATTTGGTAAAATTTCAAATTTTAATAAATTAAATTAGCTAGGATATTAATTTAATAAAGAAATTCACGACTAATATCAATATAATTAAATAGTGTGATATGTTAAGAAATTTTGTTGACATCTTAATATTTTAATAAAACTGTAGCAATAAAATTATCCTATATAAATTTGTTAAGATATATAAACTAAATAAAACTATTAAAAAGAACATATGCAGTAATTATTGATGGATAATATAGGTACCTCTTTGATTTTGGTTCAAACTTTTTTATTTAGGCAATATTCTTCTCGTCTTCGATCATTCTTGACTTTACGTTCCTCGAATATTTTTTTTTGAACTATTGCTTGGTAACATTTTTAATCGGTGAATTTTATTTGATTTATATTTATGGCGCCAAATGTAACCTTAATGAAACACGGGAGAACAAAGAAAATACAATATTAATTATAAATAAAATCAAGTTATACATATGATAATAAAATAATTTAAAAACAAATTAATTTAAAAAAATCAATGTACTAAATTTAAGACAATAATAAATACATTATAAATATTAGACATTGTAAACTTTAAATATATACTTTTTAAATTGTCAACTTCAAATTTCATTAAATGAGTGGTCTTCGAATGTGTGTTTTATTTTTTCAAATGATATTATTCTTAAAATGTTTATTTCCCAATCATATTTGAATAACATTTCTCTTACATGAAATTTTTTTATTCTTTTTTTTTGTGGATGATAAGTGAATTTTATTCACAATTATTAAATATTTTTAATTTTAATTATTTGTGAATTTTTAAGTATTTAATGTTATTTATATTTATATTTATATTTATATTTTATTTTATAAGAATTAAAGCATGAGGGGCAATATTATAATTTTCGCATTTAAAATATTGGCACGAAGAGATGCGCAACGAACCAAGTGCAGGCGCTGAAGCTTTAATTGCACTAAAATCTAATTTGCTTCAAGCTTTATAGGTGGGTCCCACCAATAGTGCCTAAAGGCTTAAGGTAGATTTTATATATATGCACACGAGGTAACGGTAACTTGGAAGAGGCCGGGGAAGCTTGGCAACTTGTTTCTTACAGCTGGCGGGTCCCACCACTTAGCTCATCTATGGCAGCAGCTTGATTCAGATTTCTAGTGAGCCAAGGCTTAAAGGCTGGGCCCCACCACAAATGGATTAATGAGATTGGAGCTTGTTTTCCCCCATTCATTTCTCTCTCTAGAATGGCCAGAAAGAAGCAAACAGCCCGCAAATCCACCGGCGGCGGGGCCCAAGGAAGCAGCTAGCGACCAAGGCTGCCAGAAAATCAGCTCCGGCGACTGGAGGAGTGAAGAAGTCCCCTCCGATTCCGGCCCAGAACCGTTGCTCTAAGAGAAATCAGAAAGTACCCAAAGGAGCACTAAGATTTTGATCCGAAACTTCAAACCAGCTGATAAGCAAATAATCTAAAGGAGATGGAGGTCCAATTTCTCTTGATAGTGAGCAACTTCAAGTTGATCGTTTAAGTTTCGGTGATGTTCACAGATCGATGCCGGAATGGGTTCGGGGATGTTCTTGTAATTGAGATCCAAGCCGAAGACATCACTGGATTGGGAGTAAATAACTATAAAGATACTATCTTGAATGTTACTATGGCACCTGTTGGGAGAAAAAGGTCATTATTGAATGTTTCTATTGATCTTTCTCAAGTTTTTGAGGATGAGATGTTAATTGGTTTCACAGCTTCTACTGGGGCTTTGATTGAAAGTCACAAGATTTTATCTTGGAGCTTTAGTAATTCTGTGGGTTGTGTGCTTTTGATCTAGAGAAATAGAAGGATAGCGAGGGAGTAAGCGGACATGGAAGATTGGGAAGTAGAATATTGGCCACACAAAATTCCATACCAAGAAATTGATGCACCAACAAAGGGGTTTTCGGATGAAAATGTGATTGATATTGGAGGGAATGAGAAGGTGTACAAAGGGGTATTTGCAGGAGGGATAGAGGTTGCCGTTTATAACGCATTTTATGAATTGGGTGTCAATGGGGTGAAATTTGGAGCACATTGACAAATCACCTGGGGTATGCCCCCCTTGTAAACATGTAAATTAGAGTGAAAAGATTTTCTTGAAATTGACTCGATTGTATTTTGCTGTTGACTTTGCATTGTTCACCTCCAATATAATGTTGTTTTTGGTCGATAAGAACTTCATTTCATGGAGAGAGAAAAATTAGATACAAGTACAAAAGTTATTTATTTCATGGAAAAATTTTAGATACAATAAGAGCAAAATGCGAAAAGTTAAAAGGGCAGACCAAATTGAAACTAACTAATCAAGTCATGCTTTGTATTATATTGAAATTTTTGTATAGGATAAGCTAAGCCATGTAAATTTCCTTATCTGTTTGAACTTGAGCTGAACAATTTAACAGGGTATCAGAATAATTATTCTAGACAAGAAAAAAACTAATGATGGTTGTATGAACAAAAAAATTCTTGTCCGGAACGTCGTCGTTTCCTCGGAGTAGACTTTGGAGGAGGAAATACGAGATGGGTCTGGTCTCACGTAACAAAAAGAATGACCCAGATCGTCTAGTGGGTCAGATATGACGACGGCCATATCCTTCCTCCAGCTAACTCCATCGTCGACGGTGAAGCAGATGCTGAACTTCCCTGTAATGTTACCTTCACTCCTCCAGTCGCCGGAGCTGATTTTCTGGCGGCCTTGGTGGCTAACTGCTTCCTTGGGGCCTTGCCGCCGGTGGATTTGCGGGCCGTTTGCTTCGTTCTGGCCATTCTAGAGAGAGAAATGAAGGGGGGAAATGGGATTTTTAGAGAAGAAAATATGGGAGATTTTGTATATATGGATTATTAGATATAGATGATGGAGGAGATGGGTATGTATATGCAGGGGAGGAGAGAGAGGGAGATAATCAACTCTATTGAACTTATAGATGGAATAGAACAAGAAAGGAAAAAAACATCAAAACGCTGTGTGTCGGTATTAGGGGTGTAGAAGGATGTACGTATAGATATATCCAAAAAAAAAAAAGGCTTGGCAAGGATAATTTCTATTCATCTAAAAAGGTGGGTCCCACGGTTATTTCGCAAGGGTTGCAGGCATTGGACGCCAAATGAATTTCTTAGGTCTTGATTTCTTATTCTCATTGCGGGTCCCGCGTTAATGGCTTGTTTTCTTCCTAGTGGATCCACGGTTGGCGCTGCATGTAGATTTCAATTGGTTCATGGCTTATGCGGGTCCCACCCGTTTTGTATGGTTTTCAAATTATAGCTTGTCTCGGTTTATTATAGTGGGTCCATCAATTAATCGACGGCTGGTTATATACATCAGCAGATTCGTGGAGCATGTTCAGCAGCTTGTTCGTGCAACTCTTATTATCAGTGGGTCCGGTCCCATGAATAAATTTATTCGGGAGATGATTTTAGTTAGTATTTTAATTCATTTTAGGGTGACGAAAAATATGTATTCCTATAAATATATTACATAAATGTCATATTTTGTAACTTAGAGTTAATAATAATGCAGAGAAGCAAGAATTATTCAAATTTGAAGGAGGATCGCAAGGGTTAAAGGTTAGAGTAGAAATCACACATATATACATATTTTTATTTTTAAACTTTTTTTTTAATTTTTATATTCTGATCAAGATGATTTATTTTATAAATTTAATTTCTTTTTTTTAGTTATGAACTAATTATTTAAATTAAGATTACAATAGAACTCAACGTGTAGTTAAATTAATTCTCTTTCTTTCTAATTATTTATGAATTGTTTATCATATTTTGAGCATTTAAATATTAATTATTAGTATTAATTAATGTGATAATCTATATGAAGTTGACAAATGGATTATAGATTAGGTCTAATTATTTGTTTGTTAACGTATTAATTAATTGTGGGTAATTATTGTGATAATTTATATAAAATTAAGAGATAGATTATAAATTTAGATTTGAATATGATAACATATATTTGTGTTTTCTACATTGATAGAATTCATGATTTGTGTATAGGATAGAGATATACGTATATGCCTTATTTAAACTTAAAGATAATCAAATCTTAAAATTCTTGTTAATTTAATTCACATAGAGATATAGTCATGTTTAATTGTAAGGATTATAATCTTAATGAATGAATTATAATTTCAATATTATGTTTATTTACAAATATTACACTTGAGATAAGACTATTAATCCTATATTTGTATTGTTTATTTTTAAATTTATACTTTGGACTATTAGTTCAAGAATTATAAAATGACTTAATATGGGGGATTATTTAATACCATATTCAATTAAATATTATAATCTCAAAACTATTAAGTTATTTTATAATCCATTGACTAATAGTCCCGAGTTCAAATTTAAAAACAAACATAACATTTTTGGAATTAATAGTTTTATCTTAAGTGTAATCATTGCAAACAAATATAACCCTTTAGATTATAATCTATATCTTGGGATTATAATCCCGATATTATAATTCTTGCAAACAAACGTAACCATAATGTTTTATTTAGCTATGATGTTCCTTTCAATTATGTTATCATAGTGTCAAATTTATAAGGATTTATTTATATGTCATTGAGATATATGTATAAATACTATAACTAATTTCCGATTAGCAATTTTATATAACTAATTAATTAAAAATGATTGAATAGATTTAAATGAAGTATTATGAGAAATTATAATTTTAAGCCTTTAAAATATGATTTTTATCATTGTCGTTAGATTAATTTAGTTGTTAATTTTAATTAGTTATTTTTTTATAATTTTATTCAATTATTTAAATAAAATTAATTTGATATAAAATTAGTAATTAATAATAATTATTTTTAATTTTCAGTGAAACGATACCTTACTTACCATTATAGTGCTATCTGATCGTGTATACTGCGTGTGAAATTCTAAGTTAAAAATAGACAAACAGTGGAGTCTGTTGAGATTTAATAAAAGTGAATTATTGTGGGTGAATTTATAAGTTGATATGAATAGAAAAGAGAAAGGATCTTCTTTTTTCTATTTTTATTAGAGATCGTATTGCTTGTCAATTTAATTTATAGAAATTTGTATAACACTTATACTAATTTGAATAGGAAATAAAAAAAAATCTTCCAATTTTTCTATTAGAGATAAGAATATTTTTAAATTTAGATAATATTTAATTAATACAAATTTGAATGGTATTTATGCTAATATAAATTGAAAATAAAGAATTATAACTATACAATACTTGCAATATATTATTTTATCTCGTAATAAATATCAGGTAATCACAAAATTAAACCATATATCCTCTTATACTCAAATTGGAATAAAACTAATATAAAATTAAAATATATAGTATAGTATAATATAATGTGTTATATTGTCTTAATTAATTACATAAAACTGTGATAAAAAAATTGTAATAAAATTAATAAAATAAAAAATAAAAATTCTCTTAGAAGTTACTTGTCTATTAAAGATTGATTGAATTTCTTTTGAATATTTTACAAATTTAGATAGTATTTCTTCTGTTTCATATTAATTGATAATTGTTGATTTTTTAAAATTAATTTAATATATTTTTAAACTCAAAATTAATATAGATTTTTTTCAATTTTAATCAATACAATAATAAATATTGTAAACTATCTAAAAAGTGTTATTTGTTGTAAATTTTTTTATTTTATAATTTTTAATGAGTTTATTAATTTGTATAGTACTTATACTAATTTGAATAGAATATATATATATATATTCTAATTATCTTAGAGATATGAATATTTTTAAATTTGGATAGTATTTATGTTAATATAAATTAGGAAAGGTAAATCAAAAAAATGATAAAATCAAATCAACTTTGTACTTTTAATTATATAATTAATTAAGAAAAGAGTAATGTTAGGGTTTTATATTTTTGATCTCTGATGTGTCTCCAATGACATATCATTGAATATTTTAATAATAATTTATGGTATAACTAATTGTAAGATTTAGTCAATCAAATTATGATAACATTTTTTCTCTTCTTAAAATGAGTACTCTATAATATATTGTTTAAGATCCCTAGTTCCCTACAATTCCTCTTTTCGGGGTGATTATCATCCCTAAGGCTATGTTTGTTTACAAAATATATACTTAGGATAGGACTATTTGTATTAATTTAAAACTATTTTCGATTTTTTTATCCCATGATGAGAGATTATTAATCCCTTCATGTTGAAATATTAGTCTCATAAAGTCATTTAATAGCTTAAAATGAGAGGGACTATTAATCCCAAATTCATCATGAGATTATATAATCTCTCATAAATAGTGTTAAGAATGATAAAAAATAGTCCAAGGACTATTTAAAGGACTATTAATCCCTCATCATGTGATAAAAAAGTCGAAAATAACTTTAAATTAATACAAATAGTTCAATCCCAAGTATGCATTTTATAAACAAACATAACCTTAGTATCACCCCCGAAAAGAGGAATTGTAGGGAACTAGGGATCTTAAACAATATATTACAGAGTACTCATTTTAAGAAGAGAAAAAATGTTGCTTTCACAATAATTTAAGTAAACTCCAAAATTACTCATAATAACTTTACGTAAGTATGATATAACTTTTTATTTTTCTTAAAAATACTAATTTTATTTAAATACTCTTAGCATTATTTGTAATTCTATTGAAGCCGATATGTGAGATAAAAACTTTTAAACTCCTAACATTACTCTTAATTCTTCAATAATTTAATTATCCGTATTCCATAGTTTTTCTAATTGATTAGAGTCCTCTTATGTATTGTAATTTTCTTTTGTTAAATTATAATTGTCATGTATATTAATATATGAAATTAGATAAAATAATAAAATTAATCTATTACATCAAATATATTGTTAAAATATTATTAATTATAATTATTTATATAATTTGTAACAGAAAATTAATGTATAAAATTGTAAGTAAGACAAACGTAACAAGTCACTTGAGATTGGGATTGTTTGGTGAAAGTCGCAACAACTAATTCTTACTTCTTTATTATTATTTTTAGTATCACATTACCGTTATTAAATTTTTAATTAAAAAATATCGTTTAAAAAAAGTATCTTTAAGAAGGGAGTATATGTAAAAGTTTTGCTAAACTACAACCAACTTTACACTTGCTTGCACGCACACTGAATTTACTAAAATTCAATGTTAATATAAAGCATTTTTGTGCCTATCTACACTAATTTATTTCTACTAAGTCATAATCAATAAATGAAAATAAAGTTAGATAATTAACTTACAGTACAATTAAATTATAATTTTCTATAGAAAATAAATTAATAAAGGATAACATATAAAATTAATATTTCATATCATATCTAATAATAAGTACCCAAGTCGCTATTATAATTCAAATATCTTTGATGTTCTCGTAGATTTACGTGTGTGGCATGTTACTAGTGAACCGTGTAAAACACTAATTTTAGAGCTCTTTTAGGCAGACATATTTATTAGGTATGAGTGTAAAATAATTTTATCTATTTATATACATATTCGGGAATGATTTCTTTTAAGCTAACTTATAAGTTTAAATTTAAAATAACTTATAAATTATTTTAAATTCTGACTTATAAATAAAAGTATTTGTTGTCATATTGATTTATAAGTTTAAATAAGTTCTGAAGTTATTTAGCTAAAGTGACTTATAAGTTAGATTAAGGTGTAAAGATTAGTAAAATAAAGACAAAATAATCTTTATATTTAGTCAAACTTACTTATTTTAAAATAATTTATAAGACAGTTTCTGAGAAGTAAAAAATTATTACTTCTCAAACAATACTTAGAGTCTATTAGGGAACATGTCTTAGTTGGTCAAAGTAACTTATAAGTTCTTTTATTCTGTTAAAGAGTTTAGAGCTGACTTATTTTCTAACTTATAAGTCTTTTTTGAGAAGTAACAAATTATTTCTTCTTAAAAAATGACTTCTAAGTTATTTTAAAATAAATAAGTTTGACAAAATATAAAGATCGATTTGTCCTTATTTTAGTATTCTTTACATTTTATTTTAACTCATATAAGTTATTTTAGCCAAATATTTTTATATTTTATTTTAACCTAATTTTTTACTTTATAAATTAAAATGATGTCAACCATTTATATTTATAAGATTTTACAGTTTTATTGGACTTTTTAACTTTCAAGAATATCCTTAAATTATATTTATAAGAACTCGTGATATGTTCATGAATACAATTTATTTATCAATAGCTTTAATTGCGATAATCTCTAAAACATTTAATGATCTACTATCAATAGCCGCACAAAAAATCAATTATTTAACAGATATTATTCTCAAATTGACTTTTGTGTCCCAGTTAATGACACTATTTTAAATTAAATAAACATTACGGATTCAATTATTAAGCGGATAAACTGAGTTATTAAGGGTAAATATATAACCCTTCTTCTTTTTCTTTTTTTTCTTCTTTCTATTCTCTCTTACAAAAACTCTAACCTTATACACTCCCCTAAATCTGTTTTTTTGTATTCTAATAATTTTTATTTTATTTTAGAGTTTATTTTATTGTTTTATGAAATTTGTTTTCTCTATGATATGATTAATTTATTTTTTGTGAGAAAATTATATTATCATCTCTTGAGAGTTTATTTTCTCCACTTAAGAATTTTTTTTCGTTCATGATAATTTTTTTAGTGCGTGAATTATTAAAAATAAATTATTCAAATTTGAGTATGACATTATGACGATCAGGTCTTCTTATTCTTATTGAAGAACTATTCAGATATTTATATTCTATTATTATTTTGGAATTATTTATAATTATTTTTTAAGAGTATATCTGGTGTTTATTAACTATTATTATGACTAGTTATTTCCTTAAATTATTTTTTAGATTTATTCATATTTTCTACCTGCTAGGTTTATTTGTACTAAAGACAAATGAGTTTGATCCTATCTTATTTTATGTGTCACATTCATTTATCTTTAGTGTGAATAAATTTAACGGGTAAAAAATGTGATAAATTTTTGATCGTTCGTAATAATTTTTTAATATATTTTAAATGATAAAAACATAAAAACATTACAAATGCATGAAGAATAAGTCAATAACATTAATAGAGGACATAATTTTCTACTCAAGGCAATAAATAAAATAGATACGCCAAAAATCTGATGAACGCGTGTCAAGATCTTAACGGATGAACCCATAACCATCTTATAGGAGCCAATATAAAGAAAGCACAGTCGAGGAGCCGAAGAACAAACCAACAAGCAATCTCTCTGCTGCAAAATTCTCCTTATGGAACGATTATTTTTCTTCTCTCTCCTCCTATTCCTTTTATCATCTGCAGCGGTTTCCACCGTTACTTCCGATGTAACCTCCGAAGATCCGTTGATCCAGCAGGTCGTTCCTGACGCCGAAGATGATGATCATCTCCTGAACGCAGACCACCATTTCTCTCTCTTCAAGACCAAGTTCGGGAAAGCATACGCTACTCAAGAGGAGCACGATTACCGATTCTCTGTTTTCAAGTCTAACTTGCGCCGCTCCAAGCGTAATCAGCTGCTCGACCCCACCGCCGTTCACGGAGTCACGCAATTCTCCGACTTGACGCCGGCTGAGTTTCGCCGGAGCTATCTTGGCTTGAAGCGTCTCAAGTTTCCGAAAGATGCTCAAAAGGCTCCGATCCTTCCGACTAATGATCTCCCCTCCGATTTCGACTGGCGAGATCACGGTGCCGTTACCGGTGTTAAAAATCAGGTATTCTACATATATGTATATCAATTATGTATTATTTTTAAACTAATCGTAATTTAAGCGTATATGTTTCAGTATATATACAACTTGTAATAATTAGTCAGTGCTTTAGCTGTTATTACGGATTATGGATGGTAATTAATTTGTTGTTTGGATAAAATTGGGGATTTTTGTAGGGATCATGTGGCTCATGTTGGTCTTTCAGTACAACCGGTGCTCTAGAAGGAGCTCACTTTCTTGCAACGGGAGAACTTGTTAGCCTCAGTGAGCAACAACTGGTCGACTGCGACCACGAGGTTTGCTTATTCTCTTGGCGTTGACTTTTTAATAAATATAGTTATATAACATGTATGTGGTTTTCGATCATCTGCTAATTATTTTAGGATGTATTAACAATTCATAAATTTGTGGTTAATAATGGTTAATATTAAATATCTATAGACAACTGATTGATAGACATTGTGATTGTTTTTTCAGTGTGATTGGTGTCTGTTCAGTTTGTTTGGGATTAATGTGAAAACATTCGTTATGTAAATTGAGTGTGTTTTTTAGCATTCACATAAATAGGGAACATATATCTATTTGCCTTATGTACTTACGCATGTTGTGCTAATAACGCAGAAGTTTGCATCTTTATATTTAAATCAGCTAGACTAGTGTAATCACGTGTCAATAAGTTCCCAAGGCGGTACAGGTCATTTAAAATGGATACTTTGCTACAAATGCAAATAATTTTGTAACTTGAACTGCGATATTTCATCTGTACCTGCTCAGGGTCTATTCTATATGTACATCTTTATATGCCAATACTGCTGTAACTCATCCCCGTAGTAAGTACTGAGTCACAAGTATTCATTGTTGCTATACATGTTAATCTCTAGAAACCACAGCGCAAAGACATGATTTGGTGATAGGATCAAGTTGTGTAAAAAATTAATGAACATTAACATAATGACCATTGAGCAAAACTTATGGATGATGCAACCAGAAGAATGAAACCTTTATTGTTTGTGTGCTACTACTTGCTGCTACAATTACATTAATTGATTAAAGTGTCCTTCCTTATTTTGCGGTAGGTGAAATTAGCAGCTCTTGTGTATATAAGATTGCTATGTACCCTTCATTTGAGTAACCTTTCTAATATCGTTGCAGTGTGACCAAGACGGTGAATGTGATTCTGGGTGTAATGGTGGGTTGATGAATACTGCCTTCCAGTACACACTCAAGGCTGGTGGACTTGAACGTGAAACAGATTATCCTTATAAGGGGACTGATAGAGGTCCCTGCAAATTTGACAAGAGCAAAGTTGTTGCATCTGTATCTAATTACAGTGTGGTTTCCGTTGACGAAGACCAGATTGCTGCAAATTTGGTGAAAAATGGCCCTCTTGCAGGTATATTTGCCTTTATCATCTAGAAGTACCTAAATTAAACAATTTGTATGTTTAGTTGATTAAAGATCTTCAGAATTTAGAGATGCGCTATTCGAGGGACTAACTCTGTTCTGTTCTATTTTCCTTTACTGTGCAGTTGGCATCAATGCAGCCTGGATGCAGACTTACATTAAGGGAGTTTCTTGCCCTTACATTTGTGCAAAGCATTTGGATCATGGGGTACTTCTGGTGGGGTATGGTTCTGCTGGTTATGCTCCTATTCGGTTCAAGGAAAAGCCTTACTGGATCATAAAGAACTCATGGGGAGAAAGCTGGGGAGAGAATGGATACTATAAGATCTGCAGAGGTCGCGATGTATGCGGGGTAGATTCCATGGTCTCCACTGTGGCTGCATTTCACACAGCTACGCAGTAGATTATGAAGTGAAACTGCGTTCGGACATGTCATTATTATGGCTTGTTTAATTTGGCTCTTTGTATATATTAATTGCAATCTCTGTGTACGGTTAAAACCCAAACTATTCTTGATATGTCAGGCTCTTAAGACTACTGTCAGCATGTCTCTACCCTGCTGAAATGTTTCGAGCTCTTGGAGTATGTATTTGGATTTCAGTTTTAGTATCTTTCTACTCATCGATTCTGTTGTATAAGATTACTGGTCATTGACATTGAGCAGGATGGTTATTGGACAAGTTATTTTTATTAAGTAGAAGAAATTCTAATTATGAGAAATTTAAATCTAGAGGAAAATGTAAAGAATCAGGATCTTAATTTTTTTTATCTCAAAACATCTTTATGTTTATCTCAAAATTTTCATCTCAAAATATCATCATCATCATAGTTGAATACATGTCAAGTGAGTAATTATATATGCTTATAAAGATCTATTAAGATATTCAATGATATTATTTTAGACACTTTTGGAGATTGTGAGCAATAGCCATGAGGTAAATTCTATAACTTGTATTGTTCCTACTTACTTCGTGTTTCGATAAGTTTGAGAGTTTCATGAAAAGGATCCATCCCTCCCAGCAGTATTTTTTTTTTGGGGACACAAAACACGATAATATTGTTTGTGCCGAATATATATATTTGCCCATTATCATTAAATCAGATTCTCATTTTTATTGGAATCAAGACAAGTGCACTGTGCACGTACGTCTCCCTCCTATGAAGTTTCGCGGAAAGGGACTTTAGAATGGCTGTCCTCTTCCTTAAGTTGGCACGTTTTGTACAGGCAACGATCATATAATTGAGTCGCCTGGGCAGCCCTAACAGGAGATTGGGGATAAATTCCATGTTTATAACCATCATAATTCTTCTAACATCAATAATGACTGGCAGAACAACTTTTATTCTTTTGATAATCTTACCCTTGATTCTTCTTAAAAGAGAGACCAAATCTCCGAGCTAACGTATTTATCAATTCATCGCTGTCCATCCCGTCCGTCAACCAACAATCTCCTAACGGTAGCCATTCCATAATTGCAGGTTTTGTTACTTTCAAACCTCAAGATCATGAATATCCAAAATGTCTGCAAGTCCTAGCTTGTTAGAATTCACACAAAATCATGATATACTAAATGACTTCAATTATCGTAAAATTACCACCGATATACACCTTAACACAAAAGATTTATAAAAATTAATTACTTCTTTGCCCAACCCATGAAGTAGCTAGGAGGGTAAATCATGAGGATCAAAAGGATTTCTTAAAAAAATAGACGTACGCCAATTTGGTTTTGGTCATACATGAACAGAAAGCCTCCAATCTCTTGATTATTGTTGGCGTAGCAGCAAGACTTTCAGTTTTTTGAATTCAATCAATTCTAGATCATATAAACTGACACGAAGGACTCAATATGAATATATTATCCCAATCACATCACCCATTGTGATGGTTCTTTTTGATGGGAATACTGCTGCTGCTGTACCAAAATAGACTAAATTAGAATTGATCATCACGAGTGATTATCTCCCATATTTGCTCCTATAAAAAGGAGATTCCTTGAACAAAAACTTCTAATTTGTGCTACCTTATCAGAAAATCAGGTCGGAGAAATAGAAAAGATCAGGAAGAAGAAGAAAAGAGATCAGGTTTGTTGCGCCATATATATATATATATATATATATATATATATATAGGTCGTCTCTGCCGCAATTTCCGTTTGCCTTGCCGCCAACATCCACTGCTAGTATATTTTTTCACGAGTTTTTCGACTTAAAGTAAAAATTGTGATTTGATGATCTTTATTGTCCTAATAATATCAATTTTCTTCAGTTTATTATTATTTTATCACTAATCTAATATTAGTGCTTTTGTCTCACAAAATTAACTATATAATTAAAAGTATAAATTTAATTTAATTTCACTAAATTTTTTATTCAGCTTTCTTAATTCATATTAATATAAATACTATTTAAATTTAAAAATATTTCTATCTATAAGAGAAATAATATAAAAAAAAAGAATTTTTTCTTTCCAATTCAAATTAGTATAACTACTATACAAATTTATAATATATATAGGACCAGAAAAAGGGAAAAAAAATTCTTTCCTATTTCTATCACTTATAAATTCATTCACAACAATTCACTTTTATTAAATTTTGATGAATTCCCCAAAAAAAAAAATAGAACAAAGAATTTTCATGTAACGAAAACGTTAATGAGATATGGATGAGAAAGAAGTCTATGAAGAACATGAAACAAAAAATGTTCAGAAATGAGAACAATATCTTTTGAAAAAATGATAAATATATTCGAACATCGATCATTTAATAGAATTTGAAGTTGGCAACTTAAAAAATATATATTTGAAATTTATAAGATCTAATATTTATAATGTGTTTGTCATTGTCTCACTATTTTTTTTTAATGTGTATAACATCATGTATGATTTGATTTGATTTATAATTAATATTGTATTTGCTTTGTTTTCTCACTTTTTATTAAAGCTGCATTTGTACCATAAACATAAATAAAAGAAAAGTTACTAATAAAAATGGCTATCAAGCAAAAAGATTCAGAAAGAAACACGAAGCCAAGAATATTTGAAGACAATAAGAATATCGTCCAAAAAAAAAAGAGTTTGCTATAAAATCAAAGAGGTAGAGATGTTATCTATCAATAATTACTTCATGTGTTCTTTTTTATAATTTTATTTATTTTATATACCTTAACACATTTATATAGGATAATAATACTATTGCAATTTAATTAAAATGTCGAAAAAATCTTTTAACATATTACACGGTTTACTTATATTAATATTAGTCGTGAATTGTATTATTAAATTAATATTTTTACTAATTTAATTCATTAAAACTTAAAATTTTACCAAATCATATGATTATATATATATATATATATATATATATATATATATATATATATATGTGTGTGTGTGTGTGTGTGTGTGTGTGTGTGTGTGTGTGTGTGTGAATTTGAAAGATAATAATGGTAACATTAGTTAAAAAATTACAATGGATTCATTCTTAATTAATTGTCATAACTAAATTAAAAATTATTAAAATTTAAGTTTTATAATTCCATTAGGAATTAAAATTCTAAATAAATTTTGTTAATATAAACGTTAATATAGAATTTCATTACGAACTTAAATAAAATAAAAATAATTATTTTCAGATAATCGTAATTAAATAAATTTACAATAATCTATTCATATATTTAGCTTAATAATTAATTAAAAGAACCTGCAATATATAATTCATTCATTAGTTATTTGAATAAATATTTAACTATTTAATAGTTACAACTTCATTAATTATTAGAATAACTATTTAATAGTTACAATTATGTTCTCAAAATTACGATTAATTTTTTAAAATTATTAATATAATAAATTATAAATTATTATTCAAGTTGTTCGTACTTCTTCAAATAAATTAAAAAATCACGACTTTAGTGGTATATAAATCTAGTAATCCTTTTTGTGGAGCAAAGACTGTTCGGTTATGCCCGATCTGATTCATGGGGAGTAAACTGGGGGAGTGCAAGTTTAGCATAGATCAAACTGTCTGCTGCGGGGTGGACTCCATGACCTTCTTCCCAGTAGTTTATGTTTTGAATGGTGGTATAAAATTGTAAGCATAAAATCAAGTTTCCAGTTACAAACACTGCAAAGGCTTCCATTTATTTAAAACCACACTAATTACAACCCCCCTTTTAACGCAGTCTTTATAATAGCAAAGGGCAAACTATTGTTCAATAAAAATTACAAAATCACAAAATACAACTGATAACTCACTCCAGAAATTAATAACACTGTACGAGTGTGTACATTCAACGAGCGTGTGGAGCAAACAAGGCACAATAGAGAGCATCTGTACCAAATTACCAAAGCAGTCCTGCTGCATTTTCTGAGACCTCTCACATACACATGAATGAATTGAATAGATTCAAAGTTCAGTATCCAGTTTGATCTAAGCTACTAGACCAAGCGAAGAGCTAAAGCTTTCATTCCTCATCTTCACTAATTAAAGCAAATGAAAAGGGATAGAATTTGTAACCGTCCCCCTCATAAAACTTGTTCTGGAATTCCACCCAATGAAGTCGCAATGCATGTAAGAATGCGCTTAGGGTTTCCATCACCAACAGAACTCCAACAGTTGCAAAAATAAATACTGTTATGCCAATTACAAGGATTATGACATTGTTGAACCTGTAGTCACAAGTATAAAGTAGTTTTTGTGAGTTTGCACACTTATTTCTATAGAAATCACAAGCACAAGAGAAGAAAACGTAAAACTTACCCCCAAGCGAGAAGCAGCACCTTCTCATAAAATACACTGGACAACTCTGAATGTGCTAGGCTGAACAGAAAACCAGATCATGAATTATTGACCATTAAAAACCAAACACATAAATAAGGTCTCTCAAGCTTAATGCAAGAATGGGAGTGAGCAAATAGCCAACATGTGTCAAATCATGACCGCCTATCTTACAAAGCTTTCCAAAGTTCGTCACAAATTTTCAGTAAGCCATTTCAGTTGACAACGCCATCATGACCATATTCCTCCGAAAGTTTTATACCAACTGTTCGTACTTATAATTTTCAGTTCAATAGAACAAAAGGAGGAGCGAATTGAGAAATAAATTTTAGCCTGAAGGCTCACGAAATCCGGTGCAAGTAAAATTTCTCAATTTCTTTGGGTCAAAGTTCAGAATTGGGGTAATTCTGGTCTAGCAAAGATCTTAATCATAAATCATAATTTATCATGGGGAATTTTTAGTCAAAAACCATCGACAGTAATATGTTTTTTTAAAAAATAAATAGGAGAAATCATGAATCTCAATGACTGAATATTAAAACTAATATGTTCTGCAATTTTATTGCTTGATTCTATGTTTGGATCTTGAAATGTGCAAGGGAAAAGAAAGGAAAAGTAAGAAAGATACTTAATTTTCCAACAATCCATTACTTTAGATTCTAGCTTTGTACTTGATATTCATTATTGTTAACTACGTAGTTGGACTTTGAGTTGACAAGAGGCTTTTAATTTTTATTTTATACTACCTTCGTCCCAGGATAAAAGTCCTCTATTGACTTTTATGGTCAAATTAATCAATTTTCAAATCAATATATTTTGTTATTCTTTAATATATATATAAAAAGCTTATAAACATTATAAACTATATACAATTTAGTACTAATCTCAATATTTATTTTTTTGAAAATCTAAATATATATGTTTAATTATTAATTTTAAAAATGGTCAATTTGACCGCAAAAGTCAATGGAGGACTTTTATCTTGGGACGGAGGGAGTACTTGTCAAGTTCTATTCTTTTTTTTTTTTTTTTTTGTTGCTAAATATGTCAAGTTATATTCATTTTACTTTCTCCTCATTCTCTAAGATGTAAGCATCGTGTCAATGAAATGAGTGAAAAAGCCCAAGTTCGAGAGGTATCGAGAAGGGGAGATTTATAATGATGTGAATATTGGGATGAATTTGTTATTCAATTCTACTAGTATATCTATTCTAAACATATTGCTCTCATAAACCCTGCTCATCTTTTCCCAGGTGGAGAAAACAAACCCTGTATCTAATTTGTCAAAAGTTCTTCAAATGTATACCTGTTGTAGACCTAATTTTTATCAAACAGATATATTCAGAATAGGAGACATCAGAATAAAATGATTTGCAGGAGCACAGAGTGTTCCTGAAATTCACATTTTCCATCAATTATCCTTTGAAACAAACAGCATTTTGATGTAAGGATGAATCCATTAGACCACCCAAAATGCACATCTAACATTCTCAAAGAAAGTAAGGTGCCAACTGTATGGTATGGGCATACCTGAGGGCCCACAATCGAAGGTATGAAGCCGTATTAGAGACTGCTCCAAGAACAAATTCTATAGTATGTATAAGTTGGTGCACAAAAACTTCGCTGAACTCAAAGTCTCCATGCCCATGTGAATCACTGTGTGACTCCAATTCAGCAGAGTCATCCATGTTGTGAAGTGGTGTATAGGATTGACCACGGCGTCTCTGAGAAAGCATGGCAATGTAGATATTAAATAAAAAGAAAAGGAGAAGAAGAAGGTAAAAAAACTATGAACCTACTTCTTCGTGCTGCTGCTTCAGAAGAAGTGGTTTTGGGAACAGCATCAAGGGTACGGCAACAAGTGCCAATAATAGTAACACAAGCTAACAAAAGAAAGGAAGAAATCCCCAGAATTGGTTAAATCTCTAGAAACGAAAGAATACATCTCCATAACAAAATTTGTTAAAGATTAACCTGAAGGTATTTCTGACCGATAAAAAGTTGATTGTCACCCAAATCATCAGTAGGACTAAGGAACATGTATATCATTACATGGTATAGATCAGCTTGAGAACCGGTGCACCACTTCACAATTATGAGAAGTGAAAGGTAGCCAAACAGGCTGTTCAGAAAAATCATCTGTGGAACAAATTGGTACCTGAAGCAGTGTGATGCTTAGTGATGACTACATATACAGGTGTACATCAAAAAAATGATAAAATTTGAACCTCAGTTACAAGGCTGCAGTAACCTTGACGAAAATTTATGTTTGAGAAGTTAGTTTACTATCAGGCTTGGGTAGTGGCATAATGTGAACTCCAGCATATTCATATTAATTTCTATACTAGTATTCTAGCTACCAGGTCATCCAACTTAGCATGCATATGTATGTGTATGCATATTTCCAACTATTCTAAGGAAAGAGTGAGATCCAAGTATGTTTCCATGCAAGGATCGAACTAAGGGAAAACTGCTTACCAGATATTTAAGTCATTACGAAAGAATTTTGCATTAAAATAGCTCAAAATGATTCCAAGATTCATCTGAGCTACTCCGAGTAAGATTGACATCTTCATCTTCAATGAGTTAAGGAATGGTAATTCACTGCGGGTACCATGCCACTTAGGATCCACACCAAATGGGTAAGTGTCACGAACCTTAATCAAACCTATTGTATAAGCCTCGCTACAGAAAAAGGATGATTTAGAGATGTAATGCAATATAATAATAAGGATGATATAATGAATTTAGTCAGAAAAAAGTACTAGTTCAATACCTGCAGGAAGAATCACGGCAGTCATAAGCGGATTGTCCAAAAAGTTCAAACGGGACAGAAAAAAAATCATTATATATCAAGCCTGTGTAGATCGAGAATATTGACATCATTAAAATAACATAACGACCACCAAAAGTCATCTCCATGATGTCTCCAAGCTTCTGTAGTTGGAAAGAAATACAAATTAAACATAAATACTGTGCATTGAATGAAAATGCTATAGAAAAATTAAAAGCTCAAAAAACATAGAGGTAATGCATAAGACTGCTCGATTTCCACACTCTTTTGTCTTATCTATAAAGGACAGCTGCTACCTATCGACATTTATTTTGAAATAACAAATAAACCCAGGTTCTAAAAGGCGTTAGGCGGGCGGCCCCGGGGGAGGGGGGGGGGGGGGGCTAGCGCCTAGGCGGAATTTTTTATTTTAAGCCAATTTTAATATTTTATCTTATATTTATCTAAACAAAACAATAATATAAAGAAAAACAATCTATAATAAAGACATTTGCTTAAAGTTCAAACACATGTCCATATTGCTAATGTCAAAGTTCAAACAGAAACATGCAATTGTTTAAAGTTCAAACACAAACAAATAATAAAAAATACAAACTAATAATTCTTATCTCCATATCCTTCTATATCTCTCTTTAACTCTTCTTTTCCATATCCCTCCAAGATAATGTCCCCATCGGGCTCACACTCATACTCATCTCCCTCTTCTTCCGTGTCATCATCAAACAAAAAAATTTCTTTATGAAGTTCTCTTACTCTAACATTTCTACTATTTCTTCTAGGCTCTAGCATGCTATCCGCTTCGGATGCTTCATCAACCGCTTCCCGAGTAAGGCTTGAACAACCCTCAACTTCTTTATCTATTCTTACGACGTCGTTTTGTAGTTTAGTTATTAAAATTAAAAAAAAACAATTGCAGTCCTAAATTTTTCACTTAGGCCCCGCCTAATTTCTCCGTCTTGCCCGCTCAATCCCGTATAATTTCTTGGAGGGATTTTTTTTTTCCTTCTTGGACATAGGTAAGACGCCAGGCGGCCTAGACGTGGTGCCAGGAGGGGGCCTAGCGCCTAGGCGGGGATTAATCGGAATTTTTAAAACACTTTATAAAGCTTAAGGCTGTGTAGCCTGTCAATATTTATAAACGGCAGCTGCTCTAGATTGGCACTTATATTGACAATAACGAATAAAGCTTAAGCCTCTGCAACTTGTCAATATATCTACTCTTTCTACCAGGCAAAGCTGGTAGTTATTTTCAGGTACTAGTTTACTATGGAATCATAGGCTACCATATCTTTCTCCAGCTTTTCTTATTTTCATTTGATTAGTATCGGCTCCATTTGTTTCAGAACATTTTTTGGGAAAAAAAGGAGAAATGAGAAAAACGCAAGTCATTCTCAGGAAGGACAAGGTTAAATAGTCAAATGGTCAATATTTTTCACTTCTTCAATCACTGGTTTTCTCCTAATCATCTACAACTATATCATCCCTGTTTAACCCCCATTTATGTGTTTCTCTATCGTCTCACAAACACATTCAAATTTAATTATATAGTTCTTGTTACATCACAATTTCATCAAATAGGTCACCAGTCTATAAATGTTTCTTGAGCTTGCATTAAGTTCAACCAAGCTTGAACAACTATATGCATCCTAAAGCACTGAGTTTGCACATTAAAAACCTACTAAAGTTAACTTTTCCAAGCAACAACCATGTAGTTCAAATTCAAAATACCCAAAACTACAAATTTGTTATGCTCAAACCTTCAGATGCAGGTTGCTACTATTCAACAACTAACCCCAACCAGAAAATGCATTATCTACAGAGTTCTGCAGCCAACTAAGCTAATACATCTGAAAATTTCAACAGCAATCATGTAAAACTTGTATCAACACCAGGAAATCATGTAAAGATTACCTGACTAGAAAGCTTCTTTTCTCTGAGTAAGAAATATACTGTTGCAAGAAACAAACATATACCATGTCCCCAATCTCCAAACATAACAGCAAAGAGGAATGGAAACGTTATAATTGTGTACACACCAGGATTTGCCTCCTGATACTTGGCCACCCTGCAACGACATCAGTGTAGATTCAGTACGATTGTTCCCCATTGCAAATGGCCCGTGCTAATCATATCAATTTGAAATTTGAAAATATCTTAAATTGAGGTCAATATTGATCCTATATTTTGGAATGGAGGCAGTCTTTTTTATATACTGTAACACAGTTACTGTAGTTGAAACTATAATATATAATTCTATTGAAACTAGAAAAATATATAAGAATTATACTATATAAATTTGCAGAAATGTGCTTTCTGTAAATCTTAAAATGTCACACATACTCGAAAAGAGTTCGACAACTAATTGAGACAAAGGTGCTAGTTTCTCTATAATGATATATGTAAATACAAAAATTCATGAAAGTATTGTTGTTGCTGTTATTTCAAGTGAGAAATAGCTTAACGGTCCAGGAAAGAAAATTGTGTAGTGACTCACCCATATGCATCTACAATTTCTTGAAAAGCAGAAGTGACCTTGTTTGTGCAGAAAAATGTAGGTGGCGATTCCTCAGTACGCAAAACCTGGAATATGACCCCTACTTGTGAGCTGCTGTCAGAGGTTGCCCGCTGCAATACACTTTGAATCTGCAAGTTCAAGACTAAGCTCATTAAATAATCCCCCACAGCTCTATCGAGACAGATATAGCAAGTATATGTTCAATGTGACATACAGAGATTATTACCTGATTTGTTGCAAAAACAGGACACCAGCCTTCTGCCACCAGGCACTTCTTTGTCACATCAATACTAAGCATATTCAGCGTATGGTAAATAGACTTCTCCTTCTTCAGCTTCACGAGTTAGAAGATAATTTTTTTTTAACTTGAAGACAATTTTAAAACTTGTAGTTAAAGAAGAGTTTATTCACTCCATGACATAGACACATACAGACAGGATAAAGTGTAACATGATGTTTTTCAGCAACAAAGGCATGAGACTGCAAAACACTACTTGAACTAACCAGAAGGTTCCATTTCTCAAAGTCATAGCCAATATTCTGTAAAAGGTTTCCTCGATGCAGCAGTCCAACATCTATGGTAGTCTTCAGCTCGGAAAGTTTTCCAGATACCTTAAAATCAGATTTCAACAAATCTTGAAAAACAGTGATTGTAAATTTACTATATTTTTACCAGTAGACTTGTAGATAAGAACTAAAGTAAACAGCAGTTTTACAGAAGAAGTACACCTATTATGTTTGCATCAAAGTATAATCACCAAGCAAATGATCATCCCTAGGAACAAATAGGTGTTTGACCAACTTCCACTTGGCAAAACACACTTCAAAATATTGAAATGCCTTCTTCAACCTATAGCATTTCTCCTTAGAGAGGTTCTTCTAATGAATTTATCCAGAGAGTTTGCGTACTCAATATAAGGAAATCTTGGAGACATCACATGTTGATGTTGTAATTAATCCAAATAAATTAGAAATACAATGGTGATTATCTACAATGTCATATACTAATTCCGGTACATATACAAGCAATATAGAGTTCCAAGCATCTAGATTTGAGGTCACACCAAGGACTAAGTACCCAGCATGACCACATGAGATTAATTGGTCAAAGCACATAGTTACGGATGTTACCTTTCACTGTATAATTAATAACACAGATATCAACTTTATGCAATTAACAAAAATTAGCCTGGGTAAATGGTTAAATCTTATAGTTGAATCAAAATTAGAAATAATTAAGCCACAAATCAGAAACTAAGGACTTTCTCAACAGATCTGCTAGACCAATTGAACATTTACCAGAGAGAGAGAGAGAGGCTTCAGGTTTATACCAATCTCTATCTTTACAATACATCTCATTGGTATTGCCAATAGCAACGAGAATGGAGCCCTCAATACAGATAATGACTGTGGCAGTTTTCTAGAACCATGTCAAAAGCCACCAAAACCAAGTCCATAGTTTAAGCAGCAAGCCCAATTTCCGCTCAAGCTAAGTTTCTTTACTTGATGGAAAAACTTCAGCGTAGTCTTGGGCATCCAACTACCATGACACTGATATTAGGCTACGTATGAGTTGAGCCAGCTTTAAGCACACGATTGTAATGATCAAAGGTAATGAAAGAAAATACACAAGGTTTGGTACAATGTTGGGCTTTTAATTCTTTATTAACTAAGGAAATGTAAAGGCCTATAAAGAAAGAAGTGTAGACGCAAAGTACACAGATCAGAGAAACTAATAACATACCACAACCAAGAAAGTAATACCAACTCAGAAGCTAATAACATACCACAACCAAGAAAGTAATACCACCAAAAAAGAAGCAGCATATAGTTAGAATTTATACAAGCTTTTGCATATTATTCAGGATTTGTTCTTGTCAAAACAAATACCTCTGTGATCATCTGATATTGTTTCCCTACGTCGTCTGTAAATGGATAGCGGTTTGCTCCAAATGCATCACATATTTTCAATATTTTGTTCTTTGCTCTTTCTCCAGAATAGAAGACAACAAATACATTTTTCTCAACCTATAAGTTGGCAGCCATCAGTTTCTCTCAAACAAAAGGAAATATATCATCTAATATTCATGAATCAAGTAACTCATGAAATGAGAACAGAATGTTATATTATATTAAATATATATATATATATATATATATATATATATATGTATGTATAATCATGAGAGTAAATTAACAAAGAGAGAGCAGGTCACGGTGAATGATAGACCATACATTTATGCAGGTTAACAAACAAAACTAAGAAACATAAAATCCCGTTGTTGAATATATTTCTTGGATATTATTAAAGTTACGAAAAGGCAAACCTCATCAGCAAGTATTCATTTAATAAAAAATTATAGCATAATTTTAGCAAGAATGCATTTACATAACTCATTAAAGCTCAAAATTTGAAGCAACTGAAGAGTTGCAGAATTAACCTTCTCTCCAGACACAGGATCAGTTACAGAATCTTCGACAAGAGCTTGCTTCAGAAACACATTACCCCTCGTTGCACGAAATAGGATCCTTTCAAAAGCCATTGATTTTTCTCTTGGAACAAGGCCACTGACAGATCCTAGCTTTACTTGCTTTGAAAGATCTGTAGACATTTCCTAAACAAAACACCAAAATATTACTCCCAAGGTATAATAAAAAGGTTTTAGTTCGGAAATCTGCCATAGTAAACTACAGAACAGTACTTGCTCTAATAATAGAGGACTGTCAATGGATCCATCACCAAGGTGATATTCATCAAATTCTCTTTGCTGAGCTGCCACATTGATTTGAGCTGAATGGTAAAATTCACCAGCCTGAATGGGGAAACATGACACTTGTGTCACATCACAAGTTCACAACAGGGAGGATTAAAGAAGTTAAACAAAAAGCAACACCGTTAAACATCATCAGAGAAAGAAAAAGCTGATCTATTTTTCAAAAGTAGCTTCAAATCGCTAGGTAAGAGTTAAAAGGGCATTACCTTCTGCAAAACAAGCTTATATTCTAGAAGTTCATTATAAGACCGTTGTAATTTTTCATTGTTTGTATTCATCTCTGTCAGCTCAGCTTCAAATTCTCCAAGTTTCACCTACCCATATATACAATTATTTCTCAAACGTGAAGTGTGACTGCATGAAAAACTTTCAAGGCAATTAAATGAAACTGAAGTACCTCCAAGTAATCCAAATTGATATCAGCTCCTGTTTTAAATCTTGTTGAGGGTGAGAATCCTGCCTTCGTCATATGTTCCCTAAAAAAACGTAACTTGCGCGCCATCTCCCCACATCTTTTGATCTACTCAAAGAATACAAAACAGCTATACATAAACTCTGAATATAGAACATGTTCTTGCAATCAAGTGAAGAGTTTCACACTTATAATATACAACAGCTTTGAACTACTAAGTTTCTGTTCCTATGGTAAATTTCAGTTTAATGATGTTTCAAGTCTCCAATTACCAGATGAATCTCTAGATGTTTGAACTAAGACAGAAGAACAATATAGTACATTACAATAATATTCAATTCATATCTCAAGAAAACGCCAAGAAATCCTATTCCTATAAAGATGAATGATACAACCTTAACTTTCAAACATTAAACATACAAGAACCCTTCTTTGTGTTCCATAAAAGTGTGAGCTGGCTTATTTTCCAGTGATCAGAAAGACCCCACCCTTAAGAGGTCAAATTTTTATGAGTATCTCTTCTTCATTTTGCCTTAACAGAGGCAAGCACAACGACTAGATTATGCCAGTGAATTCCAGCAAACAACAATTCCTTTTCCCCTCGCTAAATCAAGACAAGACCTTCCAATCCTTTTTCACAGCAGTTAGGCTGTCATTCCAGCTTGCTTTCCTTTTTCTTGAGGTTCTCTATTGAGATTTCCTCAAATGTCATTCTAGCTTTCTTCCACAGTAATAGCAAGTATTTCATGCATAGCTAGAGTTGATCAGTAAAAGCTTTTGTTTTACTCAATGTATAGGGACCTGCTGCTTGAAAAATTTATTTCGGTGACATGGTTATTTCATGCTAAGAAAAGATCTTGCACTACACATTTTACATCTTCCCTAGCTTTTTATAATAGTATACTCCCTCTGCCAAATTTTAGACATCCCCTTTGGGATTTCATGCAGATTAAGAAATAAAGAGAATGATAAATAATAATAATAAGGCGTGCATGATTACCCTTCAATGGGCTCCACTTTGAATTTCCTTTTTTTTGAAACAAGAGTAAATGGTAATGTTATTATAAGTTCAAAACGGAGGTGAAACATCAATGGTTGGAGTAGTACTATAATTTTTAATTTTAGATACATGTCTTTACCATATCTGTCCTCTTTTTAGTAGCTAAATTGCAAGCCTCATACCATAAAAGTCAATTTAAAAGGAGAAGCCTCGAAAATGTCTTCAAAGAGGTCTATTTTTTCCTCCATCCATATGAGAATGCTAGTCTAATTTCTTCTTGTTGTGAAATAACCTACTGCGACCGCTTTTTTCAAGCCAAGGCAACAGTACAACCGTATTTTCAAACTTTCTTCTTAGTTCAGGAGGTGAGTGAAGGGACCAAAAGAGCAGACAGCTTCCCCGCTGGTTTGCTGCTATATAACTACTTCTAGATTTGTACTCTTGCATTTATTATCTTTGCCTATTCACCATGATTTTGGATGTGGTAACAAACTTTAAAAGAAAATTAAAAATAAATAAATTAAAACTCTATTCTAGAAACATGTGAAAGATTCACAATATAGAAGACAATTAATGGAGTATGTAATCTGCCTGGGGCTCCTCAATTGAAATGAATAAACAGACAGTAATTACATAGTATTTCTTTTATGTTTTGCATTCTTCACTTATCAATAAGCACGTTTAAAAATCAAACAGTAACCAAAATACAACAATGCACATATCTATAAGGATGTAGTTAGGTCACGTAGTATTAACAATATCTAAAGCGTACCTGAGCAGCATATGTCCTCTGGAATGGGCTCTTTTCAGCATTTAGCTGTCGAAAAACGATGTATTAGTACTTAAGCTATATAAAGGATTGAAATCAACCATGTTGTATAATTTCAAAGATCATTTTTGGTGCTTATTTCTGGTTCACAGAAAGCAAATATAGTTACTCAACCAGTCCTTCTATCTGATAACCGATGATACAAACTTCTAAAACAATAACTGAAAAATTTACAGAACTTGTCCAACAATAAATTTTAAAGAAATAACCAAAGCAAGTGAAGGGAAGGAAAAAAGGAAACTAGTCCACATCAAATAAATCAAAGCTATATTACCGTGCAAAATTCATATTCACCTGAAATTAGAAAGGAAATTGTATTCCTCAAACAATCATAGCTACAATCATTTAAGCATGCCATTTGTGCTCTTTAACTAAAACCAATAAGGAATTTAAAAATAAATTATAATTCACTTTACTCTCAATAATCCTTGAGAAAATGACTAAATAACCAGATAGAAAATTTTGAAGGAAAAAAATGTGCAATTAGAAAAGCTAACTAAAAAAGATCAATATCAACCTTCAATCTATAACAACGAAATAATTCAGAGATGGCAAAACGTCTTCAGAGAATCTAAAAATCATGATGTCTAAATCATAAAATATATAGGGGCATGCATATTTATAATCTTCAATATAATGCAATTATAGTATTGATGATAAAAATACGCAAATGTAGATACATTTATGTGTATGTATAGATGAGGCATGTAGCTTACGTCTTTGAATTGAAAGAGGCCAAGGTCTCCGAAGTAAGAAATAGTGCGATGAGCAGATTCGATAGGAATAATCAGCTGAACCAATTGCATTGGTTCCGACCTCAGCAGATCCATCGTCGGCCAAGTACCTCTCTCCTCCATTTTTTCTACTAATAATTCAATCACAAATGTATATGCATATATGTGTATCGATATAATTCAATCACAAATGTATATTCATATATCTGTGACGCCGGTGACGATTGATAGGAGGGATTTCACTGGCATATGAAATCTATTAGGTTCCGACAACAAATCAACAAATGATGATCCACCAACTTTCGCGTGTTTTCAGTCGTTCATAGTCGTCTTCAAACATATTTTCGATCCAACATGACAAGCCTGTTTTGTATTCTCCAGAGAACGACGTCGTTTTAAATGTCATTGAACTTTTTAATTCCAAAATAGGGTCTGGGTACAGCCAGGCTGTCCAGCCCAACACGGTTCTTATGGCGTATCATTTAACTTTTGGGCCGATGGTTATTTTGACACAAAAGGATTCGCGTAGTCTTTTTTCATTTTACCCAAGTTCCGAAAAGCCCAAAGTTTGAAAAACATAAATGCCCCTATGGACTTTTGTGCCTACATGCATGGCGAGACTCAGAAGTTAATTACCCTAGAAATTAATAAAATTATTACTTGCCAGTCATTGTAAGTAGTTGGCTTAAAACGACTCCGTAGAACCGCTCTAAAGAAAAACGTAATTTTATCCTTATATACTGTCAGCAGTGATCATTATTTATTGGCGTCATTACCTACATTTTGGTTGATTTGATTTTTTATAAAGATTTTAAATTTTTAATTAAAATTTTAGATTACTAAGGTAGTATTTGATAAAATTATAAAATAAGAATTTTTTTTTAAAAGTATAAAAGTATTGTTTGATAATCAATTTTTATTGTATGTCTGAATAAAATATTTTATTAATTTACCCTTATATTATTTTATACAAACTTATGGTGAGAATAAAAATATAATAAATATTAATTAATTAATTAATTTAAATAAAATCACCAACAATATATAACAAGTAAAATATTTTAAATCTAATAAAATATAATAATAATTATGATAATTTTACATAATTAATATAAAATATGAAGGTGGATGGTGGTTGTGGACGGTGAGTGGTGGTAGTGGTAGTGAGTGGTTGTGGGTGATGGTGGGGGTTTTTGTAGTAGTGATCGAAGGGCGGTGAGTGATGGTAGTGGGTGGTGGTGATGGTGGGATTGTGGTGGTGGGTAGGGTGGTGGTGGCGGGGGGTGGTGATTGTGTGGTTGGTGGTGATGGTTGGGGGGTGATGGTTGTAGGGGTGACGGGGATAGTGATGGAAGTGGCGATGGTGACCACGATGAGAGTAGTGGTGGATGGTGGTGAATGGTGTAATGAAAGAAGTGAAGTAAAGAATTAAAAAAATAAAATTAAAATAATGAAGGTAAAATAATAATGAGTAGGCTCTTTTTTTAAAGAAAGTTGACTTAATGTCTTTTTTTAATAAGAAAAGGAAGTTGTCAAAAAATTTAACCTATGTGCAAAAAAGAGACGAGACCAAAACGAGACAATAAAAAATTATCAAACACTATCTAAATGAAGTTCTTTGTCAAATTTTAATTTTATTTCGGTGCTTGGAACAGCAAGATGGACCACGAAAAAGTGATGGGATTTCTATGCTCGTGGATTGCTCTAGGTTATACTACTGAATACTGATCATAGTAATGAAAGTCAACTCCCTCCATTGCACAAAAAAAAATTCATTCAATAAAATTTTGTTCCAAAAAAGAAGAAAAAAAAACTTTACTACAAAATCATGTCATGATGATGATACAAGAATATAAAGAGAAAAAGAATATAGACGCATAGCAGTCCGAATTAAATTTAGAATTTGAATTAAATTATAAACCGCATAAAGGTCCAATCAATCCTCTTTATCAATAATGGATCATCTCAGAGTTGCTCAAAAGGTTATTCATATATATATTGTGACGCCCCCAAATCTAGGCCCACACAGTCCAAACTTGAGTCGTCAAAAGACTACAACAAAATTATTACAACAAAGCACAACGTACAACAATACAGTGTATAATAATAATACACAACTAAGTCTTCACTATTATTGTCACACTATTTTACAACACGTGAAGACTATGATAGCTATTCCTCGGACTCTCACTCCATCCCCCGGCTAGACCCCGTTACGTTTTCATCTCCTGTTGAAAAACAATGGAACAAAAGAAAGGGTGAGCTCAAATAGCCCAGTAAGAAATATCATGACTAAGATAATGACGAATAAATTATCATTAGCCTTCAACAGTTGAGTTCTTGATAGAATACAATAGACTACAAGGTTTATATCAAAAACTGTAGTTAAATTCTTAAACAATGTTCAGATCAATAATAACAGCGGAATGAACAATCTATTAGAAGAATAATGCAGACTATAATGTCCACTCGCTTCTCTTTTTAGTAAAAATATCATCAACTTTTATCATCTGAAATACCATTAGTCAAGATAATACAACTTCACAGTTCCTGGTCATAATCATGCAGATCAACAGTTCGTCTTTGCACTACGGGCCAAAGACATTCAATATAACACCAACGGTCATGATTATACCAGATTCAGCCTTTGGTCATAATCATACCAACCAACAGTTCATCTTTGCACTACGGGCCAAAGAGAACATTCACCACATGTCATAAAAGACACCGAACAGATGTATCGCCTTTAACCTAGTATATCGCCTTTAACCTATCATCTGTTCAACAATTATATCACATCTGTGCCCCCGGCCACAGATATTCACAACAGCTTGATTCTTGATGATTAATACAAATAACAGTGATACAAATGATGAACAGAAGAACAGGATAAACAATAAGTATCGGAAATTTACTTTGTGCAGATTCAAATAATGTCCAAATTGCCAACATGATGTGGAGTGAAATTTAAAAATGATATTCAAGATCCACAGTTCAGAATAACGATTACAGTTCAATAGAAATGTTCAGAAAATAGGAAGGTTCAGTTGAATTAATGAAATTCAACTATTATGGAACATATAATATTTTCAGGAATTATAGAAGCAATAGTTCCATAATAAGTTTCGATTTAGGTGTATGGAAGAAAATAATATCCCTTACCGTAGCAGGTTTGATTAACAAAAGGTGAAGGGAATTAATATCCCTTACCATAGTAAGTTTGAATAATGGAAGATGAAAAAGATGGTATCCCTTATGAGTATAAAGGAAAATGATATCACTTACGAATATGGAATAAAAGTGTCATGTGATAATTCGTGTAGACAAATTATTTCCACACGAGACAAATAAAAAGGGTTATTCACCAACAGGCGATAATCCGCACCGTAAGGTTATTCCCATCAATTTGAATACGAATAGTTATTCACCAAACAGGCGTAATCCGCACCGTAAGGTTATTCCCACAATTTAATAGAATTTGAACACGAAGAGTTATTCACCAAACAGGCGATAATCCGCACCGTAAGGTTATTCTCAAAGATTAATAAAGAATGAATACAAAAGGTTATTCACCAACAGGCGGTAAACCGCGCCGTAAGGTTATTCCCACAATTTAATACATGGAAATAAATGGCACAAGAAAGAAACGATATTATTTTCGAGAATCAAAGAATGATAATCCCTTCAAGTAAGAAAGAAAATAATATCCATTTATGATGATGAAAAGAGTGATACCCCTTACCGTAATAAATTTAAGAGTGTGAAAAGAATGATATTCCTTACCTTAACACGTGACTGGATATTGATTTAAATGAGGTTGATCAACCTATATATTTTTAATATAATTAGTAATTACCACATATAAATTTCAAAGTGTATGATAACTCGTATAATATGAACTATCAAAATTATATATATTTAACATAATTTTTGTAGTATAATATAACTACTTTAAAATAGTTTTTAAAATAATATTCCAAAATAAATCTTCCAAAGAAAGCTTTTAAAAATGAATCTTCTCAAAGAAGAGTCTTCTAAAGGAAGATTTGTGAATACCGTGAAAAATAGGAATTTATAAAATTACTACTCTTTAATAAAAGACTTACTTGAAAATTTTCTGCACTCCTTTTGGCTTTCAAACTCTCAAAATAGCCTTACTATTCTCAGAGAAAACTCATAAAATTCTTATAGAAAAATTTTATATTTTAGGTGTGATTTTTCTATTCAGCTGAGCAAGCTATTTATAGGAGAAATAAGGGTACTATGCGTGTGGTAGGTGGCAGCAGTACATTAGGTTTGCGCATGCCAATCTTATTTTTCAAAAGTGGCAGCGCAGTCGGCTGCCACCAACTCCCCAATTTCTGAATTTGTTTCTCATGTGGCCCCCACAGATGGCCCACATGTTTACTATTCCAAATAGTAAAAATTAATTAATTTTTTTTTTTTTTTAAATTTAATTATTTATTCTTCCTGTATATCAAACAATAAAATAATGCTACAACAATAATTCAATAATAATGTAATAAACACGGTACAGATTATTATTAATTTAATAATATAAATTACAGTATATTTGCTACTGTGACAATTATTAGGTTCAATAATTTTAAAAATAGTGCCGCAACAATTATTGAGTCAATGATATGAAATACAGTGTAATGACAATTATTGAATCAATAATGCAAAATACTGTGTAACAACAATTATTGAATTGATAATATAAAATATTATGCAGTGACAATTATTGATGAAATGATGCGCAACAGTTACGGTGTCAATTATCAGACCAATAATATGAGACACTGTGCAATACCGTGTGCTACTGTAGAGTACCGTGTGCTATACTGAAATACCATAAATTACCGTATATTACTATTCTTTTATCACCAGTATTTAAACAGTTAACACCGTTGACTATTTATATTTAAAAAGGTTACTTCTGTCGTTTTCTATATCCGACAATTATTCCGTTGTGGGGTCCACAAATAATTTGTTATTTCGGCGCCGTCGTACGGCACGAATATTCCCCGACCAAACGAATATTCCCCGACAAAATAAAATTTGCACATAACATCCTTAACTTTCAATTTTGTCAATTTAACCATTTACTGTTTCAGGAAAAATATATATGAAGAAAAATTAAATTTTGTATTTCATAAATTCGGGGTCTTACATATATAGTTGCGCATGATTGCCATAGGTTATGACGTATTCACATGCGATAGTATTTGACCTGGGAAAACACGGAGAACTAGAGAGCCACCACGCAGAGAGAGTGCAGAAGAAGAAGAAGAGAATTATGGTAAGAAAGCTGGAAATTGGACCACTATCACTTATTCACTATGCATGCAGCAGCTGAAGCTCAATGGAGTCACAAAGAACAGAAGATTAATTATAAAGTACCAAGATTCCCACGCGCCTGATGCCTTCTGCCTACTTAACCATTCCACACTCTATATATGAACCCTATATTCCTTCTCAAGACGCCTTTGGCCTTTTCATTGCCAACAATAATAAATTAAATCAACCAGGTACATCTCCTCTTTGATTTGTGTTTCACCATATATATAAATGAGGTTAATCCATAATCAACGTTGTAAACTTAAATTTATCCTGACAACAAATTATGATCGTTCAATTATAAATTTAATGGTGAAATTAATTTTTCATCCGCACTTTAGTTTGGGATGCCCACACAACTAAAGTGTGAACGCAAAAATACATTCAAGGATTTGCACTTTAATAGTGCGGACGACGAGTTTTAAAAAATTTAATATATTATTATAATAATAAAAATAATGGCATTTTTATAATATTTCCGTCCGCATAACTAAAGTACGGACGATAAATCCAATATGCCGCTATACATTTTCTTTTTCCGCTTTTCTTCTCCATACTTCGTCTTCTTCTCTCTTATCTTCGGTGTCTTTCTTCATATACATATTATATGCTTATGTGTATAAACACCATATCTTTTATCAGGGCCGGCCTTGAGGGAGTGCAGAAGGGGCGACTGCACAGGGTCCCCAAATTCAGAGGGCCCACGTTTTTTTTTTTTTTTTACTAAATACGAATTTTTTTGTGTGTATATGTATACTTTAAAAAGAGCAGATTGTTATTTTAATTAATGATGAATTTTGATATAAATTGTGCTTTATATATTGGTGCTGATAAAAAAAATTATATGTGAGAGAAGGTCCCTATTTTTTTTTTGCATATGGCCTCCAAACTCTCAGGATCGGCCCTGTCTTTTACCATCACTAAAGTTCATATATACATACAGGCTATGATTTTTTATATACCCAAACTCTTACATTTTTGAATTTTGCATATCCATGAAATTGGTTTTAAAAAATATACGAGTTTTAGTAAGAATTAATAATGAAAAAGCTATAGAGAAAAAGAAATATATAAATGAGTTTTGATGATAAATTAGTGAAAGAACTTGAATTTTAATTTGAAGATTTCAAATAAAAACTCTATCGATGGAGTTTAAGAAGATAAAAGAGAGAATGTGATAATATAATTAATAGTGTACTGAATTTGGAATTTCCTTTAAATCCATGCGAGAAAGAAATTTTATATTATTTGCTTATGAATTAATTTGTTCAAAAAGAAAAGTTGAGGGAGAGAGAGAGAGAGAGAGGGCTAGAGGATGAGAGAGGAGAGGGTTTTGCAAGCTTGGGTTTTTTTAAGCTTGGATTTACACAGCATACTCACTGTCCACACTATTAAAGTAGTGACGGCAGAGGACAATTTGGTCGTTAATAACATATAAATATATAGATGGAGCTTTACATTCCGTTCCATATATATGCATAAATCCCTAACATAATTAATCTTTATTTAGAGATTTCAATAAGTTTTAATTATAGGCAGCCGTATGCTAATGCGTGCTGCTGATTAAGAAGGTATCTTAATTAATCTCTCGTCTCATATTCAATGTTTATGTTATCCTAGATAAGTACTAGTTAATTGAGAATTAAAGCTCTTTTTTTCTTCTCTTAATACAAATCGTGGAACCGTCATATCGAGTACTCTATTGTTTGCATACTCTACAAACTAAACTGGAGTAATAAAACTCCTGTAATTGTATATACTTATTCACTGGTTGTGCGACTCTATCTCACGTGCAGTTACAATTAAGTCATACTTCAAATAATGTCGCATATAAATACAGTAACCATTGCACCGAAATTTTCTCCACCAAATATAATTTATGCATGTGAACCAGATTATTGGTTGCCAAAATATGAAAAAAGGTGCGAGAAAAGGGGCAAGTCAGTTAAGACTGCAATGTCCTCCTAATCGGTTAAAGAAGGAAAGTACTTGTTTTGTATCAGAAAATTTTCAAAACTAGGGAAGGTTCTTAACCCTTCTGTAACTTCTTTTTCTTTCTCGCATGGACTAAATCTAGTAGCCTATAAAACCTACCACCTTTAATCTTTATCATAACTCTGTACCTTCTTAACCTATAAATATGTCATCAATATTTAATATATTATTATTCATATATATATATATATATATTCATCATCACATGCATATACATACTTGCAGAAGCATCAAAACGTTAGCAGTTCATCACCACCTTCCATTCTTCCTCGAGTCATATCCATGCACGTATATTTCAACCACATTCTTTTCATACAAAAAGATCCAATTTTTTGAGTTTATGCGAATGCCAACTCAAATATCCATATATATATATATATAAACGAGAGATCTAGAGAGGGAAAGAGTGAAAAAGGGGCCTCTTCATAGCTATACTTCATGGACTAGAAAACCAAGGAGACATTTGCAATGCATGAAAGAGTTGCAGACATGGACCGCCGAAACAAATTTCTTCCAAAAGAATATGAATATTAAAACAATATTAATTGTTGGGCTATACCAAAGACGCGCGAAACCGACCAATCTAGTCACATAAAGATCCGGCAAGCAACCGGGTAAACGGGAAAAAGCAGCTTCGAGTTCAAAACCAGCCAAAAAGCAGATTGAAAATATCAAATCATATCAAATCAAATCCAACCCAGAATATTTGAATGAAGAAGAAAATAAGATATAGCTATTTTACTTGTTATAGGCACATGTCCATAGGTAACATAAAACATCCACAAATATAAACATCATCCACAATTAGATAAGATCACAAATATGAAGGTAGGTGAGAGTAATAAGAATCAAAGTAAAATCTATCTTGAAACTTGAACAAATTTAAACCAACATCTCATCTCATCCTCCACTAATTTTCCATACAGTACTAATTTCAGTTCTCTTCTCTTTCTTAATTAATTTGTCAAACAGCTAGCTAGTTGAATTGTTGTCGTTACAAACTAAAACTAGAACCACATCATCGGCAATATTAATTAATAACATCAATGTATATACTACTGGTGAGACAAATCAATCTAGATTTTGATAAAAGAAAATATAGAGTTGATCATCGATGTGGAGAGAGATGTTAAATAAAATAGCAGTACTGTTTTTTTTAAGGTCTTGGTGGTGGGAAGAATTGCGTACCCACCATAAATGCATTGAGTGGAGTTGGATATGAAGAAGGGTCGAGCCAAGACACACCCGGGGGGTTACTAGTGGTGGCCCCGGTGGTAGCTGCGATGGTGGTGTCAGTAATGAGATTAAGTGGTTGTTGAGCTCCACCTCCGCTGCCACCACCGGATGTCTCACCGCCATAACGACTTCCTGGGCCTTGATCATAAAGGAGTCCCTTGAAGACATGTCCTCCAATGTTGACAGCAGTCTGATAAGCATACTGCTCGTCTGCATCGTCCATCGCCCTAACGTTTACGCAGCGAAACACTGCAGAAGAGCTCACTTCTGGCGGAAACTGACCCATTTCTAACCCTAGCCACACCCACCAAAATTAGTCATCAAATCAAACATTGAGCTACCTAAAATTCTAATATAACATGAAAAAAGTAAGCTTACTAGTAAAACAATAACCCTTTTCTTAAATTTGTCAGTTTTGCTCTCCAACCGTTCGTTGTAGTAAATAGAATTTAATTATGAGAATTGGGTATATTTATTTGTATTGTAAAGAAGAATATATATATATTATAATTACCTGAGGCTGAGGTGTGGGTAGGCAAAGGGGTGGAAGCTAAGGGGTTGGAATTATCTCTCTGCCTTTTGGGATTCAGACTCAACTGTTGTTGATTTTGGTGTTGTAAAGGAGAAGGAGAATTAGAAGAGATGAGATGCAAGTGTTGTTGCCTCTCGCGCCTTTTGGCGGCCGGAACCCAAGTGCTCTTAACGTGGGTTTGGCACTGAAACCCGCGGCTCTTACAGCAAGTCCTGCACCTCATATGCTCACAATCTTTCTTTGCTTGATTCCCACAATCTTGGCAATTCATGCTAATGCTGCCACTACTACTAATACTCATATTATTATTGTTATTTCCACCACCTCCAGATTGCCTCATCAGTCCGAACCCTAATGATGACGATCTACTACTATTATTATTATGCAGTAGTAAAGAGTGATCATCATCATCAGCAGCAGCAGAGAGATTAATGTAATTGGTTGTAATTAATCTCCTACTGGAAGAAGAACCCCCAATGAGTGAAAGATCCACATGATGATGATCTTCAAGTTGTAGTTTTTGCTGCTGATGATGATGATGATGCTGATGTAACTGATAGTATTGCTGCCATAGCTCGAAACCCTTGTTGTAGATCTCTTCGTTTCTGAACAAATACAAACTGTTGTTGTATGTTGTGGTTTCTTGATCCTGTTCTTCCTCCTTTCCACTTAGTGTGAAGAACCCCGACATTTTCTCTTTCTGCTACACCTCAATTTCGACAATAAATCCATAAAATGTTTTAGGGGAAAATGGGTTGCTAAATATGGAAAGATCTATGTTTTAAATTTGTGGGTTTAATTTGAACAAAGTAATCTAAGTGTTTGTGAGTTTGATTGACAGAGAAATTGTTATTTGGGACTCTGTTTTGGGGTTAAGCTTAATTTTTGCAGCTTTTTGGAGGACAAATTTTAGGAACAGTCTTGGGTAGCTAGGGCAACGAAGATCGTTCGTCCATTAGTTAAGTACCTTCTCTCTTGAATTCAATTCTCGATTTGCTTGTTGCAGCAGCTTTATTTAATGTCACTGCCCCTGCAACTGCAACGCCGCCATGGATACTTCTTCTCCAGCTACAACCTCAATTTTATACAACCCCCATAATAGTACATACAAACTCTCTCTTATTTTTTTCTCTCTCCTCTTTCTCCCTCTCCCTCTCTCTCTAAAATACTACTCTCATCAGCAGCTGGCTGATTTTGTGGTGCACCAGAAAATCTGTATAATCGATTCTCACCCTCTCTCTCTCTCTCTCTCTCCCTCCCCGCAATCTTATTCTGCACTTCCCTTGCACTTGTACAAAATTAAAGATACATTCTCACCGAGATCGAATCTCAACCGTTGCATGTCTATCAAACGGTCACCTCACCGGTCACGTGGCAGTGCACCAGCCTTAGCTTATTCGTCCTTGCCCGGAAAACACGCTCTACTTTTTTCTTTTTTTTTTCCTGTCTGCTCTTTATAATTTTATTGCTACTGTCTACTAATATGCAACCAGCCAAGCAATCTATGTACCGTACCGAAAGGGGAAACACACTCTCACATGCATTTCTGTAGGATCTTTTTTGACCTTAATCCGATAATCCAAATTAAAGGTCCTAATTAATTAGCTGTGATGCTAAGTTATGGTCACAGGCTCACAGCTAGCTATTAATGAGGTGACTATTTTATTTTGAAGAACATGAATATATTTAAATACGTAAATATTTTCTTAAAAATTGTTTGTCTGGCCTCGTATTCTAGGGAGAATGTAGTAGCTCCTCGATCGTATTCAACTCTAATTCTTAATTTCTATAATAATTTTAAGTTTTGACATAGGATGTTGAACGTTTTTTAAGAATAATTATTCCCTCCAATTTTTTTATTTGTCATTTTAAAAGATGAATTTTTTATTTTTTGTATTTGTTATTTATAGATTTTAAAGAAGTATTAATGACTTAATTTTTTATATTATTTCTATATTAAATATTAACTTATTTTTCTTTCAACTATTTCAATAAATTTTTAAAAAATAATATTAAAATTTTATAATTATTTTGATCAATCAAATAAAATATTAATTATATATTTTAATATTTATGTTTTCTCTTAAAATGTCGAGTAAAAAAGAATATAGGAGGATCAGCGAATGAAGAGTTATATATGGACAGTATAGTTGTTTCTGTTCAAAGGTCAGCATCGTCACCGTTGAAAGCAACGGATCCAACGACAAAGAGCTCCTTAGTAGAGTAGTCATGTATATGCATATATACGTACAACCCAGTATACAACCCATATATATGCATTAGTTATTCATCTACTAATAAGTGCTACTTAGCTAATTAATTACTTACTATATATAATAAAGGTACAATTAAATTCACTGTAATTAATTACGGATGAAGTTTTGCGCGCATGGGAAAAAGAAGGCAAAACTATAGAGGTCGAGTGTCACAAATTCTTCAAAGACTGAACTTTAAATTATGGATCATCAGCTCACTCTTTGGCACAATTTATTTGAAGTACATAATTGAGCGATCCATTCGAACTGGAATTAAAAATATAAACGAGTCAATTTAAGTTGAGTGTGTTATTAGTTATGTTCATGACATACTCAAACATATCTTGGTAAGATTAATTCCGCTACATTATGTAAAATTATTGAGAGCTTTCAAGCCTTTTATGTTTTGAGGGCAATTTTGTGACTTACGCATGACTAATTTTAAAATGGTAGTTCCCATATTTGTACTAGTACTAGTATTGTATTATCCATGAATTGTCTTCGTATCTCAATATTGTTGGTTATTTTTACTAATTTGTTGCAGCAATTAGATCCCGATCGAATTATAGACAAAATAAAATTTTAAACATTTATTAAATTAAAAAAGAATTCTTTTAATTTGAGGAACATTTTTTTATAATAAATGAGATTTTTTTTGTGAGACAGCCATTGTCTTTTTTCAAAGAGGGATTAAATAAATTTTTATTTAGTTTTAAAATTAGGTATACATTTATAAAATAACAACTTTTTAAAAAAATTATTTGTTCAAAAGTATATTTAGTATTAATTAAAAATGTAATAATAATAAAATGATAGTACTCAATCAAATTATAACAAAAGTAATAATGGAATGTTAATAAATTTATATATATATATATATATATATATATATATAATTTCAAAACTGATAAAAAAAAAGTGTATTTGTAATTTTGTTATTAGAGAGAATACTTGTTGCTTACATTTACTCCCTCCGTCCCTTTTTAAATGTCGTTTTAGAAAAGTGTTTTTATTCCTTAATATTTATCATTTGAGAATTTCAAGTAAGTATCAATTGTTTAGTTTTTAATATTATCCCAAGTATTAAATATAATTTTGATTCTCTCACTACGTCTTATCTAATAAGTAACACTCTATTATTTTAATACAAGAACAGTATAAATAATTGATATTATATTTAATATTATACAATTATTTTTTTAATACTTGTGTATAGTTTTAAAATAACATATATTAAAGGAGAGAGAGAGTACTTTGCAAGTGAGTTAAATTAAGAAGGGTTAATACGATTAATGAAATGTTTACGAGTGGTTGATTTGGTGATGAAATCAACAAATTCCAGTCGGATGGATTTAATTGCTGACCTCGCTTGATCAGATGCCTAATCATGTACTTTTTTTTATATATTATATAGGTAGTTTAAGATATAATTAGATATATTAAATTTTTTTAATAATATTAATATTAAATAATTAATATTGATTTAAAATTTTATTACTATCTATGCAATAATTAATTATTTTATATTATCTCTTTTTTAATTACTTTATTTTTTAAAAAAATTAAAAAAAAAATTCTTAAATATATATAAAATATTTTTTATTTTAAAAAAATAAAATTATTAAAATAATCTATATAATAAAAAAGAGGTATTAGTATCTTAAAAACATCGTTAAATCGATAGTTTGGGATGGGATAGTATATATATATATAGAGAGAGAGAGAGAGAGAGAGAGAGAGAGAGGAAAGGACCATCCTTAAACTTCCAATGGCTTGGCTTGGCTTAGCCGCTACGAGTCCAAGTCTAATCTAGTAGTATATCAGTGTTTGATAATATGGACTACGAATGGGATGGGACATGTAAAATTACAAAGGCTACAACCCTCAATCAAACACGTGATGTGCCTAATTAGTGGGCATAAATTTTTATTTTTTTTAACGACCCCCACAACACTACTACGAAATATTAGTACAAGTATTATAAATTACGTAATTAATTTCTATAATTTCTCATAATAAAACTTCACAAATAAATAAAAAAGTAAATTCTCAAAATAATTATATATAAAAAAAAAACAAGTCCCCACAGTCAGGTGAAAGAACAAAAATTGAACGTAATTTCTCTAATTATTAATTTAGCCTTATAAATTTATACTCCTTCTGTGCCAAAAATAAACTCTTATATTATATATGTTGAATTTTTTTTGTTAACTATAATAGCGTATTGTATTAATATTATTTGACCTCGATAGTATTGCATTTTCAAGTACATTTTCTTTTTTAAAAAAATTGTTCCCATTCTCAAGTAATTTGTAATTTATTAGTGAGATGGGCTAGTGTCAGCATCACAAGTAATTATTCAGTAGTTCAGTGATATCTTATAATTTTTCTAGTGTCACTCTGTCTTTCTCCATCTTGTTAATTTTAGGGAATTATTATTTGTAATTAATATTTTCACAAATTCTCACTTACTTATGTGATTCTCGTTTACGATTCATGTAAAGGTAGTCTTATGAAAATATTAATTTCGTTTGTAAAAATATCAATTCTCTGATTATAAGCATGTTTGGTTAGCATCTCATAAGGAAATTGGTTGAGGCTATTTTAGAAACAAGTCAGTAGCTAATACCATTTTTTTTAATTTGAAATTCGTAAATAAATAATTAAATAAATCAAAACCTACAAATTAAGATACACACATGTGCAGTAAGAGCAAGAAAACATTCATGAATATGTATGTATTACAAATGAAATGGTCCTGAAAAACATACCTAGCAATTAGTACTAAACAAGAGATCTTTTGATGTCCCAAGACAGTAATATATATATATAAGAGGAGTATATTGTTGCGATATTGGATAAATATTCAAAGATTCTCTATTGTAATTATTTTCTATTATATTCTTTCCTAGTTTAAAGATATTTCTCTGATTATGCAAATAACTTAATTATAGGAATAACTTGATTATAGGATCTCTACAATCTCTATAAATATGTACATGTAAATATACAGGAATGAGAATAAATGACAATATTCTTCTCTGACTTTCAAGTTGGTATCAGAGTTACGAGACTCTAAATCATTCTTCTTTGAATCCTTAAACCATGAGCAAGTCAAATTATACCCCCATCATTATTCAACACGAAGGTTCATCGTTTAATGCAGTAATTGTATTGAATGAGACCAACTATGATCTGTGGTCTCAAATGTTAGAGATGCAAATTGTTGAGAAAAAGAAACTCTCATTCATTCGTGGCACATCGCCGTCACCTAAGGAGAAAGATGAAGGCTATGAAAAGTGGTATTCAGACAATCAGAAGGTCAAAAGATGGTTGCTAATGTCTATGTCCCCGGAGATTATGAAGCGATACATTCGTTTACCTACCGCACGAGATATTTGGAAAGCTCTGTCTAAAGTCTTTTATGATGGAGTGGATGAATTACAAATTTTTACCTTGAACCAGAGGGTTTTCTCTGCCAAACAAAATGGCAGACCACTTTCTATATATTATTGAGAACTGACTGAAATCTTCAGTGAGTTGGATCATCGTGATAAGGTGGTCATAGTGGATGAGACAAATATTGCATCCTATCAGAAATTGCTTCAGCGACAAAGGGTGCATATCTTTCTCGTTGGATTAGAGGGTGATTTCGAGCAAGTGCGAGGCAAAATCTTGAGGAAGGATCCTATCCCTAAATTAGAAGAATGTTATGCCCTAGTTTGCCGCAAAGATGTTCGACGCGGGGTGATGAACGAACAACTGGAAAATTCTGAAGCTTCAGCCATGGCTTGAAATTATGTGTTGAGACTAATCAGGTGCTTGTTGATAAAGGGAGATATCAAAGGCTTATTGGAAGATTGATGTACTTAGCCCACACTAGGCCAGATCTTGCCTATGCATTGAGTATTGTTAGTCAGTTTATGCATAATCCTGGAGAACAACATATGAATGCAGTTATGCGCATTTTAAAATATCTGAAGTCTGCTTCTGGAAAGGGCATTTTGTTCACTAAAAATGTAGATTGTCAAAGTGTGAATGCATGCAGTGATGATGACTGGGCTGGAGCAATAGATGACATATGATCTACTTCGGGATATTTCACATTTGTAGGTGGTAATCTCGTTACATGGAAAAGCAAAAAACAGAATGTTGTTGCACATTCAAGCGCAGAGGCTGAATTTAGGGGTATGGCACTTAGAATATGTGAAGTATTGTGGCTAAGACTTCTCTTGAGGGATTTGAGTTATCTGCCTAGGCAATCGATTCGGCTTTGTTGTAACAATAAAGTAACATATGATATTGCTCATAATCCGGTACAACATGATCGTACAAAATATATGGAGGTAGACAGATTCTTCATTAAGGAGAAATTGGATGAGAAAATTGTCGAGTTGCCTAAGATTCGATCTGAAGATCAATTGGCTGATATTCTCACCAAAGTTGTTTCAAGTCGAGTGTTCTCAAAGTTTTTGGGCATGTGTGACATCTATGCACCAACTTGAGGGGGAGAGTTGCGATATTGGATTAATAGTCAAAGATTCTCTATTGTATTTCTTTTCTATTATATTCTTTCCTAGTTTAGAGATATTTCTCTGATTTGGCAAATAACTTAATTATAGGAATAGCTTGATTGTAGGATCTATATTATCTCTATAAATATATACATGTAAGGGTACATGAACGAGAATGAATGACAATATTCTTCTCTGACTTTCAAGTTATATATATGTACTTGGTTTTGGATCATGAACCAATAAAATACGATCGACGACTAGTAGTAGTACTTTGATTTTAAGGATGCGATTCCGAATGATTGAGTTCATTCCCGAGCCCAGTGTTTGCTTTACCCGCGGTGCGTTGACTCCAACCATGTAATATTCTAGAAAATTAAAAACGCGTTTTTATTTATTTTTACATATATATACAATGATTGATACAATTTTTTTTTTTTGAATCACGTTATATTTTGCAAAAATATTACTTATAATTTTGTCCTATGATGAGATACATTGACATATTATAAAAATAAATTACATTATATAGGTATTTTAATGAATATGCCTAGGTATTCATAATAGAAACTTTAAATTTTTTTCCTTACATTATATCTCATTTTTCTTTCATTCTTCTCGTTATATATATATATATATATATATATATATATACCTCAAGGGAGACTTTTTGTATTCTTCCAAATTTTAGAAAGAAAAAATGGAGACTTCATTTCTAATTATCTTCATTTACTTCCCATGCAGTGAAATGCAAAAAGAGCAGTCATATCAGTACCCTTAGTAAGCTAATACTCCATATGGCAGCAATTCAGTCTCTCAATTCCACTCTGATTAACAAATAGAGTACTTTTTCGGGGATCGATTTTGATAACCGAAGTGATGATTGCGAGTTTCACACTTTTTTATTTTTTGATATATATAAAAAAAAATTATAATATCGAAAGCGACCACTCGCCACACTCAATCCCTCAAAATTTTTGTAACAAATAGGAGTGTGTATATATGTGTATATACTACAACCAGCAATCAATTTTGTATCACAAACAAATCTTCAAGTACAAGTACTGGCATTCATTCATTATTCACCCTCACCTACAGTCCAGTCATGTCTTACATATCGTAAAGGTACTCTTAAATCATGAGTCAAAAAAATCATGAAACATGTTTATCTATTTAAATGTCTTTTTTAAAACCATTACATTTTTTTAGCTAGCGTGCACAATATTACCGTTTTGAATTAATCTCTGGTTGTCAAAATTTTATCATCGGAATGTATCAAACAGAGAAGTGATATTTTCATAAATAAATCATTTTTTACGAGTAAAAGATAGTAAAATGAAATGAAATCGAGTGGTTAGACTTTTATTCGAGAAATAAGTTTACATATATTATATCTAATCATAACATTAAACACTATATTTTATATCACTATTAAAAAATGAGTCCTGATACGAGAATTCGTGTCAGGTCTTATTTTTTAATGGTGAAATAAAATGTAATATTTGATGTTATAATTAAATATTATACGTATAAAGTGATCCTTGTTCGAGCGTTCCAAGTTCCAACAAAGAAAGATGAATTAATACATTATTATTGCTCGGATGTACGGACTCCTCGCGTAGCCTTCACCTTCATAATCATACGTAAGGCTGCAAATTGAACCAAACAGTTCGGGCTCAATTCGGGTTTGACTCGAAAAAATGTGAGCGAAACTCGAATTCGTTAATAATATAATTCAAATCTGAGTACAAAAAATAGTTCGAATAAAAATACGAGTAGAATCTGAATAAAGTTATACTCGACTCGTTTATAATTCAAACTATTCGAATTTTTAATTATGATCTGATACATAATCGATTGATACATATTCGAATCTATACTCGATACATTCTCTTATAATAGATACACAATTAAACAAAATTTGAATAATTATTTATTATTATTTTTTTATTTGTAATTTTAATTTTAATTTTATATATTTAAAGTGTAATTACAATTATATTTTTTAATTTATAATTAAAATAATAAGTTCAATTAATAATTATATATATTATAAAACTAGTTATGATGTGAAGACTCGAATTCGAGTTTGAATTTGAAGTTCGCGAGTAATTTGAATATAATTCGATCCGAGTCGAATCGAATTCGAATAACGAAAATTCAAGTCGAGTAGAATCTGAGTAAAATTTTTCAAATATATTTCGAATCCGAATCGTATTCGAGTACGAATTTAACCTTACAAGTCGAATCCGAACAGTTTAAAATATGGATCGATTCGGCTCGTTTGCAGTCTTAATCATACGGATCGAATTTTAAATGTTGCAGCAGTAGCAGCTCCAAGTACAAATCCATAAAAGCATATACCTATAGTCTGTCTTGAAACACCGTTAATTTTGAAAATTTATTGAGTAGTTGGAGGTAACATCACGAGATGTTATAAATTAATTATATTTTTTTATTTTAATAATATTTTATTGATTGTAATTTTAAATTTATTAAAATAAATAAATATAATTAATTTAAAATATCACAGAACAGTATCCCATAATTACTAAATAATTAATCGTTAATTTCAATCCATAAAAGGAAAATTTATTTATATCATGTCACGTTCATAGGGGGGCTGCCCACAACTTTTTGTTTAACAAGAACTTAACCACACCCCACAGTCCACAGAGAGGGATGGTCCCCATCCTAGTCATAAACATGGGTCCACTCATCTCTTTAGTTTGGCTCCCACTCGCCTTCGACATGATTTATGAAGAATTAGAACTACATATCATTAAATTTATATATGGTACGTACGTAAATTATGTTTTATAGACTATATAAGTAGGTTTGCTCTTGGAGGATAACTTGGTAGTATTATCGGAGAACCGAAGAAGATGACTTTCTCTGTTATCATGTGCATTCGAACCCCCAACCCCCTCTCCCCTCCCCTTTTGGGGAACTGATCATCTACAGAGAACTGCTGATGGAAGAAGCTTAAGCTTAAATAGTTCCTCAGCAAAAGTGGAGAAAGATATGCCCTTTTTTTTATTTTTTTATTTTTATGTTTGTACATCGGTTCGATTTTTGAATAGATATTTTTCTAATGGAATTTCAACTGTACAAACTCTTGAAAATTTGTCAAAAGAAAAATATTTTCTGAGCGTGCGTAGGACAACCCTAAATATATATAGGAAAAATCCCAAAAGTAAAAAAGATTAGATTGATTCTTGGAGGGAGAAATAATTAGGTAGATCTCTCTCAAGTGAAGCTGGCCATAGGTTGCCTCCACTCATAGTCATGGCAAAAAAAATCATCTTGATTGTCATATCATAGTAAAAGAATCAAGTTCCCTTCCAAAAGTAATTCATGCTGAATAAGTCTATATATACTTATAATTTTTAAATATTATTTTAAATATTAATATCATTCATATTATTATTAAAATAATGTATATGACGTATAAATTTTAATCTAAAATATATATTTTTAATAATATAAATAATAATAATGCTCGAAAGTTATAAGCGTTAACTTATCCATTCATGCTGTAACTCCTAAACATGCCCTTTTACTAGAAGCTATGCAAAAGAGCTAGCTAGCTAGCAGCAGAGCCTTCTTTTTACTGTTCGAGTCTGATGCTGTGTTGCTTTTCTCTATTTTCTTTAGAGGAGTGATATTTTTATAAGTTTTTTTTTTGTTGATATTTTTATATAAAAATTATAGTTATAAATTTATAGTGATGAGCAAAATTATCGTTATAAAATTTTAAAAATATTTTTTATATAAAAATATTATAAAATTATATAAAAATATAAGTTTCCTTTCTTTATTATTGGCTGAAATTGTAAATAGGTTGATAACTGCTGCATGACAAGAGTACTAAGAACGCATTACATTACTATCCTTGGTTTGGAGTCTGGACAACATTAATTTTCAGTAAGATTAACAATGATCAGACCCAACAAAATATGATTATGGATTAATTTTAATTTATAAAATTTAGTTATGATTTTATTTAAAAATTAAAATAATATATTTTTTTTAATATGATTGTATGGATTGAAATTATATAACTATGGATCAAATATAAGTCAATTTATATTTTAAATTTCAAACTTATTATTATTATGGTCTAATTAAAATATATTATTAAATATTAATTTTATAAATAAGACTCTTTAAAAAAGAGGGAGTATTACTTTTTGCATACTTACATGTCAATAAAACTTCTAATAAAATTAAAGTAGGAATAACATAAAACTCTAAATAATGCGATATAATAAATTAATATAAGATTCTTATTAATTTACTTTTATGCTATCTATCTACTTATATCAATTATTTACTATCGAGAATTTATCGTTATTCTCTGCTTTAAATAAAACAGAATTTGGGATGAGATCATATGCCTATAACAAATCAAATCAACTTCAATCAATCAGACGATAGAGCTTGGGGTGGGGACCTCTTGCCTTCCAAATCCATAAATGTATCTTCTTACACAGTTCATAGCACTTTATTTAGAAAAAATTTAGACTTATTTTAAAAAAAATAACCCCTAATTTTATTTATAAAAAAAAATGAAAAAGAGTATGATTTTATTCTATTTATATTTTGTAAATAAGATAGAGTCATATTTTTTTTATCTTTTATGAGAGTAAGATTTATAAATACATTTTGAAGATAAATGTAAAAGCACTTGTTTATTTAATTTAAAAATAAAACTAATATTATAATTACTCGATCCGCAAGTAAAAAACTGCCGTTAATTTTAGTAAAAACAGACCGTAAAAACTGAGAGGGGGAAGAAATAAGAGAGAGGATTGTATGTACTATGGGGAACTCTCCAATTTATTCATGTTTATATAGGGAGAGAAAGGAAGAGATAAGAGGAGAGAGAAGATTTTATCTTTTATTGGGGTTGTATTAATTTGAGGTTGCAGCATCCATGGAAGCGTAGCAGATATGAAATAGTTGTAATCTAGGTCTAGATTTGGATTGAGAATAATAAATAATAAAATTGGGTTGAAAATAATTAACTGGGAAGGACCTATTTTTTTAATAAAAAATATATGGCTCCAAATTTTATCCCATCCAAATAATATCAAACAGTTAACTAACTCACTAATTAATAACTATTATTGTCAAGTCTAACAATGTCTAATTCTTCTTTGATAACTCCCTCTATCTTGCAAAAAAATGTTATTGAATTTCGTTTTTGCAAAGAATGTCATTAAATTTAATCTTTGCTTGAATTGGTTACTCACTTTTTGAAATGTCTAGGGAGTATTACTTACCATGGTATTAATATAATGGAATTTCCTTGTGCTTGCTAAAGAAAAACTAACAGGCTTTCAGTGACCAGTTAGGTAGAGATGTTCGAAGAACGAGTTGCGTACGTGTTGTGACATTTTAATTCGAGTCCTTATTACCATGCTAGGAAGCTAACATGTCTTTGAAAAATACTTGAAAAATAAGGTTATAAATTAAATCAAACGGTTTTGTCTCAATTCGAAAAAATGCAAACAAGATTTGAATTCGTTAATAATATGATTCAAATTTGAGCATAAAAAATAGTTCGAATAAAAATATAAATAAAATCTTACTTGTTTAAAATTCAAACTACTCAAATTCTCAATTGTGACCCAATACATATTCATTTGATACATATTCAAGTAGATATTCGTACATTCTCTTATAATATATAAAAAGTTAAATAAAATTAGCATAATTAGTTATTATTATTTCTATTTTATTTTAAATTTTTATTGTGATTTTATATTTGTAAATTTATTTTCTCATTCAATTTATAATTAATCGTATTAAAAAGGTAATCACTATATGGAGACTCAAGTTTGAGCTTCAATTCGAGGTTCGCAAGTAATTTGAATATAATTCAATCTGAGTCATATCGAATTCGAGTAATGAATATTCAAATCGAGTTGAATCTGAGTAAAAAAAATTCAAATACAATTCAAATGCAAATTAAATTCAAGTATGAATTCAACTTTTCGAATCGAATATTCAATTCAATTCAACTCGTTATGAGGACTGAAACTTTTCAGTAACTACACGGGGAATACAATGGATTATATACATAGAATAGTTGATAACAAAATTAAGGGCACACTTTGGAAATCCAGAAAACCTCAAACCCAGACAAAAAAAACCAGAGAGAGACGCACTATACTAGAATTTAGTTGGGTTTTGGATGAGCCCTTTACAAGTCGAATCAAGTAATAAAGGGTTAAATAACTTTTTTTTATTAGTGTACTTGATCTCAATTTACAAATGCATCACTGAACTGATTTTTTTTTTAACAATAGCATTACTTAACTGATTTTTTTTTTACAAAAATTTTTCGTCTATACCCGTTAACTATTTAATAGACAAATGACGTGACAATGTGGCAGCTTACATGGATTAAATATTGCTAACAATTCAAATCAAATGTAGTTGTCCCAATAAACGTGTTCATTGTTAATATAACTCTCATATTATTATTATTATTAAATTAAAAATTATTTTTAAAATATCTCAATTTATTTTTTAAAAAGTAAAATTGATCCTTTTTTTGTGTGTAATGGAAAGAATATTATTATTATTATTATTAAATCAAAATTTATTTTTAAAATACCTCAAATTAATTTTCAAAAAGCAAAATCGTTCTTTTTTTTGTTTTTGTAACGGAGAGAATATTATTATTATTATTAAATCAAAAGTTATTTTTAAAACACCTCAAATTAATTTTTAAAAATTAAAATCGTTTTTTTTAGTGTAACGGAGAGGATATTATTATTATTATTATTAAATCAAAATTTATTTTAAAAATATTTTAAAAAGAAAAATCATTCTTTTTTTTTGTGCAACGGAGATATTATTATTATTAAATCAAAATTTATTTTTAAAATACCTCAAATTAATTTTTAAAAAGCAAAATCGTTCTTTTTTTTTGTGTAACGGAGAAGATATTATTATTATTATTAAATCAAAATTTATTTTTAAAACATCCCAAATTAATTTTTAAAAAGAAAAACTTTTTTTTTTTGTAACAGAGCAGATATTATTATTATTATTATTCTTATTAATATTATTAAATCAAAAAATATTTTTAAAATACCTCAAATTAATTTTTTAAAAGTAAAATTGTTCTTTTTTTTTCTTTTTTTTATGTGTGTGTGTATAGGCAGGTATTCTTGTTCTTATTCTTCTGCTTCTGCTTCTTCTTTTTCTTTTTTTTCTTCTTCTTATTATTATTATTAATTCCTAATTCCTAAAACCCTATCTAGTCCCTCTCTTCTCTCTTTCTTTCGAAACATAGGACACGAAACAGTTATGAAGAAAGTGAAAGCTTCAAAATCAAACCCTTTTGAATCCATTTGTTCTCGTCGCAAATCCATCTGAATTAATGTGGGTAATTAGGTCGCCTTTGAGGATCTTCTCTTCTTCGATAACTTTGATTGCTACATTTTTGTTGGTGTTGATGTTTCGGGCATGTTAGACTTTGGTGAAGTTGTTATGACTGAAAAGTTTTTCGATTTCATATCAGCCTAATAAAAGCCCTTGGCCTTCCTTTTTGGTCGAGTTTTTGCTGGGTGCAGGCATGGTGGGGTTGCGTAGTCGGCAACAGTAACCATTAATGTGAATTTTGGAAAATTTGAAGTTTAGGGCAAATTTTTTATTGCCATTAAAGGGTTTGATTTTGAATTTTTTCCAATGAGGTTTGTGTTTTATCCTTTAAGATCTAAGGATTTGGGGGCTATGAACTAGGTTTATTCTTCGTTTCAAATCACTAGTGTTTTTTGTAGTTATGTTTCTTCTGCTAATTTGGATGAAGAAGATGATGAATATTAATGAAGTTGTTTGTTTTGTTCAAGTATAATATATTAATAGATTGTATTTGTTATAATTACATAAAAATTTATTTGTTATTAAATATAAAAATGGGTCAGCCATGTCATATTTTTTTCTGTTAATTATACACATAAGTGTTACTTAAGTAGCGAAAATTTAATTTTTGTAAAAAAAAATCAATTTAGTGATGTATTTATAAATTGAGATCGAATACAGTGATGAAAATATTACTTAACCCAAGTAATAAATAGAGCTAAATATATGCATATCCTTATATCCTATACAGGAACGAGTTTATAGAATAAATTTACGAGGGTTAAATCACTTTTTTGTCAATATACTCCATCTCAATTTCTAAATTCATCATTGAACTAAATTTTTTATAAAATTTTAAATTTTCGTCAAAGACTGTTAACCATTTAATAGAAAAATGACGTGACAATATTAAATACATTTTTCATCAAAGAACCGGAGGTAGATTTATAGTTGCATCACTAAAAAATAAAATAATAATAATAATAAAACCATCCCCGTTATACAAAAGAAAAAAGATTTGTTTTGTTTTTTAAAAATTAATTTGAGGTATTTTAAAAATAAATTTTGATTTAATAATAATAAAATTAATAATAATAATAATAATAATAATAATTTTTTTTTTTTAAAACTAATATTTTTTTTTTGTGTAACGAAGAGAGAATTATTATTATTATTAAATCAAAATTTATTTTTTAAATACCTCAACATAATTTTTAAAAAAGCAAAACTAATTGTTTTTTTTTTGTAACGGAAGGATATTATTATTATTATTATTGTTATTATTATTAAATCAAAATTTATTTTTAAAATATCTCAACTTAATTTTTAAAAAGTAAAACTAATTTTTATTTGTAACAGAAAGGTATTATTATTATTATTATTATTATTATTATTATTATTATTAATTTTATTATTATTAAATCAAAATTTATTTTTAAAATATCTTAACTTAATTTTTAAAAAGCAAACCTAATTCTTTTTTTTGGTGTAACGAAGATGGTATTATTAATTTATTATTATTATTATTAAATTAAAATTTATTTTTAAAATATGTTAAATTAAATTTTTAAATGCAAAACTAATCTTTTTTTTAATGTAACGGAGAGAGTATTATCATTATTAACTCAAATTTAATTTTTAAAATATCTCAAATTAATTTAAAAAAAATAAAATTAATGTTTTTTTCTTTTTATTTTTTTGATAACGGAGAAGGTATTATTATTATTATCATTAAATTAAAATTTATTTTTAAAATATCTCAAATTAATTTTTTAAAAGCAAATCTAATTCTTTTTTTTGGTTTAACGAAAACGGTATTATTATTATTTATTATTATTATTTTCTCTTTTAATGATGCAATTATAAAACGAATTCCAATTCAATGATGAAAAATATATTTAATAGTATCACATTATTTTTTTGTTAAATGATTAACAATTTTTGACAAAAATTTTAAATTTTATAAAAAAAATTCAGTTCAATAATAAAATTATTAAAAAAAATCAATTCAATAATATATTTATAAATTTGGATCGAGTACACCGACGGAAAAGTGATTTAACCCAAATTTAGGACATTATAAGAGATTCTCTATTATTCTGCCGCGCAATCACAAAACAGCTACATATAAGAGATAAGACACTTCAAGGAATAAATACATAATTACTTAAATTAGTTATAGGAATAAATAACTAACTAGTTATAGGACTAAATTTAAAGGGTTACTAACTAAATAAATAATTAGATAGTGTATATACAGTAAAAATAAATTAGTAATAAAAGGTCCCTCCTCTTATCAAATCCATAAATCATTTGCGATCTCACTCAAAAAACTTCATTTTCCTATATATGTGTGTGTGTGTGTGTGTGTATATATATATATCAAACAAAGTATGAAAGGAACTGAAAATTGCTATAATATTTCAAATTACATAGTCTATATACCCAGTGTAGGCTATGAATTTTCCAGCTCAACCTGATTACTAAATTCTCACATCACAACAATAGCGCAATCAAAATTCTTACAATATTTATTAAAGGAAAGTTGTACGCATCAAAGCTTAAAGAGACGTGAAAAGCTGATTGTAGAATTCAAAACCAAAAAATAGAAACACATTCTGATTGAAACTCAACTGGTAACTTGATATTCCTACCTCTTTGTTGGAAAGAAACAGCAAGGTTGATGGTACTGCAACTGGAAGCCAGAAATCACTCCAATGAAGCATTTCAAATTATCTAATCTGCGAAGGAGAGCAGAGTAAACCAGAAGCATCAGAACCGACCATTGCTAGGTCACAAACAGTACAAATATGCCCTTCCTGGGAAGGAACAAAACGTGAACTGCAATAAGGGCAAGATACATCTTTTTGGCCCCGGTATATAGGGACATACGTCGCTCCACAAACCACAAATGGATTTCTGAAGTCATAATTCAGCTGGGAGGCGTCATTCATGTTCCTCTCTGCAGCCTGCATAACTTGGCGGGCCGTTTTGGCTTGATTTTCAACTGTTGGATTAGTCTCTAAGAGGCGTCTAGCAAAGTTAGCTGCTGTGCTTAGATTTTTGGCCTTGTAGCAAACGGTCATGGCATTTAATAAAGCGAGTCTCAAGTGAGGCAGCTGAAGGTTACAATGAGTGAAGTAAGCTGCCAGCTCTTGCTGGCGAACAGGATTGTCCTTCAATTCTCTTCTACTGAGTTCCATTTGTAAACCAAGAACATACTCCTTTACAATGATGATTAATTCCTTGACTTCATCCACCTCTCTACGTGAATTGACCACAATCAGTGGAATGGTATGAAGAATACCCTGAAATAGCCGCAAAGCTTCAGTAAATTTCCCAGTAGTTGTGGCTTTGTACCCTGCCTTAAGCTTCTCTTCCAGTTGTGTGAAACTGAAAACAAGTGCAGGTGGGCTACGCACATTAGGGCTTGCTGCCTCACTCCATCCCCTCTCAATTGCCAATGAGATAACCGGAGCTGAGGAGAAGGCACGTAAGTAAGTATGGCTGCCCATGTGAAGATCAATAAATAATGATTTCAAGGGAATAAAGTTCCTTATCCCCAGCTGCCGGCTCAGCAAACGCATTGCAGTGTCAAAATTTCCAGCTGCAGCATGCTCAGCTGCAAGAGATGATTTTTGGACCCAAATCTGGTCCACAGGCATACCAGCAGTTGGGGCAATAAATACAGAGCGCACATTGCTAGCAGCTTTTGGTGTGTCAATATCAGGTGGAAGTTCAAGATCCTCGAGATCCCATCCTCCGTCTTCGTTTTCTTCATGTATTTCCTCGTCCTCAAGCACTATACTGATGTCTCCATTTTGGATGTTCTCAACATCCACAATATCCAGATCTTCACCCCAATCTGCATCTGCAGCATCTTCGTATTCTTCCAGCCCACCCTTCCCAACATTGTCAAGACCACCCTCAAAGATCCCTTTTGTGACCATCAATAATGGCCAATCACCACCACACAAGATAGGACTTGGAGGCATTAAAATAGAAGCTGACCTCCCTTTCGGCAACGGGGGAACATTATCTCCCAGTTCAGTAGCAAGACGTTCAGCAATGTCGTGAAGTCCATGGACCGCAGCAGTGATGTATGCAAGGGGCAAATGACCAGCCTTCTCCAAAATCTTAACACGCTCCTGGATGTCACCCAGGTACAAGGCATTGTGGAACTGACCCATAATATCATTTTTAACCTCAGCAATTTTCATCATTTTAGAAAGCTTATCCAAATTTCCTGTTATAAGATAAAGAAAAGATAGCCTCTCAAAGTTTTTCGTCCTCTGATATGCATATTCCACGATACCTGCATTACCCTGACGAAGGGCCTCCACCCCCAATCTATACCAGTGATCCTTCTCATCAATCTCCTTGGCAGAAGCAACGGCTATCTGGATGTTCCCGCTTTCTAGTGCTAAGTTAAAACGAGTTCGTTCATCCTTCACAAAATGGAGGGCAACTTCTGGAAACCCCTTTTGCTGGAGATATGCAATCATGGCTTGTCCACAGAGCTCTGATTTCTTAATCATGCTCATAACCTGGTCATATCTCTTCCGCAGCAGAGAAAGCTTGAACACATATTCAGTTGAATCAATGATAATAGGACGGTTTTTCCCATCCCGATCCAAACAAAATATTGTGTTTCCAAATATCTTTGTGATGTATACTGGGACATCAAGGGTCCTTATGATTCCACCGTCCCCATTAGGAAGGCAATATTTAATGTGGGTTAATGTTGTATATATGAAGACACCGTTGTCGTCCCAGGCTCCACTTTTAACTCGAATTGTCTCGTGAAGAGTACAACGATGCACAAGTTTCTTATCAGCAATAACAATAGAATGCTTGCTCAATAAAGCAACACTTTCCATGTCATTTGACCAAACAACATACCTAATGAAAGAAGTTTGAAGATCTCCAAGAATAATCCTTTGTTGGAGGTCAAAAATGATGACTCTATCCTCTGCCCTGCATAGCAAGTTTCCGGTACCGGCATAGAATATTGCATCAGTAGCAACAGGAAGGACACTCTTCTTGACAATTTCATTTTTAAGATTCTTGACTAATACTTGGTTGCTGCTCTTCTCAAGAACGGCAAATCTATTTCGAGCAACAAATACTGCCGAACCTCCAATACCTCTTTTTGCCTCTTGAATTGTATCACCTCTAGCAAAGCTGTCTTTGGGTATAATATAGAGTTCATAAGATCCCCCATCCACGTCTGAACAGATCAAAACTGCATTTTCAGTAGGACTATAAGAAAGAGTCTTGGGTCCTTGGTTCAAACTAGTCGAACCAGGCCTACGAATTGGTATAACTTGGGTTTCTTTCTGAGTTGAGTACTCATAGAAGCGCAGAAATCGATCTTTCACATAGTACAGACAATCCCCACTAACAGAAAAGGCAGGGCGTTCCCTCTCCAACTTGAACACTATCACGCCACTATCATGTCCTGCCGCCAGAAGGTTCATCTCGGGATGAGACACTAGAATCCAGAATCTGTCATGCTCTCTACGAAAAGTTTGAAGGCCGGTCCTTTTAGTAGAATCCCACACACGAATACTCTTATCCTCTGAATTTGACACTATAATATCTTGTCTCGCATGGAACAGAACACACGACACATTGTTCATATGCCCTCTCAAGGTGTCCACTTCCCAAGCCTTTGTATCTGAAAAATATAAAAAGTTTATTTTTTTCAGGTTGCCATACTCTTGAGCAATTTAGTTTTTGATAGAGTGATTTGTAATTTTTCAAAGCACAACCTAAGTTAAAGCATTATTAAGAAGCAAAAAAGGGAGGGAGGGAGGGAGAGGGGGGGGGGGGGAGAAGGTAAAAACTAAAAAATGAAACACTTGTAAACGCAACGGAAAAGCAAGAAAAAAAAACACATCCGTCATATCACTATCACTACCAACAGTCAGTTTATAAATAACACATTTTAAACCCCAATTTATAACACTATCAAAGCACTTGACATAAGAAAGCTTCTTCTGGAAACAAAAACCAAAATAATCTCCCTCCCACTTCAATTTTGAGCACACTGCCACTAAAATTACCAATACTAAATCTAGAATTTCGTTGTCTCATTGACCCAAACCAAGATATCAAACTTGACCGTTACCAAAGGTGCCATGACAATCAAATGCATGCTTCTAATGTTACTTCATGTGTTGCCTATATTTAGCAACACATAAGATTTTCCATTGTACAATTTTAAATAATCATCAACTAAATGAACTAGGAAACAAGACATGGAATGAAGCCCCACCAAACTCGGCCGTATATTTTTTTGTTCTCTTGTAAAATATGAAATGTTACAACATTCATGTTAAAATTTGTTCAAGAATATGCAATGAAGCATCAGACAAAAAATAAGCACAGAAAAGCTATTAAGCATGAGTGCTTAATCCCGGTATAAATAGCACACTGGTCACCACACTACCAAGACAACTGGACAAGTTATAGTCAACATAGTTCTCAACCCAATATGAACCGCCCACACTCCACCCATCACATCTATCACGTTCACCTCAACCCAACTTCTAGCGGCACTAATTCAACAATTTCCAAATCACTTCGCATTATTTACATATCAGTGATAAATGTATTAATATGTTTAGATGGCAAACCAAAAACACTTTGTTGTAAAAGAAATAGCCCAAATGTGTATTTTTTTGTCTTAGTATAGACAAAATGGTTGTTGATAGAAGTAGCACTTACATTTTCTATAACTGATTCATAAAGGAGGGGGAAAAATACAGCGGTTACCATAATTTAGGCTGAAAATTTATTCTGAAAAATAGGTAGAAACTGTTTAATGTAACTTCACATGTCAAAGAGACTAGACGAAGAACAAAACCAAAGAAAAATCTTTTCCAAGAGTTGAACAGCACATGCATACGTAATCACAGTTGATATTTGTTAGTAACAGCAAACTACTATCTATATATTTTATTTGTTTTAGTTTTATTTTTTTATCTTTTTTTGGGAATGGAAGTTGATGCAATCTGTATGTTAACATGACGTATAAACTTACGTGGAATAAATGAAGTTTCGTGAACAAGATCATACCATTCATTCTCCAGATTTTAACCTGGCGGTCATCTGCTCCAGAGACAATGAGGGGGAGAGTGGGATGGAATGAAGCCCAGTTGACTCCTCGATCATGACCTTCCAAGACATACTTAACAACAGCATCAACTCCACCAAAAAAATCTGTATTCATTTGACTCAACCGTAGGATGTCATCAGCAGGTGAAACCGTTTTCTTCCTCAGGGCACCAATATCCCAAACCCGAATAGTCTGATCCAATGAGGCAGATACAACGAGGTCCTCTTTCGGATGGAACAAAGCACACATAACATAATGGTTGTGTCCTGTCAAGACAGAAATGCAAGTACGAGACTGCCAATTCCATATCCTGATAGTCTGATCATCACTAGCACTAACAATCCAGGGATACTCATGGTGAAATTGGACAGTACGGATGTAATCCAGATGTCCAAGAAGGGTAAATAAACACCTATGCAACTTATAATTCCACACCTTGATCTTGTAATCGTCTCCTGCACAGATCATCATTCTGATAAACCAAAAACTATAATGCCAAAATCCTTACACAACAGTAACACCTAAAAAATTTCTAGAACAACATTTACAGATATATATATACACACATATATTGATAAATAACATAACAAATAACCCTTATGGATTGTTTAAACTAAAGGATAACTATAGTTGAGTATTTTTATAAATTGAATATAGGTAAGGGATTATAATTTTTCAAGACATTTAGAAAAAGTTAAGTTCACATCGATTTATGGTTCATTTCCTAAAGGCCAATGATCATAATGTTATTCAGAAAGAGTTTAGGGAAGTAAACCTACAGAACGACATAAATATCTTCACAAAATAAGTTATAAGAGTGTATATATTAATATATACTTTTCCAAACCCACTATCAAGCAATGCTAAAATCAGGAGCAATGTGCTTATTGACAAAACCTTTGTCTTTATTTATCTTCACTTCATTTCCCTCTTCCTTTAATTTCACTCTTCGTTTAATTTCCCTCAGTTCCTTTATAGATTCAAACAGACCAGGCAAGAACATACAAAGAAAGAGAAAACACAAGTAAATGGCAAATATAACATAGTTTAATTTCTATAAAAAAAAAAATCAGTTCACCGGAACAAATGTATTAGATGAAAACCAAAGACAGAAATTATGCGGCAGAATTGAGCACAAAATATGCATAAAACAAACAAATCTTTACTAGTACTATCCTAATTCAACGAAATCAAATTGCATAATGCAACCAACTAAATTGATCCATAATAATGATTGAAATAACGGAGAGAACTAAGACCTCCAGAAACAAATAGTGGCTGAGAATTATGGAAATGGACGCCACGAACAGGTCCATCATGCTCGTCGAATCGATCGATGAGTGTTCCAACTCTGTAATCCCAAAGCTGGATCACTCCACTGTGAAGACTCGCTAAGATCCATGGCCTCTTGCTGTGAAAACTTAGCCCTTTCACTCTGTTACTCTTTGTCTCGAATTTCGTCAACATCTTCCACGCCTAATTCAAATCTCAATCCCTAATCAAACACATCAACATTCAATTGAGTGAATTGAATTCCAATACAGTTTCGAAATTTACCTCGGATCTGATAAATATAGACGTTGATCAGGAGAAACCCTGAGAAATGCTTAATAGATCACCGCGGCAGAGAGGAACGGCCGACGGTGAAGTGAGAACAGAGTAAACAGAGATAGGGTGTATGTTTAAGGAGTTGGGCATTTGTCTCTGGGTAGATCAGAAGTAATAGAGAGGGTTACCGGTGGATCTACTCTGTAAATGGCTGTGTTGGATTGGATCTGCTTGAAACATCAAATTCAGGAGTAAATTACAATTAAGTGCCACGGTTTGAAACAAATTTGGGTGAATTTTTATTGAAAATGTTGACAAATTACAATTGAGTGCCTCATCTGTTGAAAATTTTCAAATATCGGAATCAATATTCAATATTTCACTATAAGTTGAAGCAAGTAAATATTTAACATTTCTTAGGTTAGAATATTACTTTGCATTGGTTAGAATATTACTCTGTACTAGCTAAGTACTGATTTGTTTTTAAATAAAATTATTTTTATTTTTTAATTTATTTTATATATATATATATATATAATTTTAAAAATTAACTTATTATTGATATTATAATCAAAATTTTAAAAACACTGGGCAAAAAACAAATGAATACAAATTACACATTGTCGAAAACTCACAGGTTAGTGTTAGTAATACGTTTTTTGTTATTTTTAATTAGTATTTAATTTTTATATAGTTTTAAAATGTAATATAGTTTTATATTTAATTTTTCTAAGTTATATATAATTTTTAGAATTTAAAATTTAGTAAAGACATAAATGCCTAAATATAGTGTTTAAATCAACAATAAATTAATTAGCTAAAATAATCATATAGGGATGAAAGTTGTTACAATTTGTGGTTTTTAGTTTTGAAAAGTAACTAAATCTTAATTACTAATATCTATAAGTCATAACTTATTTTCCCCATTAATTAATTAAGACTATGTTTGTTTACAAAAATAATATATATAACATAATTATCTACACTAGTTTAACACTAATTCAGACTATTGTATCTTGTAATTAGTTTGTTATTTAGTATCATGAATTATTTATGATCATTTTATGCCTCAAAAGGAAAATTATAAAATGTCATGTTTTCATTTTGAACTACAACAAATCATCACATTACATTAAAGTAACAAAATATAGTACACGAGATTAAATAACAGACTAATCATAAAAAAGAGCGCATAAAATTATAATAAATTAATATAAATAATTCAATTTCACCCATCATTTTTACAAATAAATGTAGCCTAAAATCTTCTATATGAAATAAAACTAATAACTAAAGTTTAATTAGTAATCTACTTGGTGGTGTGTGTGTGTGTGTGTGTGTGTCTATATATATATATATATATATATATATATATATATATATATATATATGTATGTATATGTATGTATATAATTTTCTTAACATTAATTATTATTTACTCATAATGTGTTTCTTATATTTCTAAAATAGTCACTTAAGAGTAGAATTGTCATAGAATAAAGTTGCTATTGTAATTTTTAGTTTTAAAAAGGAATTAAATTTTACTCAATAATATATTAATTAGCTAAATCTCGTCAAGATGAAATAGATTTGATAAATAAAATCTTATCATTAATATATTTTTTACACGTTTAATATATATTTATTTATAGTAAAACAACAAGCATGAATTTTAAGTTATAATTCATTGTATGACTAAGTAGTTAAAATAGAATTCTTATTATAAAGAAAAAAATTGTTGTAAAATAATAAGTTAACATGAAAGTTTTTTAAAGTTTTCAAAACCATAAAGAAAATTTTAGTCTAATATAATATAGATTCTAGAAGCACAAAAAGATTGTTGGTACCAATTAAATTTTAATTTTGAATCATCTACGAAAGCTAAAATATAAATGAAGGTTATTATCAATATTGACTTGAGCCCCCAAAATACAGCAATGCGTATGCACAACACAATGGAGAAGGAATGGAGAAGGGGAGACGGACTAATTTAAGCATATTCCCTAAATATTTGTGATGAATTTGCATTGGGCCAAAGTTGTCTCTTATATACAGCAAAAGGAATATCACAAAATTTATTGGGCCAATGTAAGATAATCCAATGTTTTCGGTTGGGTCTTTATATGGGATAATGGATCGGAATTATAAAAAGTTAATTCATGATCTACCTGTCGTGACTTGTTAATGCTTAAAATTATTATTATTATTATTATCTCCTAAAGTTAAACCGAAGGGATGTGATAAATGCATCTCGCTTTTTTATAAATTTATTTTGAGAAATTAAATTTAATTAAGTGCATATTTGTTATTTAAAATTTATTCTTCATAATAAATTTAAAATAAAGCAAAAGTATTAATTAATTTATAATCAAATGTAAAATGCATTTATTATCTATTGTAACTAGTAATTATTTAATATGCCAACTAAAATTTGCTTACCGGTGGTTAATATCACAGGTAATCTATTTAATTTATTGAAAAGACTTGCATACATACCATCTTTCATTTGGAGAGTCTTATAGAAGTGCTTATCTTGGTAGATGAACGTGGGTGGTTACAGTTGATTGTCGGAAGAATAAGCCACATCCAGCCCAATGGTAAGCCTCATCATGCTCCCTAGCTAGTTGCTGAGAGGAGGAACCTCTTTTAATGAAGAATATAGTAGTATGTATATATATATATATATATAAACAGAGAGAGAGAAAGAGAGAGAGTCGGTGAGAATTACAGACTTATGGTACTAGTTCTTGTCCGTTTCTTCTTCCTTTCAATTCTCAAGAGTGAAAGATTGGCTCTTTTTATTCTTGTTTTTGCTGCCAATTTTTAGCCCAATCAAAATAATTAAGACTGCTAACAGCAGGACCACAAATGCAGTAGTTACCCACGTCTCTCCTCCTTTTTGTAATTTTGACTTCCCAAATTTATGGGTTCAAACTCTCCCTGTAGGGACCTTGCAGGGGTGGTCAGGTCATTAATTTCATGGGTGCACAATCTATTAGGCAGTAGCAATCCATAAAAATTAAAACTAATTTAAAGGCGCAGATGGATTCATGTATATATGGTAACTATGGGATTAGGAATTGAGTTTTGACATGTTAAGATAGAATATGTTAAGATAGAATATACGAGCGTGTTTAAATTTTAGTTTAAATTAAAGAATTATTTTTTAAAGATTCTTATTATAAACAAGATAAAAATTGCGTAAAAGCAGGTACAAATTAAGTTGAGAATCTTTCTTGAAGAACAATGGAATGGTGACATATTTTTTTTTCTTTTTTGGTCCCGGCAGCTATGTATGTATCTCCTTGAGAATTATTCCCATGTTTGTTTATCCAAAAAAAATTAATCAGAGTTTGATTAATAAATTTATACTTTAGCAACTCTACTTTCAAACTTTTTAGGAGTTATTATCTTTTCTTCTTCCCTGTTCTATCACATAAAGGTAATACCCAAAGTTTCATCCGACTTGATATCCTTCAAATGCTACCACTTGATATTAAAAATTCAAATAATAATAAATAAATAAATAAAAAGAAACAGAAAAGAGACATACAAGTGCAACTAAAAATTCAAGCTTTTTGAAAAGGGTGGAACTCAACATTAACAGAACTTCATCATCTTTCTTAGTAACGTGAATAATTCAGTTCCTTCAACGCAACGCTATGTTATTTACACACACATAATTGTACATATATGTATATTTTGCAAAACCTGGAGTAAGTTACCATCATACAGGAAAGCATTCATTTAATTAATTTGTTCACCACAATCCAGAAGCCAAATAAATCATCATACCTGTAAAGGCTTAATTCTAGGCAAGTACTTTGGTCCACCAAAAATGGTTTATAAAATGAGAGAACTGAGTGACCATGACCCATCTAGTGTTAATGGAACATGATTGAATTAAACTTCAAACATTATTAATTCAATCCGATTGAATGAATATACTTTTAGCAGAATTAAATATTTGTTGGAGTACATAATAAGTAAAAGATTTTCAAAATTACTATCGTCTAATGAAACAAACCTTCATGCATGCATGCTTCCAATCTTGTTATGAAAACAAAGGACTGAAATTAAATTCCATTATTAATAAGTTAATTTAGATCCCTTAAAAAAGACGCTATCATTTTATTTTTTCCTCATCTCAAAGTAATATTATGATGCTCCCGTTGTTTCTCGACTGCCTAGGCGTGCTGCTGGCGCTCCATGGGATGGCGCGGGTCGGCCGATAAATTTAAAATTGAAAAGCTTTTCTTAAAATACACGATTTTTTACAATATTGTAACTCTCTTTATGGGACTAATATCCGTAGACTTGCAAGTGACGGGAAAAAAGCGAGTTTTACTATACGTAATGATTTATAAAATGATTTGTATAATAATTTTTTATAAAATAATAAGTCTCATAAAATAATTAAAAAAATAAATTTATTATTTTATAAAAAATTATTATATTAATTAGTACGTATAGCAAAATTGGGGAAGAAGCACCGCCCATGTCGCACTCGTCCCACTACGCACACACAATAATTTCTCCGGATTCACCTGACTCTGTTTTAATAAACTGTTTACACTTTCTCACTGTTCATATCTTTTAACCGTGTTTTACTTCATCGTCATCTTTTCTAATTAGACGAGTAGTAGCAATACCAAGCACAAATCTATCTCCTTACTCTTTCAACGCCCCCTTTGCTCTCTCTAAATCTCTTTCCCAGTTCATAAATCCTCCTCATCAATTGTCTATCCTTGATTTTCTTTTCCTTCTCATCTGCTTCCCAATCAAATGAAGATCCAGTGCGACGTTTGTAATAAAGACGAAGCGTCAGTCTTTTGTTCGGCCGACGAGGCCGCCCTTTGCGCCGCCTGTGACCACCGCGTCCACCACGCCAATAAACTCGCCGGCAAACACCAACGTTTCTCTCTCCTCCAACCTTCTTCTAAACAGTTCCCCCTCTGTGACATCTGCCAGGTGCATAATAGTATTCCCACATCAAACACAGAATATAAAAGAAAAAAATAAATCCTGTTTTTGACTAAATACTTTCTTGATTTGTGTCGCTAAAATTGACTCTGTTTAGTGTTTTGTGTAGGAGAAAACGGCCTTTTTGTTTTGTCAACAAGACAGAGCACTACTCTGTAAAGACTGTGATGTTCCGATTCACAAAGCCAATGAGCGCACCAAGAATCATGACAGGTTTCTACTAACTGGGGTTAAGCTTTCTGCAACTTCTGCCATTTATTTATCATCATCCCCTGCGGCAACTGTCACCAATAATGGTTGTGATGTTGTTCCTAATTTTAACAAGACTCCAAACTCAATCGACAAACCAATCTCTGTTCCATCTCAAATTACTAATCCACCTTCCATCCCAAAGGTTGCAACTTTAACAAGTGGAGAAAAGGGTGGTAAGAATACTAATCCTCAAATGATCATAAATGGTGGTAGTAGTAATGGATCCACAAGTAGCATATCAGAGTACGTGATGGAGATGTTACCAGGCTGGCATGTTGAAGACTTTCTTGATTCCATTTCAGCCTCTAATGGGTTCTGTAAGGTTTGTCTTTGCTCCCATCTTCTTTTTAGCATTTTTTTGATGTTGATCGCTAATTTTTCTGAATAATAAAAATGGGTTCTTGGTTTGATCTGAGTTTGTTTTGTTTTTGTTGATGGGCTGTAGACTTGTGAGAATGATGGGTTGCCCTTCTGGGATGATGATCTAGAGGGAAATTTGAATTCTTTCTCCTCTGAAAATATGAGGATTTGGGTCCCTCAAGCTCCACATCCAGTACACCCACCTCAATCATACCCTTCTTCAAGCATGGCCTTTGGTGGGCAAATTTGCTTCAAGGACCCAAAGGAAGCTACTACAAATATCAAATCGAGCAGAAAATGGAGAGATGACGGAGGCTTCACTGTACCCCAGATCAGCCCTCCCCTGTTGCCTCCAAGAGATTCAGAACTTTTTGGTAGTAGTATCAATCATAATTAAACCTCATAGTCTGGTTTTGTATCTCTCATGCCTAGTTTTTCTCTCACTTAATTTTTTGTTTTTCCCTTTCAATTTTTCTAAGTTTATAGGAGTACTTTTTTCTTCACCCTTCTTTGTGCTCCAGTTCAACTGGGGTTTCAGTTTTCACCAGCTTATCTGTTTTGTTCCGTTTACTGCCATGCTACAAGCCATCTTTCCTTTCTGTAAATCTCTCTCTTTATGTTCAATCCAATGAAATGTGAGAGCAGTGATTCCCAAATTGAAGGTAGTACGTACAATCACAAGTGAAAGTACATTCAAGAATTTCAATAGAGTGGGATTTAAAGTAAAGGAAATGACGGATAGACAAAGCACAAGTCTTTTGTTAATTAGAATGAATATGCTTGGTGAGACTGTGACACTGCAGAAAGGAAGAAGATGATAGAGGACAGATAAGGGGCACAGATCGACAAATAGGGATGGATCTTGTTGTCCAATTCAGGAAATTCCCTTCCCTGGAGTGACAATTCAATTCCATCATTTTCATGATTCACAAATGTAGTATGGTCATTTTCTCTCAACTCCACCTATGTCATTACCCATGCTTAATACCTGAAACTAGAGGAAAATTCTACAATGATACTAAAACATAGTCATGCCACTTATAATGAATGTTCAGAAGGTTTTGATCAAATTGGAACTCGAGTAGCATTAAAAAATTTCTTCACCAAATTGGACCTAATCAAGCTCAATTATTAACGAGCATAAAAAGCGTTGAACAACTTTGACTCATTTATCTTAATATTAGTAGATTAAGTTAGATAACCATATGAAATATCATCTCAAGATATTTCTTCAAAATTTATGAGCTTGAACTATGTGAAAAACAACAATATGAAATATCATCTCAAGATTAATGAGACCCAAATTCAAGAAATTAAATTTGTTATGAACTTTTAAATTTATTTAAACAATATTTGAATCAAATCAAACTAGAGAGTTCAATTTTTTTAAATCATGAAGAAAAATGTACATACTTTTACGTATATGATTAGCATTTTATTTTTCTTGATAAATATGAATTTAGTAATATTGAAAATTTGAGAATGCTTTATCGAAAGCGGCTCATATCTCACTAATGTTTAAGGGGGGAAATATCAAATGCAATAAGATTTGGGGGTTCAAAATGAAAACATTGACAAATGCCTAGGAGTCGGCCACTTTTCATTTGATAGCTACCTCTGATCCTAATTACAATGATGGACCATCCATCCGATGACAGAGTCTTTATAAGAGTTGATCACAATCCCTACTCAATTGACAGCTTCAACGCATTCAATGACACTGGAAAAACTCTACGGAGACATGAAAATTGGACATGAGTCCTTTACAATTTTACCATTTTGTATTTTGGGATCATGTCCAATTTTCGTGTTCAATTATCATGTCCCATAGAAGAGCTCATGATACTGTTTCAGACAATGCTAACGATTCCAACTCAACATTTGCTGATGCTCCTGATGATGACGATGATGAAGATGAGGGTGGAGGTGGAGTCTCCAAGCAGCTATCTTCGCTGTCTAGAGGGGCACCATCATTGCCAGGAGGAAAATACTGGGGCTAGAGTTGAAGAACACTAGAGGTGGTTCCGTGTACTATCAAAACCCCAAGGCAAAACTTGATCAGCTATAGCATGACGTGAAGGTTGGTTGACTATTAATTTCTGAACTGATCAAAAGATAAAAAAGGGAAATATCTAGTTATTTAAAATTTTCAGAAATTAAAATACTTGTATTGATTCTATGGAGTGACACTCAATACTGATCATCAAATACATACTCATTTATTTGCTAATTATGATGATTTTTGCCTTTATGGAATGTACTATATTGTTCTTAAACAAGCCTCTTATCGTTCAACCAAGTCTAGTGTCTTGTCCTGCATCAACTTGAAAGTTTCCAAACTTAGAATGCAACACAAGTCATTGCCCTTTGTGTTTGTGACTTTATCCAGCATGACTTGGGTCAATAGTTTTTCATCATCTATATGATAAGAAGATGAAAAGCTAACATAATATTTACTATCTGCTATTAAAATGAAATAAAAATAGTTTTTGGTAACCAATTTTAATAAATGACACTGATGATAGCTTGAATTACGATTTAGCTTTTCTTTTGTAATTGCTTACTGCTTTAATTATTTATTTTTATTATTTTTATGATTGAAGTATCTGAGTTCTGTTAGGTCTTGATTCTGAGGAATTTTATGAAATTAACTACAATGTGCTATGTTTCTCCAGGCTTATGACGCATCGAGAATTGAGATCTCTAAGGTGAATGGTGATTCCTCTGAGAATTTGATTTACAATGTTGCATCGAAGACTGTTGGTGTCAGGATCCAGAAAGTGGTTGATCCTGAAGTGGCTGCATTGTTGGATGACAGTGATTTGTCGCGATTTGGTTCTGATCTATCGAGGACTTGGAAGAGGATTTTGTGATTAATGCCAATCTTCCTGAAGAACCTGCAGATGTAGAACTTAAGTTGAGCTTGGTAGAGGAATCTGAGGTGGAGAAGGTTGAGAGCTGCGAGACTAAATTTTCTTGTTCACGAGAAAATTTGTTTCACTCTTTTGGTGGAGAGGTCGAGTACCTCGCGCAGGATGTAGGAGGAGAGTGGATTGATGAGAAGCTGCGAGTTCCCCCGTCTTTCAGATGAGCAGTTTGATTTGGTGAGAACAACTTTTGTGTGTATGAGTAATATTCCTCATTGTCAATATGTTGTTTGCTAGGAAGTATTTGAATGAGACAATCAGTTTCTGAGCTCAGATAACCTATGAATGATTAGAAATTCATTCACCTAGCATATAATATTTATAACCTGACTTTCAGTTCTCTTTTACTCTTAGCATATTCAGAAATAACTGTCCTTTAACAGTTGAAACTGAGTTCAGAAGTTAACACCAAGATCTTTATTCTTGTAAGTTAACATCAAGTATCCGACGTTACTGTAAAATGCAGGGGAAGAGGTGAGGTAGATGAATACTTAATACAGAATCACAACATGTTCTCGGATATGTATAGTTGTTTTTTTTTTTTTTTTGGATTCAGCACGAGTGCTTGGGTTGCATAGCCTTTGGAGCTTCTCAAATTTTAATTTATTTTTTTTTACTTATCAAAAGCCAAAGGGAAGGGGGGGGGGGGGGGGGGGGGGGAATACAAATAAGATAAGGGTCTCTTTTATTTGGGAGTAAGAAAATTTTGGATTTGGTATGGAATAAGTTACTAAATGGTGGGAAGACCACAAATCCATTGCTTGCTGACACGGTACTTGCATACCAGAACACTACTTGCTTATATATTTTAAAAAGTTCTTAAAAAGAGAACATGCTAGATTCTTGAAAGCCTCAAGTCAGTTTGATCCTTAGATTAATATTCTACAAATTGATGTGCTTCCATATATTAGGTATCTCTTTTTATTGTTTATAGAGTTTTCTTTTGTTGTGTCATTTGGCTATGATGAAAATTTGAATTCTGTAATTGTAGATGTTAGTGTAGCTTTGGAATTTTCCCTGATGAGTTTGAGGCTACTTAGGGTTCCCTGTGATAACAACACAGAGTCGCAGACTGACTACAGTTAGAGTCTTGGTATCGTAGTACTCAGCATTGATAGGTACCTTCATTGATGTGGCCAACGTCTGTGAGATTGAACAATTACTTTAAAAAGGGAGCTCGCTTGCTAACAGATGTTAGAGATATATGTCTCTTCTAATATTATATTTCTGCAGTGCAATAATTTTACATTTCATCATGTTGGTTTTACAGCTTGAACTTCAGGAATATGGTACAGACAGTGAAGATGAATACAATGGTTCCATAGATGAAGAAAATGAGCATCATGAACCCCTTCAGAGAAGCTCAATCATGCCCTTAAGGACCATGTGAGGGATGAATTGGAAGTTGAAGAGACATATAAAGCTCCATCAGATCTCTTGCATGATGACAAGAAGGTAATAGATATAGTCGCTGGAATTTGCTGCTGGTGTCATTCAGCGATGCATGGAATATGCTGAGAAGTATGAAAATGAGAGTCCAGATGAAGATGTGGTTATTCCACAAGAAAGTAGTGATGAATCAGAAGTCTGGGATTGTGAGACTATCGTATCTACATACTCAAACCTTGATGACCATCCTGGGAAAATTAGACTTCCAGAAATAAGGAGAAACAAGAAGTTTACTGAAACTATTGCTGGAGTTTTGAGTGCCCCCAGCAATGTAATTTCTTTAAAAGGAAAAGAAAAGCTTTCAGTGGACTTTTTGCCACGCAGTAGAAAACCAACCACATTGTCAATCGATTTTCCAACCTCCTCACGCCTAATTTTTTATTTACTATTGGCTCCATGTTTCTCCTATTTGTCAGTCATCTAAATCCGAGTGTGTACCCCTTCCTATCTTATATATATGAGGTAATCTTATATGTGCTTTAACTTACACTGGAGTTCAGGCAGCCATTAATGTGGAATGGGGTGAGGCACGTGCAAAAGAAGAATTGAAGGTGCTGTACAAGTGTGAGGCCCAGCATGCTCAGAAAGTTGCTGCTTTCACTGGTTCATCGTCGTCCATTCATCTCATCAAATAATTGTTGGCTGGCTGGCTGTATGTATGTTTCTTGATATTTTATGCAAGTTGTTACATGCTAGATTTGTTTTCAGTGCTATCTAGGGGAAGAGTTATTTGTTCTTGTATGGTAAATTTATCTTCTAGTTTTACGTTTATATATGGGATGCATTTTTAGTCTAGTCTACTACCCACAACTAGTATGGGATTAAGGCATTGTTGAGTTGAATTGCTTCTGAGTTTGGATTATTATTTATAGGCAGGTAGGTAGTAATTTGAGTTATGAATGGCATGGTATGTACGGAAGGATAATTCTGTCCCATGGTTGGGAATTTAGTCGCAGTGTGTGTGTAGTTATAAGCAATTCGCAGTGATACGACATGATCAGTCACCATCATCTAATCAGCAATTAGTAGTTTCGAACCATTATAAATTGAATAACTGGATGGCAACTCAGTATATTTTTTTGTTTTACTCATGGTTATTAAACTGGATTGCATTACCGGTCCGACTGATAAAAATCGAAACTGATCGGTCCTCCGGTTCGATTCAAACAAAAAAGTCAATTTTAGTCAAAATTCGATGACTCGGCGGTTGGACTGATTGACCCAGTGACCCGATAACCAGTTCCCTATATTTTATTTTTTTAAATAAAAATAAAATTAAGCCTTTGAGTTTAATTGAATGTATTTTTGATTGAGTTTGAGTTATGATCATGTTATAATATATTTCTTTTCTTATAAATTCAGTATTTATTTGAATTGTATAAAGTAAATATTGTATAAATAAATTTAATTTTTTTTACCGAATTTGATTAAATGTATCCTAGAGATATTTATATTCATTTGTGTTTGATTTTATCACTCTTAAGTCTTGAGTGTTGAGTTATGATCATGATTTTATATCTTTGTTTTTATATAGATTTAGTATTTATTTAAATTGTATAAAGTAAACATTGTACAAATATGTTTTTTTTTTGAGTGTTGATAAATTAATTAATTTTATATATTTACTAAATATTATATATAATAATAATTAATATTTTTAATTATTTATTATTTATTACATATTAATGACGTCATCGACGGTTCGATCATTAGTTGGACCAGTGATCCATTCACCAGATATCTTTTTTAGTTAAATGATTGATCCGGGTCTAAAAATCATAGACTTTTACTACCAATTTACGCGTAATCATACAAAAGAAATTAATATATTCGCTAGGAGGTGATTAATACTAACTAATTACAAAAGAAACTAAAGTTAATAAATATGATCATAAAGGGAAAGGGAATTACTTTAAATTCCAATTAACATCAATTTTAAGTGGAAATATTTTATAAGTGTATTTCGTCGATGTTTGTCACAACTGTGATGATATGATTCATGTATGTCGATCATATAAAAATGGCCCTGCCCTATCAAGATTGAAGATAGATCTTCCCAAAGCCCCCAGCCCAGCCCATAAACAAACGAAGAGGGAGGAGGGTGAAATAGTTACTTTTTTTGATCCCGGGACTTGAACCGTGGCTACTGAGATGAAGGCCAATCCTGAGTACTATCACCGTCATTTGGAGCATTCTTCTAACGTCTTTGATGTCCCATTCTTAAAGACAATATTATGTCATTAAATATATTTATATATATATATATGTATTAAAATTTTTGCTTCACTAGGCTCTATTTTTTTTTCAAAGTTTATTAACATGTCTGAGATTCTATGGTTAATTACGAGTATGTCCTTGTGGTGCCTTATCACACTGTGTCATGGTATTAGTTTTGCTCTCAAATGAAAATAACTCCATTATATAATTTATATTAATTGAAAACTATCTTTTGTCATTAATTAGGTTATAAGGAACCAGTTGTTGACTGATTCAATGCCAAAGTATTTGAGGCTCTTAACATTACTCACTTAATTATTTTATAGAGAAAAAATTTGTGTGAAAATGTCGTTACGATGGCGTCACTATGGCCATTATCATAGAATCATTCATTATCTTTTGTTTTGTTTTGAATTCAATACGTTACTGGCAAGCAAAGAAAAATGAACTAGCGCTGAAAGCGCCTTGATGGTTGGATTCGGCAGAAGATAACATACCTCCTGCTGCTAATAAAAGAGCGAACTAATTTTCAATTTGCCAACTTTAGACGTCTTTAAGATATACTAGTACAAGAGTAAGAATCATTTTTCTTTTGGTAAAGCTAAGACAAATTAAACCAGGGGTCCAAACTCATAGCGAATTAGCAACGTCATGCCAACCAGCTATGACTGGATTGTTATTATCCATATAGGAAATTGATACTTTCACGAAATAAAATTTGATATTTTTACAAGTACACAAGTGTAAAACTCATTTAATATTCACATGAGAAAAAACTTGTTAGAAATATCAATTCCTTCGATATATATATTATCCGCAGAGAATGTTTTTCTTTCACCAAAAGCGTAAGAGAGAAAAATAAGGCTTTTCATTCCAAAAATCGGGAAACAATCTCTAGGCCTGTATATTCCAACTAAGCCTACGAGGTCTTTAGAATTCAACTAACACACACTCCAAATTATCCCATTAAAGCGAACCTCAACACCATTGCCAATAAAACAAATACAACCGAAAAACAGTCAAATTTGGGCATTATGCCGTAAGAGCTCTAGATTGTCACCAACCAGGCAGCCCTAACACAAATACTCGTACACTGAAAATCAGGAAAAAGGGCGGGTTAAGTTGCATCATCTTAACTCTAAATCATCAACAACAACAAATATAACAAGAGGTTCGTTCTTGAACATAATTTGGAGCTAGTCACTTGAAACGATTTATTAAACATGGGAGGGAACCAACGACTGAACACATTCATGAGCTATATTTCATCACACTTGACAACTAAATTTGTAACTTGAATATTACAGGTTCATCCAAAAACTTTAACACTCAACTATCTAGGGGGTTCGACAGGGGAGGAATTTTTAGATTGCAAATTAAACCACATGCACTTATCTTTCATTGCATCAGATTCACTTGCATACTCTTTAAATCTGTATTCTTCCTTCTTGAAGTTTGGAGGCACTTTCCCTTCACTGTAACATTGACTACAAAGGCTAAAGTGAGATTTCACTTCCTTAAAGCGAGAACCAATGATAGGGTAGCGGCATATGCTGCATGCGTGTCTTCCATGGCGATTTCTATCCCCAGTTTCAAGCTTCAACAGAGTAGACATAATACCAAAACCCCAGTCAGGATCATCAAACATTACAAGGAACTCTGTCAAGGAAACCATTGAGGAATCCGTTTCTCCATGGATTTCCAGCATTTCACTAATCCCGCTGGAAGGAATATAGATTGCTCTTAACAACTTGATGTACCTTAAAGCATCAACTTTCTTAATCTGTACAGTATCTTCATTAACAGAACGCCACATTAGTGCATCAAATGCAACCCGCTTTCGCCTGTCTGGCGGACCACTGCAGATAGGGGCCAGAACAGCGAAAAACATGCCCAAATCCACCCTTCCTGATTCAGTTTCATCCAAAACAGAGAGGATTTTCTGGTTTATCGTTTTAACAGCTCCCACAAAGGTTTCCGGCTTCAAAAAGCCAAGTAACCTGCGAAGAATCCCCTCCAAAGAAGCCTTGCGTATAGACTTCTCAGGAACACCACCACCAGAATAGGACACCGGTGCATTATTTTCATTCATCTCCTTCTTTACAAGATCAACATCACAACGATTCAACCTAGTGATCCTCTGAAAACCTCTAACATCGAGAGCATTAGCTAATTCCTGCCTTGACGTAGTCTTTTCACCAACCATCTTAAACTTTGAGGGTTCCACAACAATAAAGGCTTGCTCCCCATTGCCACCCCCATTCCCCTTCAACTTCTTCTTCTGTAGCTGCTTCAAGTGTGTCATAGCATCATGTAGTTCAACCCTGTTGGTCATTTTCAGAGCTTCCTTCAAAGCCTTCTTAGCGTCTTCAGTTTCCCCAGCTCCTAATAATGAGACTGCCTTGTTAAGTTGTGCTCTCCAATGATTCGGCCATACACCCAAAACCCTAGTATACATCTCGGAAGCCCTCTGATACCTACCCATATCCATATAAAGTCCACCCAAATTGTATAAAGCATCCACATGACCAGGTTTCAGATCGATAGCTTTCTGAAACTCCTTAATTGCATTATCATCATCACCTAAAGCATGCAAAGCCGAAGCCAAATCACAATGTGCATCCGCATAATCAGGTTTCATATAAATAGCCTCTTCTAAAGCCTTAACAGCTGCTTTATACTCTCCTACCCCAAAAAGAGCACTACCCAAAAGTTTTAAAGCCCTAAAATGGGTTGGACATAAAATTGCAGCCTCTCGGTAATGTTCACAAGCACTAATAACCATACCTTCGCCTTCAAGAGCAATTCCCAAATTCACATGAATCTGAGGAAGCAAATAAGCCCACTCACTCCCACTACCCTCCGCAGCATCCAATGCCAGTAAAAATTCATCTTTTGACTCGGTTTGCTTCCCAAGTACATATAAACAGTTACCAGCCCTGAAATGAGCCCTCACATCAGCAGGTTGCAATTCACAAGCACGTTTAAAACTTATCAAAGCCTCTTTAAACAACTGGTGCTCGTACAAAACCCTGCCAATTGCCATTTGCCCATCAAATGCCTCCAATCTTGACCTAGCCCCATCAGCCCTAGCCCTCAAAACACCCAATTCCTTAATGAACGCATTATAAGCATGCCCAGTTTCTTCCCAGGCTATTCTTTTATCTGAAATCTCGGTGGACGGGCCTAATTCCCTAGACCAACCAGCATCAGAATAAGCATCAAAATTATTCTCCCCTTTCAATTTCCCATCTTTCATTTGCTTTGCTTTCAATCTCTTTATCAGTACCTCCAAATCATCCACAATTTTCCAAGTATCATCGAAAACAATGCCATGGTTTGGCGATGCCGCCCAAGCCGCCGTCCGCTGCTTCTTCTGCGGCTCCACCACCACTCTCTCGTCCGCAATTGAAGACGAAGATGCTTCTTCAATGGTATCCGGCTTCAGCTCTAACCCTAGGGCGTCAAAATCTCGGTCGACGTCGCCGGCGCCATCGTCATAGGTCCGGAGAAGGCCGTCGTAAGTAAGACCCTTTTCCCCGTCGATGAATTCGCTGTACGTTCGGAAAACCTCGTCGAGTATGGCGTTGATTTGCTCGTCGCTGAATTTAACCCTAGGATTCACGGCGACGACAAGCGCTGCCATTTCTTCTCGATTGAGGCCACCATCACGGTTACCATCGAATTGATCGAATATCGTCTTTACCTTCTCGGATCTGCTGCCTCGTGTGGTCATTTCAAAATTTTAGGGTTTTGAAACCTGACTAGGGTTTCAAAAAGAATAAGAACAGTAGATAAGAGAAGAGAAAAAAGAAATTCAACCTCTAAATACACATGTCCAAGCCTGGCTGATTAGGGAAATTGAAACCCTGGAAATGGAAAGCAAAAGGATACCTTCGAAATTGGGGTTTTGGAGGGTATGTTTGCTAGGTTTTCATTGTTAGATCTGGAGGAGGAAAGGGACTTTGTTTTTTATTCCTCTCTCACATCTGATGACGATGACGGCAGGTGATGGTGGGGCTGGGCAGTCCCCCATGATAATCAACTTTCTTTCTGTCATCTTTTTCAAGTGGGAGTTTAATCTTTTTCTTTTTTTAAAAAAAAAATATTTATTACTGCACTAATTATTTTTAAAATAAATTTATAAATACAATTTTTTTTATATAAATTTAAACATAAATTTCATCTACGTTGTTAAGAAATAAGACTTAACATAAATTTTTATGTTATATTTTATTTTTTAATAATTTAAATATAAATTTATATTTGAGTTTGTGTATTTTATTTTATTTTTATTTTTATTATTAATGTGATTCTTGTTATTTTTCCTAATTAATTAGCTGCTTGAATGCAATGGGCAGGGACAGCTGTCTTTGGCAACTAGAAATAGCAGAGTAAAATACTCCAAAATTAGGTGTTCAATGATTATGTGCACTTTAAATACGATCATTATGTTCTCAATTAGCATGGAACAACATGATGTTTTACACGACGGGTTAAATATGATTAATTGATTGAATAGAATACGGAAAATGATATTTTTTATAAAAAAAAATTAATATTTTTATATATAAATTATTATTATAAATTTATATTAGCAGTTAAAATTATCGTTATATATTTTTTATATAAAAATATTAATTTTTTTAAAATAAAAATATCAGCTTCTTAGAATAAAGGTGGTCCATATATAATTATGATCAACGTACAAGTGCTGATCATTATCCAATTCATTTGTCATTCTTCTTGTTGGTATTCATATGCGATTTTTTTTAATATTCATCTAATCTGTTCGATGTTTTAAAATATCCATATTATTAAAAGCTAGACGGCAAAAATATTAAAGTTGGAGTTGAAGTTTTAATTGGCCTTATAATTTGACTCTTTAATTTTTAATATATGACAAAATCAAAGATTTTACACTAATAAAGCTAATGAAAAGTGTGCACCGGATTGGAGGTATTAGCGCATTTGGCATCAATTTAAAGAAGAATACTAGCATAGCATTACTATTATATAAATAGATGAATTATTATTGTAGATTTTTAAATTTGTTTAATTTTTTGTTAATAATTAATTATACATTATTAGTTATATAACATATTTTAGAAGAAAATAATTTTTCTCATAAAAATATTAATCTGTTATTATTATTATTAATATAGTATAATAGTAAAAAGTAAAAGTAATAGAATAATTTAATTAAAAAAGTATGATCTAGTTTGAGATAAATTCGCTTTTAGAAATTTATATATTAATTGTGATTAAATTCAAATAAAGCCCTTCTTTATGTGCGTAGTAGCTAGGGAGTATCATAATATTTGGAAGAGGTTTTTAATGGAGTAAAAGTACTTGTAGATTAAAAGTAAAAATATTTTTGATGATGGTAACTAACCCTCCCTCGCCAAATTGCCCGAGGCCTATGCTTTTTTGAATCCAATCGTAGATCTTATGCCCCTCCCTCCCAAAACATTTTTAAAGAGTATGAATTTATAATTAAAAGCACTTTTAATGGTAATTGCAAATGGCGGGGGGTAACGTCGACGGTACGAGTATTTATGTAGTGGTCCAACTCAGAAGAAGAGAGAGTCTTCAAGTTTTTCTTTTATTTTCCCTCCCCTCCCTCCCTCCCTCCCTCCCTCCCTCCCTCCTAAAATAAACCTGTATGTCTTAAAAGGAAAGGAAAATAAAATCTTTTCACGTCTTCTCCGAAATTCTCTCCCAATTCTCAAACTCTCCATTTTTTCCGTCATGTTTGTGAGTCTCTTTTTCGACCCCCACCCCCAACTGAATCATTTTTTTTGCATCTTATGAATGAAATTTTGTAATGCTTGAAAACGAGGAGGAGGAGGGTTTATATCCGTGTTCATGCATACATTTGATTGAGAGAACAAATTCGGGAGTTGTATTAAAAATTTCTGCATTTGAATGATGAGGTCTTTGATCAAGACAATCATCAAGTTAGGGTTTAACTGGAGGTTACGCATAAATTTCAAGTGCTGAATACGTTTCTCTGACGAAAGGTAAATCTTGCAAATGGGTTTCTTACTGTAGAACGGAGGAGGGGGGCATAAATTTATTATGTTATGTATACCTTACTGGTGCCATGTTATCAAAGACATGGGCATAGAGTAACTTTAGTTGTAATATTACAATCCTCCAAGACAATTGTAACTCCTTGAACATTGATAACATCAATCAATTTACTTGAAAAAAAACATCAATTTCCTTGAACGCAAAAGTTGTAGAGCAGAATGTCCTCACCTCCTTTGTCTGACAAGTGAAATGTAATTGACAAAAGACCCACCCCCAAGATGGAAGTGACGAAAAGGAGCAGAATACCAAAATGACACATGAAGATGATACTGATTGTGCCATGAGACACCCTGAAGATCTCTTTTCCCCTCGCAAATAGACCTATTTTCTGTCTGAATATTGCTTGTGCTTTCCTTCGCTGCTAAAAACAAAATCTTGTCATTGTTCCCTTGGGAGTAAAGCAGTTCAAGGGCTCTCAATCGCGAGAGAGGAGTAAAGCAGTTCAAGAAATTTGTACCAAAAATGGGGCATCGATTTCAACCCAAAGAAGAGGAGGCAGCAAATGTGCCGCTGACTATGGAAGGATACAGAAAACATGGATCATATCAAGGAGAGCACTGCGCTCGTTGCAAAACTGGTTGAAGAGCCAGGCCAGGCACCGAAGGAAATATTTGGACTTAGCTTTGTCCCTCAACACAGGGCACTTGGGTCCTTCAGTTGGAAACACAGCATGCCTTCCATAAGAAGAGGCAGTTCTGCACCTTATCAAAAGCTTTTGACTGACAAATGAGGACAGAAATTTCTATCACCTGATTTTCAGGTGTAAGTGTGAGATCCTAACATACCGAAACTACTATTATTCGAAAATTCTTGTAAAGCATAATTGCTGTCTAATGTAATCAAATTTTTGCCCATTGCTAGAGATGCAACTTTATTGTTACATTGTTGCAGACATATCAGTGTGGCACATAATTACACTACTTTCAAGTTGTCATATTTAGGAGGGGGACTCCACATTGTAAAACTTGTCCTTTTGTAATGTTTTTGTTTAGGTCTGATACGAATCACTTTGCAAAGCATTTTGTAAATGCTTTTAAGTTAATTCCATTCAATAAAGATATTGCCTCTAAATTTCTTGTTAGATCTCTTTGCATTTTATACAACTTGAAATTGTGGCTATTTAGTTTCTTCCAAATATAAGAACAATGATGACCTTGAGACTTTTAAATCCAAAATTGATACGATGCTTACATGTTATACTATTCCATCAGTCCCCAAAAAAAAAATAAACAAAAAAAGCATGCGGAGAAGAGAAGGTAATGGATGACTAAGAACCTGCTCTTCTATCTGCTAAATTTGAAATGGTTAAAGAGAGGGAGAGAAGGGTAATATCAAAATTCTGAGAAGGGTAATATCAAAATTCTTAGTATTAGATGCTCAAACAATTCATTAATAGTAAATTATATATAAATCAAGCAATTTGTTCATTTGTCTAAAAGTATTCTATAAAACCTAGGTTTAATATTCGTAACTATAAGAACTTATATAAAAATACCTAGCTTACCGCCGAAACGAAGGTAACATGGATTGTGCTTCCTCGCTCACTTCCAATGTGGTTACTGCCCCAACCCTGCTTTTCACTGAAAGTGGCACTCGTTTGCCATCATCTAGCACCAGGGAATACTGCTTATCTTGTAGCACCTTCACCCTAATTAAGCATACCCCATAAGCAGAAAGGGAACCATTTTGATATATATGTAGCCTTATCATTTTTAAAAGTTATGATTCCTGCAAACCCAATTGTAACAAGTGAGAGCAAAATATCAATCAATTCATTCTTTCCTGGCCTTTTCTTCTTAACTATTAGTGCTAACAGTTCCAATGAAAGAATTCCATAGGAATCGCAGTCCAAGCAATCCCGCCGAAACAGTTTGCTAAAGTTTGGATGATAAAGTTCACCTTCGCAACAATGAGATTCACATCATTAACATAAGTCTTGCACTTGCACAAAGACATGTTTCCCCATTCGTATGCTACCATTGTTAAAGCCATGGCCTGATAATCAAACAAAGACACCATTAGGGAGGGTGGTGATCAAGCCCTTTCCATACAAATCATAATTCCAGTCAAGAAATCATAGGGCACTACAATTCTTTAAATCTAAATTAATACTAAATTATAAACACTTTATCCCAATAATTAATTCAGTACCAAATATATTTCTGCAATAAAATTTAACTTAGAAAGTTTTTGAATTTTTTTGAAGATTTTAATTATTTTTTTTATCTAATAACACAAACAAATCACCTAAATTATTATAATCGCTAGTTAGAAATTCTATCTTTAAAATTATAGATATCTAGTAATGATTACCATCGGTAATTAGAAATTGTATGTTCAAAAACACCAAAAACAAATAAGAGAAAGAGAACTTACCGTGTCTGAGGGTTGTTGAAGCCGGAAATTGAACTGAACCGCTGAAGATACCAGAGTTTCGTCGGAGATGTAAATTGCTCTAAACCCTACTATGACACTCCTTCCCTGTCTCTGTCACTCTACAGTGTATCCCGTATCTTCCTCTCTCTATCTAGGGTAGTAAAACGGTTTAGGATTTATGTAGTTTGATTTATCACACTTGTGATTAGAAAATCTCCATTTAATTACTGGTGATTTAATAAAAATATGTATTAAAAATATATATTATGTGTGTAAATTATTTATAATAAAATAAAAATTATATAAAATTAAATAAGTAATATTATAAATATAAATTATATACAAAAAATTATGTTTAAACAGTATAAAAAATTAAAAAAAATAGATATCATAATTTATCACTTGATATTTTATAAATTTTTATTGATGAATAATATATAAATTTTATTTTTTGTGCGTAATTTTTTATGTATAATTTATATATATAGTATTAGTCAAACTAAATAAAAAATAAAAAATAATTAATATAAATAAAATAAAATAAAAATTATAGCAAAAATCAAAAGGCATATTAAGAAAACTCGAAAAAATTCACAAAAATTGTTAACACAAGATTTACTCCCGCTTTATATATTAGATACAACAATTATTTTTATTCTATTTAATTGTGTGTGTAATGCACTTTCCCTATAACGAGAAAATCAGTTCTCTAAGATTTTTTTAAAATACTAAAAAAAACTTCTTCTAATCTTAAACCATTGTTTTTTGTTTCTTTTCTCATTTTGAGACTTAATTTTTGCAGCCAATTTATTTATTATTTTTTTGCTACTTCTAGATTCTATATTCTATTACAAAAAAAATTATGTTTTATTTTATAATAAATGTAAAAAATATAATCAAAAGGTAAATGGTTTTACAATATACTACGAGTACACTTGAAATTATTTTAGTAGTTTAATTGTAATTTAAATATCTCTTAAATATACATGTTATTATTATATCAATTACTTAATATTAAGATAGAGTTGAAATAATTAATACATATTAATATTACATATTTTAGATATGCTTAAGGCCCAAAATTTGAGAAATAACATATATATATATAAACATTTTTTGATTTGAATATGATTCTTCATAGAGTAAAAAATATCTTAGATAGATCGACTTGACATAAGTTATTTTACGTCACTTCTAATACAATATTATTTAATTGTTAACTTAATAATTTAAATTTATGAATAGTGTGACGACCCCGAATCCGGGTCCCTCGAACCTCGAATCTGGTTCAACACGAGTACTACATTTTTTTTATTGTTCATGAATTATAACCATATAATAATTGGTAAATAACCATTTATTTACAATTTTACAATATCTTTTTCTATTCCAGAATCGAAATCTTTATACATTCCTAGTATGTCTTAATATCATACATGATACGACATTCTATTACAATCAACTTGTGTATTTAACACTCATATAACATACCAACGAAAGTCTTATACTACACCATCATTTACCTGTCCAATTCGGATTAATATCTATAACAAATACTTAGATCTTCGGTGAAAGTAACATGATTTCCTGTTTCTTGATCTTTATCGAGAACTTCAAATAATTTGCACTATCTGAAAATGTTGGTTTAGGCAAGAGTGAGCACGACGACTCAGCAAGTCTAACATATAGCACATAACACATAGTTCATGTTTATACATGTTTTTCATGCTTCATACATTACATTATATGAATGCATCATGCTTCTCATGCTTTGCATTTATTCATGCAACATACTGATCATGCATTGGAATGAATACATGACATACAGTTCAACTTATTCAATTAATTTAGGCTTTCTATCATATACAATCAACACACCTTATATGGTTACACATTTACATATTTAATTCAAATTCTCACATGCTTCAAGTGCACACATAACAGTTATACACATAGCAACAATTTCTGAAAAACTTGTCTGGTTCGTTTCTACCAGTTATGCTTATTTGCGTCTTTCATTCAACCTACAATTTATATATAAAATCGACAGAATCATTAGTTACAATGACTATTAATTAGTCTTAACTTAAGACCTTAACTTCAAATTATTAATTAACTCTTTGTTGCCCGACCAATGAACCTTTACGTTCCGGACAAAAACTCTAGCCCAACAAACCTAGTTGGACATGTCGGTAAACTTAACCAACTTACCCCTTCACTACATATTCTTCGTACGACTTACTTTTAATAAGTTGTCTAAAATTTAATCACGAATTGACTATTTACATCGGTTTAATTCAATTAAACTTCATTCTTTTACATAACTTAATGATTTGGACAATTAATAAAGTACCAAATACCTCAAAATATTATCTACATTTGATAATATACAACTACATTCAAATATTATTAACCATTTAATAATATTTTAATCACTTATTAATATTATTAACCATTTAATAATATTTTAATCACTTACAAATATTATTAACCATTTAATAATATTTTAATCACTTATTAATATTATTAACCATCTAATAATATTTTAATCGCTTATTAATATTATTAACCATTTAATAATATTTTAATCATTTACAAATATTATTCACCATTTGATAATATTTTAATCTCTTATTAATATTATTAACCATTTAATAATATTTTAATCACTTCTTAATATTATTAATCATTTAATAATATTTTAATTACTTACTAATATTATTCACCATTTAATAATATTTTATTCACTTCTTAATATTATTACCCATTTAATAATATTTTAATCATTTATTAATATTATTAACCATTTAATAATATTTTAATCACTTAATAATATTATTAACCATTTAATAATATTTTATTCACTTCTTAATATTATTAACCATTTAATAACATTTTAATCATTTATTAATATTATTAACCATTTAATAATATTTTAATCACTTATTAATATTATTAACCATTTAATAATATTTTAACCACTTATTAATGTTATTAACCATTTAATAATATTTTAATTTCTTATTAATATTATTAACCATGTAATGATATTTTAATCATTTACAAATGTTATTCATCATTCAATAATTTTTTAATCATATACTAATATTATTGATCATTTAATAATATTTTAGTAATCTTCAAATAATACCAATAGTTAACTTTTCAATTGTGTTAACTTTAGTCTTTATGTTAAATATTTAGCTACCAATTAGTTACTAATAAACTTCATATATTGGTTTAGTATTCAAATTCATTCATTTTACACTTATTTTTATTTAAAATTACATTAAAAACTCGACCTGGACCGACCGAACCCGGACCGAACCGACTCGACCCAAAAAACTTACACATTCTGTTTTGAAAGCCGGGGCGCTCAACTGGGTGCCGGGGCGTCCAAAACAGAAACAAAACCCTAAAAATGGGCTGTTCGACCCTCCGACAGCCATAACTTCTTCATTTTAAAACATTTTGAGGTGATTCTTGAGTCCATTCTTATCAGAATTTCCCCCTCTACAACCTCTATTTAGATCACAAAACCAAATTCCAAACGGAAGTGGACTAAAAACTCCTCACAAGGACAAAGTGAAAACTAAAATCACAAATTCTTGGTTTTAATAGTTTGAACTTGAATAAAATAAACTCTACACATCGAAATGACACCAACTTAGTGTTGTTGTCTTTCTAACTTCTTGTTTTACAATATTTCATGGCTCAATCATATTTTTTAAAATGTTTGACATGAAATTTAAAGATCGAACCACTTAGGGTTTTACTGGTAAATCTTTATATGGACTTTTCTTCTAATTCTTTACGTACCACCACTATAAATATATGTATTAATTATATCAAACCATGAATATACCTATATATCAATGTTTTAGACTTCTAGATCATCAAAATAACTTTTGATCGGTTAAAAATATATTTGAACCGTTCAAATCATATCTAAACTATAAAAATGAACTAAGGAAGAGATAGAACACTTTTGAACCTCTTGGACATGGATGCTCTTCTTCTTCTTGATATGATCTTGTTAAGGACTCCTCCTTGACTATTCTCTAGCACTTTTTCTTGGTGGATCATCAATCTCCCAAATGTTTACTTACTTTTTCTCTAGAGCTTCTCTATCTATATTTGGTGAAACAAATGAACAAACACTAACACATGATTCAAAGACTCTATTTATAGGTCTTTCTATCATCTCTTTTTATTACTTACAATATGTATATCTATACAATTTGACCAACATTACTTGCAACCAACAAAACTTGACTTGATTTAAGGGAAAAGCCTTGATTGAATGACTAACATGAAAGACTTCCATCAAGGTTGCTTGTAAGCAACTTTTGGAGTGTAAAATAAGCAAAAATGAAGTCACACACAACATCCCCATGTGGGGCCCCTCCAAAATTCGGGATTTGCTCTAAAATTATACCAATTTGACTTTATTTTTATATCTTATATCATTATATAAGTATCCATATATATATACACCAATATATATACATTGACCACAACTTTGACTAACATTTGGGCTCCACATTGGACTCTAGAATTTAATATATTGGGCTCATCCAATTAATTGGTTTGGGCTCAATTTAATTATTATATTGGGCTAACATTAAATACCCTTTATTACATTTAATTAAATCAAACATTGGGCTTACTTAATTATTACATAGATTAATGTTAAATTAATTATATGAACTACTAGGTAAATTTATTTGACCTAGATTAATACCTCAATTGGACTTATATTATAGCCCAATTAAATTTGATTTAATTTATTCTACCACATTGGGTTACATAATTAACTCATCCATAGTTAATTCTCATCACCATATTTATTCACCTAGCAATTAACCAACGTTTGGTTAATGCTCTCTTGTCTACCAACTAGGGTTATTCAATTAACCCTACATTAGTTAATTCTCTACACTCAACCAAATTTCTCAACACTTTGACCATCAATTGACTTTTTAAATGTTTGGGCTACATAGTTTACTTTGCATTGGACTATCTTATTTAATTATCCACATTTATGCAAGTATTCTCATCTTGGGCTTGTTTTAAATCCATTAATGGACTCTATATAACAACTTAATAATTAAGCTAATTACTTAATTAATCACTTCTTATTATTGTCATCCTAGACAATAATTCTAGCTCTTCTATAACTTTAACTCAATAACTAATATAATTAAATTAATTAATTATATTTCATGACTTTCCTCCTTACTTCATATTTAAACTAATTAATTTATTAGTTTTATTGAGTATTAATTTACTCCTCTTCTTATTTGGCTGACAATCACACTTTAGGTAGATATATTAATATAACCCCTTTCACTTTTCAATTAAATTTATTTTCTTAATAAATTCTCTACATGCATCATTAAAATATTCTTACATTTAATTTCTAACAAATCAATTATGTTAAAAAAGAATGTTTACCCATTTTCTACACATCTTACTTCTCAAATTCTAGATTTTAAATCTTAACCTTTAATTAAATCAATTAAGATCTTATATAAAATCTTGAAAATATCTGAGATATTACAAATAGAATGGACATAAAAAATGAGATTGAAAGTAATATAAGATAACTTATCTTAGATAGATTTAAGATGTCTTTTATGTATCTTGATATATCATAATGTTGGAATTGATTAATCAAATACCCAATATATTATATTAATTAAGTCTTAATTGAGTTAATTGCAAGAATTAATTTCTTTGAATTTTTTCTTTTCTCTTCGTCGCAAGATTATCTTGTTAAAATAAAGAATGCTAATAGTAGCCTTACTATAATGTATTGGTAATTAATTAAGCTAAAAAAGTGGGGCTTCAAGCACCATTCGTGAGTGCGGAGGAATAAATGTTTCATAAAGACAAAAAATTATATTCCATACAAACATGTATGTTTTGAGGATCGAAATCGTAAAGCTTTGAATTTAAATGGACAAAATTAAATGACTGGTTAGTTTAATCCAAAATTGGCCAAATCAAACTTATTACAGGTGGCAAAATTGTATACGACGACGTTAAGGTCAACAATGTTGGGGTCCAGTTGTACTTTTTGCTATGATCCAAAATGATTTATCAATGAAGCCGTAAAATAAGTAACGGAGAACAGAATTTAATTAATTATTGTCCCAAAAATTGGCAGATGGTTAAAGTTTCTGTTCAGGGCGGTTCGGCCCAAATGAATAATCACTTGCGTACGAGGAGTAACACTAATTTAAGCAATTACATGGAAAGCAATTTAATCACATAAATATTCTTACATGTATATGAATATATAGGGGATATTTTAAAAATATATTTTTTTAAATAACATATTTTTATTAAAATAATATCGTTTTGAATATTTTTTTATAATATTTTTGTAAATAAAAAAAAAGTAGGATAACAGAATGTAATATCATGTCATATTTTTTTTAATATTATTTTTTTTTAAAAAATATTCAAAATGATATTATTTTAATAAATATATACTATTTTAAAAAAAATTATTTAAAAAATATGTTTTAAATCCGTCCTATGTAACATCCTGCTGCTATCTTTATACTGGATTACTGGTATTTGATAAAGAGAAGTAAAATACAAATCCTTCACACCGTCCTAATCTCCTGTCCTTAATACCGACCAGACCCAGGCTACAATATAAAACCCACAATAAAATTCACCCTCAACGCTAGATTAGATCTATACATAAGGATTATCAAAATCATATGCATGTATGTTAGATTGTCATAATTAGCTCCATCCCAAGACAAATCATAATCATCAATATGTTATAATATTATAAGTGAATTGAAATTTTATGTCGAATGAATAATAAAAGAGTGAGAATTAATAACCATGGATAAGCCCATAATTTAATCATTTAAGCTTTTGAGTCAAGTTGGCATATGTGGGCTCCTTAATTCTAATATTTAGAGTCCCGTATCACATGATTAATAAAAGAGTGAATGATTAATATACATGAATAAATTCTAAAACTAATGATTTAAGTTTGAATTAATCTTTTGATTTAAGTTGAGTTACAAGCGAGTCAAGTTGAGTTTCAAATATGCGACATAAGTTTTCCAATTCTATATTAATGACACAGATACTTTAATTAGTATTACTAGATATAAGATTTTTTATTTATTAATTTATGTTTAATTTTTTGAGTTTGAAAATATTTTAAATTAACTCTTAAAAATTAATGATAATATTATAATTTAAAACTAAGATAACATATAAAACCCGAATGTGACTATGAGTAGCTACTTTAACCCTAACTTTATGTTTGGATTAAAGGAACAAAATTAATAAATAAATGAAATAAAAAAAATATAATGAGGAAATAATTTATTTAATTCATTTATAGTTAGAATGAATTATTTCATAGTTTTTTCAAAAAATAAAATTTATAAATTTATTAAAAATAAAATAATTTATTGTATTCTAATAAAATAATTATTAATATTTTTTTATTTTATAAAAATAAATTATTTTATCTTTATCTTGAGTCGTACAATTGATACGTAACATTAAATTCAGGAAATGGAAGAGAATGCAAGTAATAGTGAAATGGAAGTTGGAGGTGATGCAACACAAATCTCTTGACCCATTTGGTTTGGTTTGACCAGAAACAAGACTTGGGAGATAATAATAATCTTTACTTAAAATGTCCAAAAAACCTAGCTAGTCTCTTTTTTCTCCTCTTTTAATTAAAATGTTATCGGGAAGAGGGAAACAAACAGACACTGTGAGTGGTAAAGTAACCCCACACTTCTCCCTTACTTGGCGCAACACAAGCATAAACATAAACATATTGGCCATGCTAGCTCGCTAGTTATTCTCCAGGTGATGTCTGATAACCTGTAATATATTACGCTCCTCAACTGCTTCTGCTAAATGTTACCACCTTCATCCATGCCAACGGCTATTCTCTTCTACCTCGCCGTGCTTCTATGCGCCGCCACCACTACCTCCGACGCTGCTGCCGATAAAATAACGGAGATACAAGCGCTGACGTCGTTTAGGCTCAACCTTAACGACCCGCTTGGGGCACTGGACGGCTGGGATTCCTCCACTCCGCTAGCTCCATGCGATTGGCGTGGGGTTTACTGTTTCGACGGCCGAGTTTGTGAACTCCGCCTGCCTCGTCTCCAACTCGCCGGCCCCCTCACTCATCAGCTCACTAACCTCCGCCAGCTGCGCAAGTTAAGCCTCCACACCAATGCATTCAACGCCTCAATCCCGCTTTCTCTCTTTAGACTCCCTCTTCTTCGTGCCGTTTACCTCCACTATAACTCGTTTTCCGGCGAGCTCCCGCCGGGCATTTCCAACCTCTCGAATCTCCAGGTCCTAAACGTGGCTCACAACTTCCTATCTGGACTAATCCCCAGCGACCTACCGGTGAGACTCCGGTACTTCGATCTCTCATCAAATTACTTCTCCGGCGAGATGCCTTCCAACTTCTCCGGCTCTCCTCAGCTCCAACTCATTAACTTGTCATTCAATCGATTCTCCGGCGAGATTCCGGCGAGTATCGGAGACCTACAAAAGCTCGAGTACTTGTGGCTCGACTCAAATCATTTGTACGGTACTCTGCCGTCGGCGATTTCTAACTGTTCGTCGCTCGTGCATTTCAGCGCCGGAGATAATTCACTCCGAGGACTGATCCCGGCGAGTATTGGCTCGCTTCCAAAGCTTCAAGTGATCTCGCTTTCGAGTAATCAACTCTCCGGTTTGGTCCCCGCATCTCTCTTCTGTAATGTCTCATTAAATTCTCCATCAATAAGAATTGTGCAGTTAGGGTTTAATGCATTCACGGGAGTAGTTAAGCCGTCAGATGTGCCCTGTTTTAGTGTTTTAGAAGTTTTAGATCTTCACGAAAATCACATTGATGATATTTTTCCATATTGGTTGACAAATTTATCCACACTAACGAGTTTGGATCTTTCTGGAAATCTATTTTCCGGCGTTTTACTAACTGGAATAGGAAATTTATTGAAGTTGGCGGAGTTTAGAGCTGCGAATAATTCGCTAAGTGGTGAAATTCCTAATGGCATTCGTCAATGTAGTTTGTTAAAAGTGCTTGATCTGGAGGGAAATGACTTTTCCGGTTTAATTCCTGATTTTTTGGGGGAGTTAAAGAGCTTACAGATGCTTTCTTTGGGAAGAAATCAATTCAGTGGTTCCATTCCTCGAAGTTTAGGAAGTCTTTATGAGCTTGAATTGTTGAATTTAAGTGAAAATAAGTTAACTGGAAGGTTGTCAGAAGAAATAATGCAGCTTAGCAACTTGACTAGTTTGACTGTGAGTAACAACGAATTTTCAGGTGTTGTTCCTATTGGTGCTGGTGATTTGAAGGGCTTAGTGGTTTTGAATATGAGTGGTTGTGGGTTTTCGGGGCAGATTCCTGCCAGTATTGGAAGTTTGGTTAAGCTCACAACTCTTGATTTGAGTAAGCAGAAGTTGTCTGGGGAGTTACCAATTGAGTTTTTTGGGTTGCCAAGTTTACAAGTTGTTGCTTTGGAGGAGAACATGTTATCTGGGGATGTTCCAGAAGGTTTTAGCAGCTTGTCAAGTTTACAATATTTGAATTTGTCATCTAATGCCTTTTCGGGTGAGATTCCGGCTGAATATGGCTTTCTTCTTTCACTAATTGTTCTATCCTTGTCCAATAATAATATCAGTGGCTTAATTCCGGTTGAAGTGGGTAACTGTTCTAGTCTTGAAGTATTAGAGTTTCGTGGGAATCGTTTGACTGGCCAAATCCCAGATGAATTTTCCCACTTATCTCATTTGAGGGATCTTGATTTGGGTCAGAATATGTTAACTGGTGGAATACTTGAAAACATTTCCAATTGCTCATTGCTTACTTCTTTGCTATTGGATGCAAATGATATTTCAGGTCAGATACCAGACTCGTTGTCAAGATTATCAAACCTTACAGCGCTGAATCTTTCTTCAAACAATCTGAGTGGAGCCATTCCAGAGAAACTTTCCCTCATTCCTGGCTTGAAATACTTAAATTTGTCCAATAATAATCTCGAGGGTGAGATTCCTGATAGATTGGGTTCACAGTTTAATGATCCTTCAGTGTTTGAGAGGAACAAAAGATTATGTGGAAAGCCATTGACGAAAGAGTGCAAGAATGATAAAAGGAAAAAGAGGAAGTTGATTTTATTAATAATTGTGATTACAGTAGGGAGTTGCATTCTGGCATTATGTTGTTGTGGATATATAATTGGTCTCTTGCGATGGCACAAAAAGTTGAGAGCAGGGCTTACTGGAGAGAAGAAGCGAAGCCCGACACGAGGAAGCTCTGGAACTGAAGGGGGCCGTGGCAGTGGAGAAAATGGAGTGCCGAAACTTATTATGTTCAACAACAAAATAACGTATGCAGAAACGGTTGAAGCAACTAGGCAATTTGACGAGGAAAATGTCTTAAGCAGGGGGAAATATGGTCTTTTATTTAAAGCCACATTCCCAGATGGAATGGTGCTTGCAATACGCCGCCTTTCTGATGCATCATCCGTCAGCGAAGGCACCTTCCGTAAAGAAGCTGAATCTTTAGGCAAGGTGAAGCATCGAAATTTAACAGTTCTTCGTGGTTATTATATTGGAGCACCCAATATTCGACTTCTTGTCTATGATTACATGCCCAATGGTAACTTATCAACTCTCCTCCAAGAGGCTTCTCACCAAGATGGGCATGTACTCAATTGGCCAATGCGCCACCTGATTGCACTTGGTATTGCCCGTGGTCTAGCATTCCTGCACTCTGCTTCGATGGTACATGGGGATATAAAGCCACAGAATGTGCTATTCGATGCTGATTTTGAGGCTCATCTTTCTGATTATGGGCTAGAAAAATTAGCCTCAGTACCTAATGCAGAAGCTTCCACCTCTTCCACCCCAATTGGGACACTAGGCTATGTATCCCCAGAAGCAATATTAACCGGCCAAGCAACTAGAGAAGCCGATGTTTACAGTTTTGGGATTGTGTTATTAGAGATATTAACAGGAAGGAAACCAGTGATGTTTACAGAAGACGAGGACATTGTCAAGTGGGTGAAAAGGCAGTTACAAAGAGGCCAAATATCAGAATTGTTCGAGCCAGGATTGCTCGAGCTTGATCCCGAATCTTCAGAATGGGAAGAGTTCATGCTCGGATTGAAAGTTGGGCTGCTCTGCACAACTACAGACCCTCTTGAAAGACCATCAATGACTGATGTTGTGTTCATGCTTGAAGGCTGCCGCATTGGACCTGACATTCCCATCTCCGGCTGATCGATCATACATCTACTTCACCGATCTGAGAATGTAACCTGAAAATTGGTCACTTGTTAGATAGAATTCATTCAAGTTCACAATATTCTTAGCATTTATTCATTTATTTTTTTTTACATATTTTATCTTTATTCCTGGTCTTGCTTTCTTAAGACGTGCTTATAGATTGGAAAATTATTCAATCTCTGACCATCAAGTTTTTTGCGTTTGACATTTTATAACTCACGGATAAATGAGCGTACCGGAAAAGGATGGACATACAGGACGTAAAAGCTCTATATAAACGCTTTGTTCCAAATTAGTCCTTGAGATATATTTCAATCTATAAATTATAAATTATAAAGTGAGATGAAATTTCAAAAATTCCATTACGTACTTTTATTTTTGATGGATTGAGTGCCACAACTATTACTTTTATAACCTAAGGTTATGTTTGTTTATAAAAAATATATTTAGAATTTGACTATTTATGTTAATTTAATATTACTTTATACTATTTAATTCTTTGACGAAAGATTATTAATCTTTTAATGTTAGACTAGTGGTCTTATAAAGCCGTTTAACAGCTTAAAATGAGGAGGACTATTAATCCCAAATATTTTATGAGATTATATAGTTCCACATAAATAGTCTTAGAACTAATAAAAAAATAATCCATAGGACTATTTAATCTCTCATTATGAGATAAAATAATTCAAAATAATATTAAATTAATATAAATAGTCTAATTTTAAGTATATTTTATATAAATAAATATAACCTAAATGATGAAAAACTGAAATAATAAAGTAGTCCATAAAAAAAGTGTTATTTTACAAATATATGGAACAAAGATAGTAATTGTAGCATCTAAGCCAAGGCAGACTCGTTACAACTATAAAATGAAGCATCCCTGATCCAACTAGGAGTGAGCAAAAAACGGGTAAAACTGAAAAATCGAATTTTTTTAACCGAATTATTTCGGTTTTTCGGTTATTTTTAAAAATTTGGTTATATCTGTTTTAAATTTCGATTTTCGGGTTCGAGATTGGATATTGATTATGAATATTTCGATTACCCGAATAACCGATTTAGGAATTTGCTTTTGCTTTTGTATAATTTTGTAGGCTAATAGGCTCCTTTTGCTTTTGTGTAATTTTGTCGTCAATTATAAAAATCTTAATTTCGGGTATTAACCGAATAACCGAATTGTAAATTCGGTTATTCGGTATTCGGTAATTCGGTTATTTCAAATTTCGGGTAATTATTCGGATAGTAAAAAATTACAAATTTCGGTATTCGGTTTTCACTATTCGGTTTTCGGGTTTACCCGAATGATCACCCCTAGATCCAACATATAAAATCAACATAACATTTATAGCAACGATCGTACGGAAATAAAATTTTGACACGATATGATAAGTTGATATATAAAAAAATAAGTGTAATGTTAAGTATAAATAATTTGTGTTATAAATATGTCGATACGTTTAATAAGAATTTAAATTGAAAAACGCGTATAATAAATAGATTGACATGCTCAACACAATTAAACATATTTATCTAAAATGATATAAAAATAAATATAATGTAACATTATAATTCATCTTAAATATTGAGTTTTAATTTTCATAGTTACTTTTCTAGGTATGTTATCTTGTATTTTGTTAAATAAACATTATTGTGGTGGATAAATTATGTTATTATTCAATAAATAAGTGATAATAAACAGTTAAACGGGTCGATACATTAACACGATAAATAAATAGATTAGTGTTAGTGTTAAATATTTTGACACGAATAATTAAACAAATAATATTAGTGTTTACCTATTTAGGTTATGTTTGTTTGCAAAAATATATTTGAAATTAAACTATTTATATTAATTTACTTTAGACAATTTTATTCTATAATGGGAGGTTAATAGTCCTTTAAATAATCATATAGACTATTTTTTTTTATCATTCCTAAGACTATTTATATGGGATTATATAATCCCATAAAAAATTTGAAATTAATAATCTCCTTTATTTTAAATTATTAAATAACTTTATAAAACTAATAATCTAACATTAAAAAATTAATAATTTTTTATTAAATAATATAAAATAGTATTAAATTAAGATAAATAATTCAATTCTAAATATATTTTTTATAAATAAATATAAATTTAATGTAATATTTATAATCGACACGACACAAATTACACCATTATCATCCCTAATCACTAGTTAGAGATGATCAACACAAGGATTACATCTAAAAAAAATTTGAAAAAAACATTTACTTCCAAACTCCTGATCAAATACCCGCTTAAAAAAAAGGGTATAGATACCCTAGAACGCCACGTGGCTACTATTTAAATTGTTCAATAGTGGAGAAAGTAGCCGTTAATGTAAGCTGAGCAGAAGCAGAGCAGGCCATATTGGAAAGGCTACGCCAGAATAGGTAAATGTGTCGGTCCGTCCTGTCCAATTGAAATTTCCTTCCAATGGAACGCCTTCAGGACCCGCTCCCCGTCCCACGTCGGATATTACGGAAGCCCATAATGATATTGCACGTATGTAGTACTCCTATGTTGTATGGTTTTAGGGTCCCACCAATTTTGCAACTCATGGAAAAAAAAAATTATTTAATATTTTATGAGCAAAATAAATCGTATAATCCTCGCAGACTTTATTATTATGTGAGAAAGAGTTGTGCTCATTAATTTCGTAATTCAGAGCAGAGCAGGTCAGTCCAGGGCTTGGGCACCAGCCTTGTGAATTGAGTGAGTGACTGCATTAATACAGAAAATAACGTACTACTACAGGCTAATTTTTCCAGCCTGGCCGTACTTGGCTGAGGCGCTGGCTCACTGACTTTACACTTTTTACAGTACTAGAGCTGGTAATAATAACATGAAGAAAAAAGGTAATAATAAGGCGTTAACCTCATCAGGTAAAAATAAAAAAGGTTGCCATCCTACTTATGAAGGCAACTGCACCTACTAGGTTTTGCGGCTCCACTTCTCACACCGTCGTTCTGCTCAGCGCTCACACAGTTACTTTGTGGATACTGAAATTATTTCCTAGTGCAAAACCAACATTCACGAAAAATTAGGGTCTAAAAGGTCATGTACAACACAAATATTTTAAGGTAAAGATTGATTTATCTTAACTGAATAGGATTATCACCCTTCTTTTACTAGGGTATATATATTTGAATTTGAATAATTATAGCTTTTATTGCATACCGATATGGAGCCGAGCCACATATGAGAAATAAGTACTTGACAAACCAAGACCACCAATACAGAAAAAAGAAATGTTCAATTAATTTGAATTGAACCGTGCTATCTAATACTCGTTGGTTATATTTATTTACAAAAAATATATTTGTTTAACATTATTTGTATTAATTTAATATTATTTTGGACTATTTAATTCTTTGACGAGAGAATATTTGCCCTTTTAATGTTAACTATTAATTCCATAAAGTCATTTAATAACTTAAAATGAGAGAAATTATTAAATCCAAATTCATTATATAATTTTTCACAAATAGCCTTAAGAATGATAAAAACAAATAGTCCATAGAATTATTTGAAGGACTATTAGTTCCCATCATGAGATAAAATAATTCGAAATAATATTAAATTAATACAAATAATTTAACCCAAATATATTTTTTACAAACAAACATAGCTTATAAGATAAATGCCTCATTATTCATATCTCAACAAATAATAGTAAAACTGGTGGTCTTTTCTTTTCTTTTTGCTAAATAGGTCTTTTCGTTCATGCAGATGTCAAATCTTCAGGGAATGGGTAATTATCTGGGTCAGGTTAGAGGAACCCTACAGGACAGCGGAATGGAAACCACTCGGGTTGTCCAAGAATGCAAAATGGCCACCCCGCAATCATATTGGAAAACTTTTTAGTAATTTCAAGATGGATAGGTTGATACATCTTACTAAAAATAAAAAGACTGCCAATTAATTATTGTTTTCACCACATTCGTACTTCTTATGGGTTCTAGGGGAGAGGGGGAGAGAGAGACCTGAGGTTCTTCATTGGACATTCATATTCTTGCGAGCTTCTTATGCCCCTTGGTAGATCATCCAATCCCCAAAAAATTATACAATTTCCAATTCACCCAGAGAACTGAAATATGTCGATGCAGTCTTTTCGGTATCCTTCATTGCCATACAGTATACTTGCAAAAATCTCCTTCATACATTATCGAAATCCAAAGTTTTCATATACTTCCCATAAAAAAAAATAAAGAGTGGAAGTTGAAAACATTAGTTGATAAGATCAACCATCCATAACTTCTTCCTAATTTCATAGATATCACTTATAAGATGGCTGGGAATAACCAAAAGAGGTACAACTTTCAAATGAATTCAGAAAGCTCTATTAAGTATGAGGACCGGAACCAGCAACATTGATTTTTTTCTATTGATTACACTTTTTTCTTACATAAAAAACAAATTAGAACTCGGCGTTTTCTTTATTACGGTGGACCGCAAACCTTAGTTTGTGCACTAGATAAACCACTGTTTGCACGCCACATACACCATGTAATCTCAGAGTATAGAATCCATGACCTATATCAATCAGTAGGCTCACTACAGATTGAGTAAAGGTTTAGGTCCATAGTAAAAAATGTTATTTCTGTATGTGAATTCCATTTTTTAACTATAACGACGGTTTTAAAATCGTCGCTATATATCTATAACTACACTTTCATGTTAAAACCGTCGTTATAAGTAAAAAATAGAATCCACGTGCTGAAATAACAAAAAACACCGCAGAAATATTAGTTTCCTAGGCTTAACATGTCTTAAAAAATTTTAAAGTAACAATTTAACAATAGTGCTAAAAGTG